>CM034472.1:15897475-15932119 GCA_019925255.1 Litchi chinensis
TTTACTGTCAAAAGTCCACTCCTATCTTCAACCAATACTTTTCATTTTTCCTCTAATTCATTTAAATCTCAAATCCCATTCAAAGACGAGTACATATTAGATATAAACAAAGTTTTATTTTAAAAATAACTATAAATAAATTAAAAAATCGGTGCATAACTACGAAATATATTTTAAATTGAGAAATTAATTATATACATATATGTATATTAGAAGCCTAGACTGCAATAAATGGAAGTCTGTAAAAGGAGAGGTGCGATGTAGCTTCCTAAAAGTCAAAGTGTCGGTGTAACAAGGTCAGACTTCATATATACGTTGGATTTAGAAAGTCAACGTCTGACGGAAGCCCGTGAAATGGACAACAATGTATGCTTCAACCTATAAAACATGCTTCCCCTGTACCTTTCAGTTTATCTTATTTTTAACATTGTTTTCAGTTTTTTCCTCTCGAAGACAAAATAAATTTATTAAACTAGAGAAAAGAGTGGCTATGATTGGAAGCATGTATACCTGTTGCCCTAGTTGATTATATTAAATTTCTTATTTTATATAAGAGAATTTGGGATTAATTTCAACAATAATTGAGTTTGAGGAGTTTACTTCGTGTCCAAATGGTATTTATAATTATTATGATATAATTCTATTCCCATCCCATAACTGAATTTGAGGAGTTTACCATAATAGTATTAAAATATATATACCTTGAGTTTGAGTTTACCATAATTTGAGATTGATTTCATTAATAATTGAGTTTGAGGAGTTTGAAACATCTCATAATAGTATTTAAATATTGTTTACACTTATCCATCGATTATAATGACGAAGATTTAAGTCTCATTTTATAATTGTACGCGGAAAGTTTCTCATTATAGAGATGAATACATATTTAAATTACAGTCAAATCGATTTGATGTTAATTATTGAAACTTTAAAAACTTCCTATTTGTCATACATATAGATCTTATTTTATGTGGAATTCCATGCATTTTTTTAAAATTGCCCGTAAAACAATTTATTAGATGTGATAAACTAACATGCTGTAAAAATAACAAGTGAGAGCTTGCACTTGAAACAACAATGAAACCTATCGTCAACTATTATTTGTTTCATTTTGTTGATGAAAAAAAAAATCAATATAAACATCGAAACAAATTTTACAAACTGTACTTGAATGTGCTTTTATTTAAAAAAAAAAAATCAAATCACTAAAAATAAATTATATAAAGAAGTTTTAGATGAGATGATAATATGTCCCAAATAGTTTTTTTTTTTAAAGAGCATTTTGAAAACACAATCAATAAAGTGATTCTTTTCTTCATTTTTCTTTTTGTACTACAGACTGAAAAAAAAAATTGAAGAGAATATGACATTAATTTGTGACCTTATTAATGAAGATATAAATTTATACGGTTCCCCACCATATAACCTCAAAATTTTTGGTTATTTCTGTCTTCATCATTTAACTATGTTTGTACGATATTAAAAAAAATAATAATAATATAAAACCGTTTATATGGCACCTAAATTAGAAAAAAAAAAAGGTCAAACTCTAAAACCCATAATAAGTTATAAATTTATGGTGTATTTACTTGATGAATGGAATAATGAAAATGAGGAATGTAAATTATTGATAATGTTTATTTGCTATAAAATCATTTCGTAATGAAAATAAAATTATGAGTCTTACTTAAATTTGAGGTTGTGAATGAGTATTCATTTCCTCCACCCTCTTTGAGGATTTTATTCTCATTCACCTTTCCAAATAAAAAATACTTTTATACCCCTTATTAAAAAAAAAATGTTTATGAAGAACTTGTATATATTTTTTATATGTTTTATGTTTATTAAAAAAAAAGTGTTTATACATTTTGTATTCCCTTTTCCACTTGGATATAGATTTTTCGTTATTTTAGTTTTTTTTTTTATATTTATAAAAATAAATATTTATATATGCTAAAATATTTATTATATATAAATATGAATATTATAAAATATGTATATTTATAAAAAAGAAACACAATGCTTCTTTTGCTATGTTATTTATTTTTACAAAAAAAAAAATAAAAAGTACTTGTGGAGTACATAATTTCAATTAAGAGCATTTTTGTAATTTGTAATTAATTCATTCAAATTCCAAGTAGAATAAATAACTGAATGAAAATATTATTAATTCTCATTCCGATTCTTACAATTTATATAAAGAATTTATTTTGATTCCGATACATTATTTCGATTCTAGATTATTTCATTCTCATTCTGATTCCTACAATTAAAGTAAATGCACCATTAGAATAATGTTAGATTTCTCAGTTTTTTGGAAAGTGAGTTATTGACATTATATTAATTATCATATCATTTTATAATTTATAAGAGATTGATATCATATAATTTGGATAAAAGATTTGAAAAATGTAATGTTACTTATAAATTTACCATACTAAAATTAATACAGTAACACAAACATCACTCTAGATTTGCGCTCTCTCTCTCTGGGTCCAAATAATTTCTTATTAACGAAAAGACACTATTTTTCTGACAAAGACTCAACTCCTGCCGCGGCTTTATATGCTCTCGCAGGTCTAGGAACCTCGACTTTGTCTCAAACGCGTCCAAAACCAGAACCCTCTCATTTCTTCTCTCAAACCCACCTCCACCTTCACATTTCCCAATCTACCTCCTTGAGTTTCACTGCAAACTCCAATCCTCCATCGAACTTCTCTTCATATACTTTCCTTTCCTCATCGCTTCATTTTTTCCCATCAAAGTTTTTTATATTTTCAACTCTGTTTCTAGACAGAACTTGTTGAGCCTCTTTCCTCTGTTTCTAAATTCTACAATTGTTAGTAGCTAGGAGGTGTCTTTGGAGACTGAATGAAAAACATGTGTGCTTTTATTGATCTTTGTCTTGAGAATTAAAGGTCTTGGTGTTTTTTTTGATGACTTTGGATCTGTCTCTGAATGGGGATGTCTTGTGTCTATTAATAGTTGAAACTTTGATTTTACTTGGGAAGAAGAAGTGGTACACACGAGGAGAGCTTGCTTGATTTGGTTTTGTTAGTTCTTCTTTAATAGAGTTAGAAGGGCCAAAAAATGGGATCTTCAAATGAATTTTTTGCATCTACACAGTTCAGTTTAGACCCCAAGTGGCTAGTTGATCCTAAGCAGCTTTATGTTGGGCCAAGAATTGGAGAGGGAGCTCATGCTAAAGTATACGAGGGAAAGTATGTCAATTTGTTGTGTCCTCTGTTTCTTTTCTCTTGATTCTAGTTCTTGATCTTCATATAATCAATTAGGTTCTTTGATATTTAGAGTAAATTTAATTATCTGTGTTCATTGACTTTTTTTCTGTTTTCTTTATTTTTTATAAACTATTTTGTGTCATTGTGTGTATGTACTATTTTTCCTAAAGTTTACATTTTTTTTTTTCGGTATTTATTGAGGAGATTATGTGTTTGATGGCGTTTTGTACTGGTGTTGTTATCTCGTTCTTTGACTTATGAATGCCTTTTGGTGTTTTCAGATATAAGAATCAAAATGTTGCTATTAAAATTGTTCATAGAGGAGACAACCCTGAAGAGATTGCCAAGAGAGAAGCGCGATTTGCAAGAGAAGTTGCTATGCTGTCTAGAGTACAACACAAGAATCTTGTGAAGGTTGTTGCTTAGAATTTGTAATTGGTTACTTTTTAATTGCTGAAATTTATAATATGACATTTTTTTTTTAGGTGATTTGTTTTGGACAGTAAAGGTTGTAACTGACTGATTTTCTTGCAATGTTGTTGAACTATATGCACAATGTATATCTGATCAGTGGCTATGTTTATTGCCAGTTTATTGGTGCTTGTAAGGAACCTGTCATGGTAATAGTAACTGAGCTTCTATTGGGTGGGACATTGCGTAGATACTTGTTGAACAAGCGGCCAAGGTCCTTGGACAATCGTGTGGCTATTGGTTTTGCCCTTGATATTGCTCGTGCAATGGAATGTTTACACTCGCATGGGATCATTCATCGTGACCTAAAACCTGGTATGATTTTGTTACTGCTTTTGTCCACTAGATTGTTAATCTGTTATTAGGGTTGAATGGCTAGATTGTTGTAGGAGGAACTAGATATCCACTGTAGCTGGATGTGTCCTGCTATGTATTTGAGTTTTAAAAGATTCAGTGTTTGTATGTTTAGTCTGTATCTAAATCTGACTTTTAAACTATGAGAAAAATTGTAACGTTTGATTGCCAATAGCTTGTCATAATCTGTATTCTGTCATTTTTGTATTTCTATTATCCCTAGGGTAGTGGCATTGGCATATCAATCTAATGAGTAATTTACCATTTATATATGTTTTCATTTTCTGTGGATATGAAACTTTTTTCTTTGAAGTATTGATATATCGACCATTGGTCCAATTATAAATTCCTCTAGCTTGTTGAGGCCATTCTGTCTTATGAAACTTCTGGGTCTTCAGATGCTCTAGTGGCTGGAGCCAGTGTTATGTTGCCCTTAACGTTACGATTCAAATGTTTACCTGAATAATTGACATGCTTGCTTTGTGCATCCTTCTCTTGTTAGACGTGGTGGAAGTTTGTGTAGGACCTGTAACTTTATAGACTCCCACTTTAGAATACCTCCTAAACATTATGTTAGCATTTCTTTTCTCAACTTATTGTTTTTATGTTGTTACCTTATATGTGAGAGATGCATTCAATTTGAGTTCCAAGAATAAATTCAAATATATTTGTGAATTTGAAGGTTCTTAATTATTGCAACATTGCTGTAACACTATAAACATTGAGCTTATATAACGCATTTCCAACTTGTTTCTTGCATGATCTCTAGCGTTCATGTTGTAAGCTACATGCATGGAATAATTTTCACGTGTAATATCTTTTTCCATTTTCCTTTCCATCAATATGGTGCTTAGATACCAATGACAAAATTACGCAAAATATGTGTTGCGTCTGGACGCTCTGTCCTTCTGCTGCCAAATTTAACAGGGAGAAAGATTGCTAGTATGATGTCATTCATTAGATGCACTAGTAATCTCCATGTTCTATACTTAGTTGCTTGCCTGTTCATTAGCATTTAGCTATCTAAGTGTCTACTACACTGAAAATTACCTCTGAAGAATAGAGATGTGGGTATTATTGGGAGCCAGATGAGAATATCTATAAACATTCTTATGGTACACAAAAGTGGAAAATCTAATTAGCCTCATGAGGTTGTCTTAAATTATTGTGTTATACATGACAATAGGCTTGAGTAGTCGTGTCCTGTGTGGTAGGTTTGAATTGAGATCGTCGAAGGGATAAGTTTTGTTTCCCCTAGCCTTTGTTTCCAAGGCTGGTTCTGACTGTCATCCTTTGTCCTTCCTGGTTGTGCTTAATAAAAGCTGCCTTAATGAATGTATGACTTTAGTGAAAAGGAAACTTCCATGTAAAGGATGGCACTTGCGATTTGTTTCAACTTTCAACATGATACTCTAAAAACTACTTTTAACAATCTTCTAAATTGTCTGACCCACTCTTGAAATTTTTTGATAATTTCTTGCATCCTAAATCTTTCTTTGTCAAATCAGGCCTTCAGATACATATGATCAAAATGATTGAAAAAAAGTTGTACCTTCCCTCTCAAAGTATGACACATTTATTCTTATTACTTCTAGACAAGGAATGCTATTGTGATTGTATATCGGACAATATAAAGCATCATTGTAGTCCAAGGGTTATTTACACAAAGCAGGAGCATCTGCCTTAGGGTATGGTATGGTGTAGAGCATAGTGCTGATGGCTTTGTTTTCCTTTTCTTCTCAGAGAACTTGATCTTGACTGCAGACCACAGAACAGTCAAACTTGCAGATTTTGGTTTAGCCAGAGAAGAATCAATAACAGAGATGATGACTGCTGAAACAGGGACATATCGTTGGATGGCTCCAGAGGTTCTTTGCAACATTATTTAGATCTTGAATACTTTTTCTTTTCTAATATGTTTTAATTTTAATTGAGGTGGATGTTCCATATCAGATTACTGATTATTCACTTTTGGTAACAGCTTTACAGCACAGTCACATTAAGGCGTGGAGAGAAAAAGCATTACAATCACAAGGTGGATGCTTACAGTTTTGGGATTGTGTTGTGGGAGCTTATCCACAACAAGTTGCCTTTTGAAGGCATGTCAAATTTACAAGCAGCATATGCAGCAGCTTTTAAGGTAATCAGATGTATAATTAAGATAAAATGATTTCTCAATTATGTATTTCTTGGCATGTCTACACTTTTGCAAGTGTCATGGATGCTTGTTTAATTTAATAATACCTGCAGACAGCCCCTTGCTATTTCATGTGTGAACACCTAGACCAAACCAAAGAGATTTCACGAGTTGATGCGCTGGAACTTGTTCACATAAAACTTAGACAGTTTGTGGATTTCAAGAATAAAATTGAACCATCAGACAACTAGCACGTCCTAGATTTAATTCTGATCTCCTCTGAAAATCATATTAGCTGATCGATCATTCTAATGTAGATGGAACCTAATATTTTTCCTAACACGTAAAGGTTGTAACAAGTTGGCTATGCCTATTCATTTAAAGAAGCCCCATGCTTGCATTGGTTACTATTAGGATGGGTTGAGTGAATGAATCTATCATCTGTCAGTTGTCTAGGTTGGTTGGATGATAATAACATTTGTAGGGATCTCCTATCCTGTAGTCCAGGGGTCAGCGTGGCATTAAGTGATTGATAAATTTCTCATCTTTCCGTGGCTCTTTCTTGCTCAGTTATTACTTCATTTTGGCATCATGATATGAGATTTTTCTTTATTGCTGCAGAATGTGAGGCCCAGTGCTGAGGATCTACCAGCAGATTTGGCTTTGATTGTTACTTCATGTTGGAAAGAGGATCCAAATGCAAGACCAAACTTCAGCCAAATCATCCAGATGCTTCTGCATTACCTCTCTATGATTTCACCACCAGAGCCTGTTGTCCCTGTTCGGACATTTTCTTCAGAGAATGTTGTATATCCACCGGAATCTCCGGGCACAAGCTCTTTAATGTCTGCAAGAGATGACTCAGGAGCGGCCCCAAACTCATCAACAGTAAATGACAAGCCGAGAGGTTTCTTCTTCTGCTTTAACCAATGTTACTGATGCTTCCAATGACACAGTCTGCCCTTTGGGGATCCCCCCATATTACTGTAGGAATATCAATAAACAATAATCACAAATATTACATAATACATCTCTTATAAGAAAATGTCAATCTATTCCATAGGACTCTGAGTAGTCTCCGATACCTTTATTAACTTTGGATTCTCATTCTTTCATGAATACAAGTATCATACCAGATGGATATTTAGGATTTAGGAGTGGAGGTTGCTGTGATGTATTATCATTGTAATATAGGGTCATCCAAAGGCCTTGACTCCTTACATCCGACCACTGACCCGGGAAAGAGAGAAGCCATTCTGATTATTTAACTCAAATTAATTTGTTTGTACCAAATGGTTTGAAAGTCTACGCTTTGTTACAACATTGTCAATCTGTATTGATGTTTTAATACAATACGTTGCATATTCCCAACTTGAGCTTTGCTTTTCCTGATTTTAGGCTTGTTTGCTCCTAAAAGATGCAGCATCCCTGTTACTGGGGAACATAATCCGGGCCTGTTTGACATGCCATGTAAAGACTTGATGGTTGATAATTAATGAGAACTTCTGTGCACATGAGACTTTAAGCTAAAAATATCTTTTAAATGTCATGCACAACATATACAGGACCTAATTTGGCTGCAAATTAACACCTTTAGCTTCAGTTTCAAAGAAAGTGTTATATTTCAAAGATTGCTCTACAAGGTTGTCTAAAGTGTTGACAAATACCACATCATGCCCTTTTTAAGTTGACTACTTTTCATGTAAAGCAAGTTTCGAATTCCAAGAAGTTTTTGCTTAGAAAATATCTCAGGCTTCCCTTCCAATGGCTATTAAAATTTGAAAGCTCTTTTACTTTATCATCCAATTACCTCTAAAAGTAGTTTTTGGATTTCAAAAATTGCAAGTTAGATTTTAAAAATATATCAAATAGGACCTCAATTTAAAAGCGAAAAGATCAGTTAGCATATTAGTATTCAAAATTTTATGCAATTAACCTAGATTTAATGCCAAGTGATGTTGTTCAAAATTATAAATTTTTATGTTATAATTTATTACAATTATAACTTCAAAACTTCGTGTTGTGCTAAAAAATAATACCGGGGCTAGAAACCTAATAAGAGTTTGATAGATTAACAAGCCTAAAGGCTCATATGAAAAATGAAACAGTTTAAAGTTAATCGTACCATGATATATTAAATGTTATGCGAGTAAGGACACTAAACAAGTTCAATTGCTCTAAAATAGTAAATCAACTCAGAACAAGAAGCTTGCAAAAGACATTGCTCGAGGTAACAATCATAGAAGCAGCCTATGGCATATACGTAAGTGTGCAATTTTTTTAACAGTGAAAAAGACACGAAGATTTGAAATTCTCTATCAATTCGCAAAAGCTGAGTGTTAATGGATTTTGGACAACGACACTTGGACAACTAGAATTATTGTTTTTGTAAATCGTTATGATTTAAAAACAAAAAAAAAATCCCTGTAAATTAAAATAAAACGTAAATTTAGAATTGTCCAGCACTCTTTTTTTTTTTATTATTTTTTTAATGGCTATTGTCCAGCACTCTTGTTGGCAATGAAATGATGCCAAATTTGAGGCTTTCAAGTCTCATTAACCGCGTAAAGGCAGCTTCACCTGCAACTAACACATAACGACAAACAACAGTGTCGTATGGACTGTACACAATCGTCAATATTTAAATTGTGAGTGGATAAAATGGGGCGATTAAAAGAGTGATTTGTCACAGTTTCCACAATAAGCTTGGGGAGCACGAAAGCGGATGTCCCTACCCCTTCCAAATGCCCTGCGCTTTTACCAAAATGCCCCTGAACTCGGTTTTCGAAGTTGCAACTCGTCCGACAGGACTTAGGTTCGTGTAAGAGCAGACAGCCTCGGACTTAGCTTCAGTCAACGTCCGGGGCCCACAAAACAATTCAGTTTGCCTGATACGTTGACCCGAAGCTGAGGTTCGGGGTCCGAACCTCTCATTAACGGCTCCAAACCAAAGAAGAATTTTCCCGCTCAGCGTGAGAAAAAGAGAGAGAGCTCAGTTAACTTAGCCGAGTGGAGAACAGAGAAGACTCAAAGAAATTGATGAGAACATTTACACTATATCAATACAAAGTGACTGCTTTCTCTCTATCTCTACAACTCTCTTGATAGATAGAAATGTCCAGGTGAGATTCAAGTTGATGAACATCTTCGCATATTTTATTTCCTCCATTAAAGATTTTAACTTTCTTTTAAAACAAAAAGAAAACAATTTCTTTTATTTTTTTATTTTTTTGGTTTTGTTTTTGGGTTGTTGCTCTGAAAGAAGGTTGTGGGAGATGGGTTTGGTTTATTTGAAAGGAACTTTATGGTTGGCATTATAGTGCAAATGGGAACCACTACCAGTGTTTGATGCAACGTGAATAATAATGTTGCTAGGAAAAATAAATGGAGTTTTGGAACTTGTATTGATTAGAGCCGCGGACCTTTTTCTGTTTATCAGGGTGTGAGTTGTGTTGGTCTTAAAGAATTCAAGTGTTTTTTTTTTTTTTTTTTTTCCCATTTCGGAGTAATTAGTGCAAGTTAATATAAGTCAATATTAGGTTAACTTATATCATGATTTCTATCTGTAAAAGAAGAGAAATTTAGTCATGAAGAGGGGTAAATTTTTTTATTTGGTTGGGCAAGCTTCAATGGGAACTTGGAATTTTACTTGTTGATATTTTAGAAGTTGGTGTTGTAGTGTTTGAGGTTGTTATGGTGCTAAATGTTGAATGTGTTAAAAATCCTATTAATGTATGCACCGCCTTGTATTTGATTTATGAGTGTCTAAAAAGGCTCTTAGAGATGGTCAGAACAACTTTCTGAGCATGGAGGTGTATAGTTATCGATAAAGGTTTCTGTATCCTTTTATCACCCAATTTCCTCTACGTAATGCTTTTTTTGTTTTATCAATTTTTTTTCTTTACATGGTTGTGCCAATGTTTGTACTGCCCAATTTATAGCTTACAAAGATGCACAAATAGTGTATATAAATTATAATACTTATGCTGAAGAGATTTTCATGCACATAGTCAGCTTGAATGTACATCGAGTATTTTGGAAACATGTCGCCATAAAAGTTCATTCATGTCCGTGGCATGTTTCCGCTTAGTGCTGCATCCAAGTCTTTTTGTTGGCTGACATGATTTATGATTGAACTTTAAACTTCTGTCATGTCTTTATTGCAGGACTTGGCTTGTCAATAGTAGAGCAATAGCAAAGAAAGTGAGAAATGCTAGTCGGTTTTCTGCTCAACAAATCAAAGACTGTGAGGCTAATCGGGAATGCCCAAATTGCCATTATAGGATTGACAACAGTGATGTAAGTTGGAACTTTAGCTAATATTAGCACAATTTCCTTGCTAAAATTCTTCTCTAAATTTGCACCAAATATAAATCTTTATGCAGATTTGTTTATATCAACATAAAGGATGTATACACTGCAAACTTGGATATATTGATTTGCTTTTTCCTCATTTGAATAAACTTAATAGAATTGACCTTAACTTTATCTGGAGTCACTTTTGCTATCTATTGATGGAAATTTAGAATCAGGTTGATTGGCAGATTATTAATATCTCTTGCTATCTTCTGCATTTGTCACTGCTTTTAGTAAGGTCTCTTATCTAGCCTTTCTGTTACAGGTTTCTCCCGATTGGCCAGGTTTGCCTGCTGGTGTAAAGTTTGACCCATCTGATATAGAGCTCTTAGAACATTTAGAAGCAAAATGTGGAGTTGGGAACTTGAAGCCACATATGTTTATAGATGAGTTTATTCCAACACTTGAGGGGGACCAAGGAATTTGTTATACCCATCCAGAAAATCTTCCTGGTAAGGGATCTTTTCGTCTTATAGTTCTATTTGGTTTTAATGTCATCAGTATTTTCTTTATATTTGCTGTTCTTTTTGAAAAAATGAAGGCAGTAGACCAAATGAGATGGATATTTGAACAAGAGAATAGTATTAAATCGAATTTTTTCAAAAATGTGAAGGATGCCTGATTCAGGAGCCCCTGTTTCTATGACTGTTAAAGGTGATAAATAGTCCACTCATGTCTGAGTCCCGACGGAGTTATTGAATGCTTTGTTACTTTTTTAATCATTCTCAATTCCTTGTTAAATGTCTGTTGGTTTGAACTTAACAAACTCATTTAGCCTGCTTTATTTGAGTTAATTAGTTAGTTTTTGTCTATTCTTGTCTGTTTGGTTATTCTATGCAACTTCAAAACAATGCTGAATTTTCTGTCAGATTTGACAAAATTTTGCTGTAGATGCAAGCTTATGAAATTATAAGATGAGTACAATAATTGTTTAGACCATTATATCTGAATTCATTGATTGCAGGTGCTAAGAGAGATGGAAACAATGTCCATTTCTTTCACAAAACAATTAATGCCTATGCTACTGGTCAAAGGAAGCGCCGCAAGGTTCAGTGTCAACACAGTTTGAATGGGGAACATGTCCGCTGGCATAAAACTGGTAAGACTAAACCTGTAATAGAAAATGGAGTTCAGAAGGGCTGTAAAAAAATTATGGTTCTTTACAAAAGCTCAAAGAAGGGTTCCAAGCCGGATAAATCCAACTGGGTGATGCATCAGTACCATCTGGGCACTGATGAAGATGAAAAGGATGGCGAATATGTGGTTTCTAAAATTTTCTATCAACAAGAAAAGCAAAATGATAAAGGTGATGATTGTCCCATCCTTGAGGATCCCGATAACTCCACTCTTCGAACTAGTCCAAGGACGCCCAAAACAAATCCTCCTAATCCCCCTCGGCCAGGGAAGTCTGTAAAGGAAGATGATGTTGCTGACGATAATACACATGAGTCATATGCCCAGGTAAGTAGTCTTTTTGTTATATTATTTTGTGAAGAATTAAAACAGCTCAGCTGCAGGAATTAGGATGTTTTATCTATGTATATATTAGAAATCCTAAGTCTAATTGATTGCGACAAATTATATTGGGTGGTTACAAGTACCATGTAAAGTTAGGTCCAAATGTCTTCAGATAAGTTACCAATCATGGTGCATCATAAGCCTACACTTCGATTGCTATTGCTAATGGGGAAACAATGTTCAATTCTTAGACGTTGCCTTCATATGATTATTAGAAAGAAGTGTCAATCATAATGATAGTACATGTTTTTTTTAATGGTTTTATTGATTTTTTTTTTTAATTCCAATAAATTCCTGAAGGAGGTCAATTTGCACGAGCAAATGTCCACGAGCTCAAGTCAATTTGTAACACAGTTTAGAAAGAGTTCGTATCGTTTAGTGTGGAAATTAAAAATTATATGATATGAACTTTCTTGATATGCATTATTCATTATGGTCCTTATTGAAGTTTAATTTTGTTGTTTAGGAAGCAGTGGAACTTGGAGAAGCATCACATGTACCTGCACCTGGAGTTCCAATTGATGACCATCTGGGCTACCAATCATGGTTGGCTGGAGAATCTCAGGCCATTGAAAAGTCTGATTTGGACTGCATTGAAGATTCTTTGTTATGCAAGGAGGAAAACTATTCTTCTGCCGAATTAAACAAATCTGGAATCAATAATGGCTCAAGCACTTGCTTGGCCACTAATGGAAATAACATGAGAGGGAATAACAGTGCACCCTGTGGAATCTCTGACCTGGAGAACCTAGAACTAGATACCCCGCCAGATTTTCATCTCCCTGTGAGTGTACATTCTCCTATCCATCAATGTGTATCAACTATTAACTTACAGGATTTAAAATGTGAACATATTATCTAAAATTCTTTTCCTTATCATACAGGACTTGTCTTTTGGTTCTCAGGAAAGCATTCTTGATTGGTTAGACCGTTTTTGATGAAGTATCATCCAGAAAAAACTTTTTGCGGACAATAATTTCCCTAAGTTTTGTTTGCTCCAGTCCCACAGTCTGACTGAAGTTTGCCTCTCCAAACATTTTCTTCGTCTGCAAAGAGTCAACTTGATTGCTTCAAGGGAAGTAGGGACTTTTCTCTTTCTGGTTCATGAACATTTTGCTCCAAAGGCATATGAGGCTGTGAAGTAGTCACTCAGCTTTCTTACGCCGGAGATCATTGCTGGAGTTTGACAAAGCAAAAATGCAGCCATCTGTTTTTGGTGTCGTAGCTGCAACTGCAGCATAATTGTTGCTTGTTAATGCACCATCCAGGTGCTCAGATTTGGTGGTCAATTTCTGTGTTTAGTTATTCTGATTAGTGTTTATTTATATAACAAATATTGAGGTTAAGCTTGTTGGCTTCCATGGCTTTTCATATGATCTCATCAGAACATATGAAAGCTCTGGAAGTTAGAAACTTCCTCGACATGTAACTGCAGTACATACAAGAATCACAAACATTTGATTGAAATGATGACTTGAAGCTCTTTAACTCTCTATACTGCCTATTTTTTGATATATTTGTGATATTATGTTACTGGTGAATGTATAACGGGATTTCATTACTACTCTTCAACTGTATTTAATTTCAAATTTGTACCAAGCTTAATTCTGTTGACTGCAATCTAAAATGTATTTTATTATCTAAAATACCATCTAATTAATATAAAAAAAAATGTTGCATGAACATGGTTATTGTTTTTTTTTTTTTTTGTTGCATGAACGTGGTTTTTTTTTTTTTAGTTCTGAAGGTAATAATGTTTTGTATGAATTTTTTTTTTTTAAGTAAAATTATTAAAAGTATATATTTTGAAATAAAACTTCAACGATGTGATTAGAATAAGAAAAATAATTAATTGTTTAGTCATCAATTAAAAATTTTCTAATAAGAATATAAATTATTTGTTTTTGAAAGAACTTTTATAAAAGATAATTAGTATAATTTATAAAAGATTATTAGAATATAAATTGTTAGATTTATTATTTGAACTGTAAATATATGTACTAAAATAATCAGAGTTCAATAGAATTATAAAGATTTTTATTTCAATGGAGTGCTTGTAAAAGTTATAAATAAAAAAATATATATATTATAAGAATAATTTAACATTAAAATATATATATATATATATCTCTCTCTCCAAGGAAGCTCAACCAGATTTCACAAAAAACGAGAGCAAAGAAGAAGCTCTTCCAAATGTAGGAATAAAAGGGCAGTATGGTAATTACGGAAGACTAAAGAAGTAAAAACCCAAAACCCTGAAAACCCACTCTGCCCTGCGCAGAGACAGAAGCATGAAATGAATCCAACAACACACGACAAGACCAAACCCAATGTTTGCTACGAGGATCATCCACACCAACTGCTTCAAGTCCTTGTCTTCTCTCCTCCTCTTCAAGTATCTTTTCACTATTTCATTGTTATTATCATTTGATTCACATGTATGTACATTCAATGTGTTTAGGGTTTGTTTATTATTGAATTACAGTAATGTGAAGGATGGTTGGCGGAAACCGTTATCGTCTTATGTGATTGAAAAAGGTAGTCGTTTTTGTGAGGATTCTCGTCCCTCTTTTGTGCCAGTGAATCATTTCTGGAGTGGGTGGTGGTGTCGTTCAATGTCCACTTCAAGAGGGAGGGGCATGCGAAGCAAGGTGGAGAGACGGATGCAAAAGGAGTCCGGTAAGACCCTCAGAGAGATCCGCAGAGCCAAAAAGATTAAGAAGAAGCTCATGACTGATGAGGAACGGCTTATTTACAATCTCAAAAGAGTATGTCAGCGTGCTCGTATATGTTTATGTTGTATTGTTGATTATAAGTTTTATATTTCATTTGCAAGATTTTAATTTGAAGTGCTTTTAGGTACAAATTAGTTTATAACAACAGATGCTATTCTTATTTCAGTGTAAATCTGAAATAAAAATAATATTGAAAGAAAATTGAAGTAATAAAAGATAAAAATAGTCGACATAAAATTTACATGTTAAAACTCTCAATATGAGAGAAATATCCACGGAACTAGAGTATAAGGATTTTATTAAACCAAGATAATTACACCTTCTTTATAAGTTTTAGGATAGAACTACAAGAAAGAGGAGAGAAAACTTTCAATTTAATTGAGATTGGGATGCAAAATCAACTAATGCCGATGTTTTTATGTAGGCAATCGATGACGGTGCAAATCAATACTTTGTCATGAAGTATTAATTAATTTAATATGTAATAATACTATCATTTAGTACTTTACCATGAAGAAGTATATAACAGTTCTTCTTGCTTATGCTAACCTCAATGTTAAGCCAATAAAAATTTGGCTTTTATTTTAATAAGCCACCTCCATTTAAGTTAGAGATGTATAAAGCCATTTAATTAGCTAAAATGGAGGAGAGTTATTAAAATAAGAGTCAAGTTTGATTGGCTTAAATCGTGTTATTGACTTTGGTCAATCTTGAAGCACAAGCACAGGTGAACAAAACTTAAAATAGTGAATACTTAATGGTTAAGTATGCTGTATGCGTTGATCACCGTTAATCCACTGTCTTGACTATTAAATTAATTAATACTTCATGGTGAAATATTGATCTACACTGCCATATATTGCCTATATAAAGACATAAGTAGCAATCATTCAGTTGTCTCATGTCCTATTCTCAAATTAAAATTAAGAGTTTTCTCTTCTTCCTTTTGTAGTTCTCTCCTTAAATTTGAGAGAAAGATTGTAATTTTGTTGGTTTAATAAAATTCTTCTAGTGTTGGTTCGTGAATGTTTCTTTCACATTAAAATTTTATCACATAAATTTTGTGTCGACTATTTTTATTTTGTTATTTTCATTTTCTTTCAATATTATTTTCAATTTCAGATTTACGCTGAGTATAGAATAGTATCAATTTTTATAATAGGTATGCATATGGGAGTTTTGTGATATGAGAATGTGGAAGACGTTTCTATAAACTTGTTGGTTTTGCATGCCTAATTTATGCTAGAATTTTAAAACCCTTAAACAATCTGAATTCTCTATAAATTTGCTTTGGAACCATTTGATGGATCATGGAAGTAAAGAATGTTGAAAATATTTGTAGAGGTGACCGAATTAATTTGCCATGGTAAGTTAATGGTGAAGGTCGCTTCTGTCATCAATCAATATTTACTACGTCCTGGTGTCTGGACTAGATTGCACACTTGGACTTGGCATAAAAGCACTGGACGATATTGATTTATTCATTTTTTTTGTGAGTGATTTAATTCTACAAAAATGAGACTAGTTGTACAATGACTTCGAAATTTGAATGAGGAAAATGCAGTAAACCTACAAACTGTTAGACTAAAAGCTCACTTTATACTGGAGTAGACTAATTACAGGAATTGCAGCTAGATTAAAAATTTTAAATATTCAATAGAGTTACAATTATTGGATAACTTTTAATTCTTCATGGAAATGTTTAATGATTAAATCTTATCACCAGTAGGTTATATTAGTTGAATGAACTATACATAAACAGCTAGGCCTCAACCTCAGTTGCCAGATGTTTTACTGACATTTGGGACCTTAGAATTTGCTTTAGGAATATATAGCCATATCTAACTAAATACCGGATGTTTGATTTGTTATCATTTGCTAAAAAAAATGAGTGCCATATGAAATTCATACCTCTTTATTGCCACCTTAGCTTCTGATAAAGATGTTAAATTAGATCACATACTAGGAATATCGACTTAAGTAAAGCTTGAACATCGAAAGAACAAATTTGAACTATTGAGAAACAAGAAGTCATATTAGAAAACTTAACGATGGGCATAAAACAGTATTTAGTTCTTGAACGTTCTAAGTGGTCCTCGGTTTCCTCCTATGAACAATGGAAGATATTTCATTGAAATGACAAGTCAGAAAATTGGATTAACTTTTTCCTTCTTAAGTTTGTGGTCATGTTGTTAGGTTTTTTCAAAACAGAGAATTTGCTTTATGGTATTGACAAGGGCAACAAGCGCAACTAAAAAAGAAGAGAAGTAATGATACTATGCCCAACAAAATAGTTGTTACTAATTTCTCTGTCAAATACTTTGTATGAGGAATATTCCTTTTTTCCTCTACTGTATAGATCATTAGATCTTTTAGGTGTTTGCGTGGAAGGTTACATTACAGCTAAAAATTTATGTTATCATCATAATTATTCATCAAACACATGCTAGGAAAAAGAAATTTTACATGCATCAACCTATGAGTGATTTGTAATGAAATGGAAAACCAGAATTTCATTATAGATCATTGTTATACAAGGTTTCATTATAAATTATTGATTAAAAAAGAATTTTATATACATGCATGCATACATTCCTGCATGAATGATTTGTAATGAATCTCATGGTTTCTTGTGATAATGTGTTAGCTACTAACTCTCAGTTGATTAATTTTCTTTTCTATTTTTGGAGGACTATTGCATTCATAAGATGGTTAACTGCTTAGATGATTCTTTGTCATGGTAAATTATTGTTATCTTTAGTGATTTAATATATATATTTTTTGGTAGAATTCTCTGTTTTTACCTTTGTAGTGATGTTTTGCATGGTTTGCTTATAAATTATATTTAAAAAAATTGCTTCTCTGAGGTTCTGGTCTGTGCTGCAATTTCAACTGCCTTTTTTTTTTTTTCGTTTTATCTGTTTGTATCAGCTTAAGGACTATATAGTCTATAATTTCTTAAGAGAATTTGTTAAGTGTTCTGTTTTTACCTTTGTGGTCATTTTTAATTACTCAAGGTTATATTTAATTGTACTGCAATATTTCAAGCATGGGATCTTAATTTCTCTATTTCACAGTCATCCTACCGACCAGATATGATGTTCTTTGTAATTGATGCAGGCCAAGAAAAAAGTGGCTTTGCTGCTACAAAAGCTGAAGAAATATGAACTACCAGAATTACCACCCCCTGTGCATGATCCTGAGCTATTTACACCTGAGCAGCTTCAGGCATATAAGAAGATTGGCTTCAGAAATAAAAATTATGTTCCTGTTGGTGTTCGTGGAGTATTTGGAGGAGTTGTCCAAAATATGCATCTCCATTGGAAGTTTCATGAGACTGTCCAGGTTTGTTGTGATAACTTCCCCAAAGAAAAGATTAAGGAAATGGCAACCATGCTTGCAAGGCTGAGTGGTGGCATTGTGATTAATATACATAACGTGAAAACAATTATCATGTTACGTGGCAGAAACTATCGCCAACCAAAACATTTGATCCCTTTCAACACCCTTACAAAGAGGAAGGTAGGTATACATCATTATGTCTTTCATAGTTGATTGCAATTTGTTCTTCTTTTATCCCCACTATTTGCTGTTTGCATGAATCTGTCTGAACATATGGTACTTCATAATATCTTTTAGAACAAAATTGGTAGACTGTAAGACATGATTTGCAATGCTTTTTCTTTTTTCAGAGAACTGGAAAATTGCTGAATTATGGTCCTGAGCAAGTCTCATCCCATCTTTGATGCTCTCAGTTGATGGCTAACTATAAATGAACCAAAAGAAATTAAAAGGAAAAATAAAGATCAGTCAAACTATTTAACCTCCTAAAATGCTTTTCCGCTGAATATACATGAACAATGCATTCTTGATATTGCAATTATCTGCTCGTCTGTCGATTGGATACTTAAAACAATTCATCAATAGCGTAGCTGGCTGGCATACAGATATAGACATACATACTAAAGCGATGCAGACATGTTTTTAACCACTCTGTGAACTGTTTAACTTAAGAAATATTATGCTATCTGGTTTGAGTACTCTCTAAGTGAGCCAAAGTTTAAGAACTGAATTTCTATTTTCCATCTTTATATGTAGGCATTGTTCAAGGCCAGATTTGAACAAGCTCTTGAATCTCAGAAATTAAACATAAAGAAGATAGAGCAGCAGCTCCGACGAATGGGTGTAAACCCTGAGGATCCGGTTGCCATGGCCAGCATCCAAAGAGTTGCTTCAACATTTTTCAATGCAATTGACCAGAAGGAAGGAAGCCCTTATGTCTTCCGGGGAGATAAAGAGTCAGCATTTGAACCTCATAGAAGTATAGAACATACTGAACCTCCTGCTGATAGTGACCAGGAGGAACTAGATAATTTCATTGCTGAAATAGAGCATGCAGCTGACAAAGAATGGGAAGCAGAAGAAGCTGCAGAGAAAGAAGAATTCACTAGAATTAGGTATTGGAACAGAGAAGAGTTTGGGGGAAGGTTCAGAAGAACTGAAAACTACAGTGATGATGACCGAGGTGACAACATTAAAGGAACAAGAGGTTGGAAGGATAAACGTGGACAGAAGAGAAGTGCTGATAGTGGTGATGAAGTTGCTGATGAATGGGAGTCTAGCCATGCTGGAGATGCTAGTGATTTCGAGAGTGATGCTGATGATTCTGATAAAGCTCACAATGATTTCAACAGATTTAAAGTAGAAAGAAGGAAGCAGAATAACGTTGGGGGGGCTAACAGTAATAACAAGGGTTTCCAGAGAAATGTGGAAGCTCATATGGCTGAAGAAGATTCTGAGTCAGAAAACATGTTTAGTGATCTTGAAAACGCAATGTGGCAATCTGACTCTGAGGATCAGCATGATTCAAGAGCATCAAGAACAGTGGCAACTCACGATCACGTGAACCACAGTGATGAAGAGGATTTTGAGTACGCTGCTGATGATAATTGTGAAGCTGACAATGAGATCCACATGGATAGAAGATATAATGACAAGCAGCATACTAGGCAGAACAATATTGATTCTAATTTCAAGAGAAATGCAAAAGCTAGCTTCAGGGGAAAAAATACTCAGAAAGAACAGAGGTCAGAAGATTGCTTTAGTGATTCTGAAGTTACAATGTACAAATCAGACTCTGATAAAGATTCAGGATCGCTGGGGTATAATTATATTAGCAGTGATGAAGAATCTTATCGCCCACAGAAAGTCGAAAAGAATGAAGTGAATCAGAGTAGATCAAAGACACCGAAAGAGGTGGACGAGACATGGGACAGTGATTAGCTTCAAATTTGCTCATCTGTTTTCTCCTCAGATTGTATCAGGCAAGCTGACCAATGGAGATCAATTTTTCATGCTTTATTCATTTGGTGGAATTATACCCTTTGCTTATTCTTAAACATGAAAATACAAGGTTCAGCACAATGTAAACTGAGACTGCTTTGAATGTTAAATGAAGGCAGAAGACATTCTTTAATTGATGAAATGAGGTCGAAGATGTTCATTGTTTTTCTCTGCATGGCATTCGAATTGAGTACATTTCTTCTTTGTACATCAAGCGTTTTTATTTGTTAAATGGCGAGGTTTGATTAGGGGATATATTTTTTATTACCACATACTCGTTTGAATTGGAAATCTGGGAGAAGAGAGACTATTACCTCGAGAAAGAAACGTAATGTGCATAAACTTAATTACAGTACAGAAGTTCATAATCATTTTCAACTCTAGTGCCAAGTTTGTAACCTTTCCTAGTATGTTGGTTCTAAAATTTGTTACTGTACATAAAAGGTTAACTGATGGTTGTATTATTATTATTATTTTATATTACAAGTACCTATCAAAACAATCGGAATCTATAAGATCAGAACTTTAAGGAACGGTTCAGAACATAATATTATTTAATATCACTTCTAACTAGACGGAAAAGAAGGGTTCCCGTTAAAGTAAGAAAACTATCTTCCAACTAAAAGAACTTAGAAGTAATTTATCTACACATAGATAGGTTAGACTGAAATTATCCACATTATGAACATTGTTATTAAAAAATGTGTGAGAAAGCACCGGGCGTGCTTGACTACAAGCAACTTGTGAGTTAAAAGGTTACCTGCTGGTTGAAACAGACTTTTCCAAGCAAATTTGGTGGCTCAACCATAATAAAGTAATGAAAGGAACTTGCTCCTGTCATAGTCATAAGTCTGTAAAAATGGATGAAAAGATCCAGCCTTCAGAGAAATTCCTGAACATAATAATGGGGCAATTATCAGCATCAAGAAAAGGTCCGCCCGTTGTAGCAGACAAGGTATTCTTCAAAGGGACAATATTAATATTATTTTCTCAAGTGTACTTAGCCAGGTAGCAGTCAACCCTATCAATTAATCAGCGTGTTCATGCCGTGGGCACTAAATTAATTTGTTATTCTGATTTTGATGGATTAATAATTAAAATCAGCCCTTTTCATGCATTCATAACATTACTTTTGGCCGACTCTTCCACCAAAATTGTCTTTTTGATCCATTTTTTAGCATATCTTTTTTCATTTTTTGGTACTTTGGTTGGAAAAGATACAAGCTGTAGTAGCTTAGGAGGTTGAGAATATGAAAGTAAGATCTTGTGTGTTCAACTACCAAAATGCCCACTTCAAAGATTTGTAAAATCTTAGCATTTGGCCTCTAGTGTGACAAAACAGCTGTTTCCGAGCAGAGTTGTTGGGACTTGGGGAGGTTTTTTGTTCAGCTAGTAAACTTGGTAGAAAAGTGTTTTTCGTAGCAAATTATGCATATACCCAAAAGAGCATATTTATAACAAAATTGTAAAATCAATTAATGCCAAGGCATGTTCTAGCAACTACTCATCTTTTCTTTTGCTTTCAGTTTCTCAAGTGGGTTGATTCTGATTACGATGATAAATTGGTTATGCTTATTTTGTAGTCCCATCAGTTGCATCAACTGCAGTGTTTTTTTATCTGAATTTATATACTGAGGTATATTCTTACGCAATCTAGCAATTAGCATTGAATTGCTTCACCTAAAAGGAAGGTTTTTTGGTTTGCCAGCTCCATGAAGTTAGCAATTTCTGGGCATTTTTTAGATTCCAGGATTATAACATCAAATCTGTCAATTAAATAGCAAGATTATATATCACACCCTATCCAGGCTTGTTTGAGGCCTACATTCGATTAATTTTCAATGTAGCTTGTAGCATGACTTCTAATAAAATGATTGCAGGAATGTAACATCAAATCTGTCAATTAAATAGCAAGATTATTTATCACACCCTATCCAGGCTTGTTTGAGGCCTACATTTGATTCATTTTCAATGCTGACTGCAGCACGGCTCCCAATAAAATGTTCCCTGAATATCCTTCCAAATATCCCGTTTATGTGCAACAACAGCAGTTTGTATTTTCTACGAGCTAAGAAAGGACAAAACGACTTGTTCACCAAGTTCACTAGTGGTGTAGGAATTATTCATACGCAACGGCATCTAAAATGGACTACTTCCCCAGTAAAGACAGCCCTTAGACTGAAAAATCAGCAGCATTTGAATCAAGAGAAGATAACGAAAGCTAAATGATAAAAATTCAGTAAGTGGAAGAAATTCAATCAAAATTTTCCTTCCTAGATTCTTTGATTTTTGAAGGCGATGGTGAGACAGTGACTAGTCCACAACATGTGACTAGTCCACAACATGTGACTAGCACACAAAAAAGAACCGTCATTTACCCTATAGCCGGGGACTTGTGTATTTCCACCATCCTTAATTGAAGAAAAGGAATCATCACTTCCATTCGTAAGTCATCCAAGTCACACTAACAAGAAGATGTAGAATTAAGACAAAAGAAGGATACAGGGAACCTCAAACAAGCAAATATAACCCGTGTATTGGTTAAAAAATCCAAGGAGATATTTGATTGCTGATCCAGGAATAGTTGTGAAAAGTATAATATTGTTCCAAATTCTATAAAAAGATTTAAATACTATATTACTGAAAGGAAGAAGATGGGAAATAGAGAAACATCTTCACTTAGTTGGAAACAAACACCTTTTCTTTTTTTTCCCTTCTTTTTTTCAAGTTTAGAAACATATAATCGAGTTTGAATCACAAATCAAACATTCACAAAATATTGAGAAACAATCTCCACCATTACATTTAGACCATGAGTATACCATAGAGACAGAAAAGATGTGCTGCCTACATTTGCAAGTCGAAGTATAAGGAAAGATCATGAGGAGAAAAAAGGGTACAGATATAAACATGATAAAAACATTTTCACTATCCACAATGATGGAGAAAGAATAAATCATCATTATGTCCATGGACTATGACTGCAAGGAAATTGGATGTACAAAAGAGTTAATGAGGAACAAGAGTCATAAGAAGAATATATGATTAAATTAGTTTAAAAAGGAAAATTCCCGACACAGAAAAAGCCGGGAAAGGTCATTCTACTCTAGCAACTTATGGATTATGCCATGCCAGTATGTAAAAGCTTGCAAAAGTCGCAAAGCTATTCTCTCAACAACATACTCTCCTGTTGGAAAATTGAATATGCCACCCAGGTAAAGGAAAACATACAGAATTTCCCCTCAAAATCCAAAAATCCCATCAATGTCTCTATAAAGAATGACCTAGATATCGCTGGATATAAGGTATACCTGTATCAAAAGTCACACCATCGCCATCAATTGTTCAATAAGAGCCCATTCTGGTGCAAAGCACAATAAGCATCACAACTAAAACCTTTACAATGACATCACATTTCTGTACTAATTTAGCCACCTTCTCTTTTACAGTTTCCAGGCAAGAGGTATTTGAACTCCTCAGCATTGTTCAACAAATATGCAGGAAGGTGAACAGCTGAAAACGAATGAGGTACAGGACCCATCTTCCCAATAATCTCTCTAAATGTGTATTCCTCAGGAAGCATGTCAAATAGGTCAGTTCCTTTACATATTACATCCTGAATCCGATTTGGGTTCAAGTAATGAGCGAACCTGACCCGATCATAGTGGCTGTATGCTTTCATCTTGAATATAAACTCATTGATATGGCGGAAACAAAAGCTACAATGCCACCCAGCATCTGACAAGAGGAGATCGGTTTGACGAAAATGCGCATATCTTGTCTTGCCCTTCTTGTACTGGTGAACTGAAGCTCTCCAGCTCTTGTTATCTACATAATACTCAAAAGAGTACAAGTAGTTCTTTAGCTGAAGATGGAGGACAGGCGGAATGTCATCACACCACCTCAACAGGTTAATTGTGTGGGCACTGGGTATCTCATCCACATCAGACATTATCAACAAGTCATCATCTTCAATACCTGCTATTTTGAGAAGATGGTCAAGTGCAACTCTTTGATACGCCTCTTCAACGAATGGGTTTTCACCCTTTTTAAATCTTCCTCCAATAGTCCCATAAGTCAGCCGAGGCTCCACAAATTTGAATTTTTGTCTATTGCTTGCAAAAACCAATGGTTTGGGTATGCCAGTAAATGTGGAGTTTGACTCAAGAACTACGAACTGCGTTATGTAAGGATACAATTCCTTCCATCGAATTGCCAGAATATCTACTTCATTGCTGAACAAGACTGCATCAAAAACTCGCCTTGGCGTTTCACGAACTCCCCACCCATGAAGCTTGCAAAGAGACTCCATCGACACATTCTCATGATAATAGTGAGGGATTGTGATGAAGGGCTTCGGCGGAGATTCCCATAGTGGTCTCAGAAAATAGCTAATTTTCTGACCATGCAAATACATGCCAAAGATGAATACTGGGGAAACCACAAACAAGAAAATATATGTCCTCATATCAAAACCCCGCAGCATACACCGGAGCCTTGAAAATGCCAATGCCGCGCGTGATGTCTGCTGCATATCAAAAATAACAACTTTCTAAGATACCTCATAACATATATGCACGTCATGCCAAAAAAATATCACTGTCAATAAAGGCCATCAAAAATCCAATTATGCAGACTGGAGAACATCTACAACACAAGACCAAAACCAATCAAGTTTACATCCATTTAAATGTCACTAGCTGCAGAGCAAATTCACCTAGTAAACAGAAAAATAAGATGACAAAATAATTGTGGTAGCTATACGGTATGTCTGAATCACAAAATCAATATCACGAACTAATTAACTGAATTTTAAAATAAATTAAAAAAAACACATACTATACCACTGCATTTCCTGTAAAATAAGAGGTCAAAGGAGAAATAAAACCAAATAGAAATCCAAATAGATATAGAATTCAATATCATGTTCCAAGCCTATATCCTTAAACATGCTTCAACTTATTAAACTTTTCAATTTCATCCAGCAAATTCATCGTATCAATATTATGAACAAACAAAATATTCAAAATTATTTTATAAAATATATCCCCCAAACACACACAAAAACCCAAAACAAAATTTTAAAAAAATAAAAACCAGAAAACAAGAAATTATATCCTCAACAATCCAAACAACCAACCATATCAAATAAAAACACTTACCTTCTTAAAGCTTATAAGAGCATGAAAACAACCCATCTCTATATCAATAACAACAAAACTAAACCTTTAACCAAAAAAGGAACAAAAATTCCAAAATCAAAACACACCCACCACCCAGGACTACAAGCAATGAAGAATGCTCTCCATAAAATTATCAAATCATCAAAAAAACAAAAACAAAAACAAAAACAATTACCTGACCACAAACATCTTCACATATATCATCAGTTTTCTTGGAATTGTAGTAACCATCCGCCATGATTGACGCCAAAACGTATTCAATCTTCTTTTACTTCCAATCAATCTCTGCAAAACACAGAGATCGTTCAGCCCCAGATCAAACCCCTCCTACACACACACACAACCCCCAGAACTTTTTTTTTTTTTTTTGAATTTTTTGGTTATTTAATCAAAAAAGAGACCAAATTTTTGAAGAGAAAATCTGGCAAAGAAATTACAACGACAAACAAGCGATCTTAAATGGCCGCCACCCTCTCTCTCTCGCTCTCTCTCTCACTCAAAGGAAACACTTGTAACGTCAATTATAGCCGTTTGGTGGTTTTTCGCTCTTTCACCAGATAACTCTCAAAATAAAACCACACCATGCTCACTATGTTACATATCTGCACTCGTTTTTATGTCGACCGTTGATTTTAGTGTTCATTCATCGACGGATGATATTGGCTCCACGTGGGGCTTCGTCGGATACTAAGGAATCGAAGTGGTGATCTGTCGTTAAAAAAAACATGTTGTATAGGGGCCGTTTTGTGTTTTATAATTTAATTTCTTAAACATGGTTTACAAACGAGGGTGGTTTAGTCTTTTCGCATTCGAATTTAGCGTGTGCAGTCTTTCGACGAGTTAAATTGTTCCACGCGGTAATTTGACAATTCACATGCTCTACGGACGCTAGACAGGGACACGGCTGGACAGTGTCTTATATGTTTTTTTGACTTTTACGGTTTTTCCATGATTATACACCTCATCATTGGGTAAAATTATTGTACGATCTTATCTAATTTTTAATAGTTATTACTTATTATCGATGAATAATTTGATTCAACCAATAATATAACCAAAACTTTCATTTACATGAAACCATGTTGTTTTAGTAAAGTCCATGTGGTTTAACAAGGAAATCCCTTTTTTTGTTGAGATGGCTTGAAAAATTGGTAAGAAATTAGGAAGTGATTTTGTTTGGGTTAGTATCCAACCATTAAAGCAAATTACCTTTTTCTTATTTATTACAAATTCCAAATATAAATCAAATTATATAATACAATACAGATTCCTTCTAAATCACATTCACATTGAGTAAAAGTATGGATTTTAATTGATTTTGTTGCATTTTAATAGAGTTGGCTTTCTTTTAAAACATTGAAGATGTGTGATTTGTCCATGATTTGATGTAAATATAAATTTTACTATTAAAAATAGCTGAAGATGTAATGTAATTCTAACATATCTGAATATACAATGTAAGGGTAATTTTTTTATAAAAAAAAAATTAAAAACTAAACAGTACTAAAAGTTATTGAAGATAGAAAATTGAAATCTAAATAATATATTTTTTATTTCTCACATTTGAATTTATTATAAACGTTTTTGTTTTTTTTTTTAAGTACAAATTATTTGGAAACTAATAATTTGATATTCATATTCTTTTTACTATTAATTATTATAAAACTTTATTTAATGAGATACAAAAAATTAAAAACAAATAATTTAACAAATTTTAAACACTTTTATGTAAATATTATTCTTAATTAAAATATGATAAAAAAATATAATAGAATTAATGATATTTATATATTTAAAAAAAAAATGAATGGCCTTTGAATTGAATTAAAAAACAACTAAAAAATAAATGTTTAAATTGTAAATTAGAATACCATAGTCCAATTCCAAGAAAATTTGGAATGAGATGTGTTTAAGGTTTTCTTTTCTTTTTTTTTTTTTTGAAGTATTTGATGGAAAAAAAGGGAAATTTGTATAACATAAAGTTAGTATAAATTTATAAATATGTTATTTTGGAATGGTAATAAAATATTTTAAATTTCATTAAGTTATTTTCAAATAAGTTATAAGTTAAAGAATTCTTATTTTTTAAAAATGTTTTTTTATTGTTTTAAATGGTTTGACCACTTAAAAAATATATAAAAACAATGTGCAATCCAACATCATTAAGTCATAAATAAAAAAAAAAAAACCACCCCGAACGCAAGCATTTATCCCGTTATTGGCTTGGTTTCTTTAATAAATATGGTTATTGGATAGGTTAATCAAAAGATTTATACTTTTTTAACAAAGCAAAAGATTTATAATTAATTTAATATTAAACAGTACATTACTCTCCTTCTTTAATCCTTGCCACTTTCTTCCTGCTTTGGTATCTCTTGGGGTTTTTAGGACTAGATCTAGTTGCTAACTGGATCTAGCTCTAAAAATCTATTTGTTTTGGTTTGTTTGTATGTCTTTTAAGTGGTGGGTGAAAATCAATGAATGTATAACTCCTTGGTGCTTCAAGGTAATGATGGATAGTAAAGATCGTTATCCGGTATTAGGCGTTGCAATCACAGATCTCTTGGTGTTTCAAAAAAGATTTCAAGTTCAAAAGGAAGATCTGGTTGCTATAAAAGATCCTCATCTGATACGCTTTACCCTTTCTCCTTTTAGTTATCCTTTGTTGTTGTTTTTTGAGTTATGGAGATTGTACTGTAAAGTTTATTTTTGGTGTTACTGATTTTCATTCATGTTGTTGTTCTTTATTTAAATTGTGTTTAGTTGTTAAGGTTGGTCGGTTTCAGTGTTGTCTGACCATTCCTTTATATGTGAACTATCTAGTATTCCAACTGACCTTTTCTATTTGATCCTTTGAATGAGACAAGCTATGGTGTTTATGTTTTTTTGGTAGCCCCAAATTTGGTTGGATTTAGGGTTGTAATCTTGTAATTCTCAAATTTGAGATAGTTGTTTTGTAATATTTAGTATTTCAAAAAAAAAAAAAAAAAGACGTTATCATTAGTGTCCAATGGTAACATGTCCAATGATGACAATGGGTTTGGTTACTCTTACATATTATATTCGCTGTAAAAAAGTGGTATATAAACAGGAAAAAAAATATCTACTTTGCATCATTTATATTGTTATTTTTTTTATTCCTTTTTTGAGCTTTTACTTTCTTAAAATGTTCAAATCTATATATATTTTTTCCTCGTAGATAAATTTACCAATTAATTTATATATAGACATGCTAAAAGTTATAAATATACACTAATCTCTCTGATATCCGAATTGCAAGATAAAATCCTATATAATAGCAAAATATTTAATATTAATTTTTAATTTTTTAATATTTTAATTTTAAAAAGAGTAAGGAGTTGTTTGTTTTTTACACTTAACACTTAATGATATTGAATTAGGTTAATTAAGAGATTTTTGTTTATTTTTTTAAGTGGTCAAATTACTTAAAACAACTTAAAAAAAAAGTTACATTTTTTAACTTTTCACTTAATACAAAATCACTTAATGATTTTATAAATATATTAGTCCAAGTTTATCATTCCTAAAATAATATATTTTCAAGTTTATCATAGTTTTATATTATACAAATTTTTTTTAATGCTTTAACAAGCAACATTGAAAAATAAAAATCCTAAATATTTCAACATCAAATTTTCTTATAGCTGGATTACTATATTTCTCCAATCAAATTTCAATAAGAATCTTTATTGATTTTCTTTATTAATCTACTTGTGCAATTAAAGCTTCACTATGTTATTGGTGTTTTTGATTTATGTATATTGATGGAAATTTGTTTGTGTATAACTAAACCTCAAAGTTTCTAAAATAACATATTTCCAAGTTTATCATAGTTTTACATTATACAAATTTCTTTTAATGTTTTAACAAACAACATTGAAAAATTAAAATCTTAAACATTTCAACATCAAATTTTCTTATAGCCGGATTACTATATTTCTCCAATCAAATTTAGATAAGAATTTTTATTGATTTTCTTTATTAATCTACTTGTGTAATTAAAGCTTCACTATGTTATTGGTGCTTTTGATTTATGTATATTGATGAAAATTTGTTTGTGTATAACAAAAACTCAAAGTTTTTCCTCTTTTTCTCTTTTTGATTTTTTTATCTCAGAGTTTTTATTGAATTTGTTATCGATGTATAATAGAATCTCAAGGTTTTTTTTTTTTTTTTTGTTATTAAATCTATTATCAATGTTTATTACTTTACAATTTCAATTTTTGTTGTAATAGTAATTTAATTTAAGATTATTTTGTTTATTTTTATTTGAATATATAAATTTAATTGACTCTACTATAATAATTCATCCTATTTTAATTATGAATCAAAATATTATATATATAAATGTTTTAATATTTGTTAAATAATTTATTATAATTGTTTGTATCATATTAAATAAAGTTACTTAACAACTAATAATAAAATGATATAAATGTTAAATTATCAGTATTCAGATAATTTTAACTTTAAAAAACAAACAAGATTATTATATATTCAGAGGTAAAAAAAAAAAATAAACATGTTTATCAGATTTCAGTCACTATTCAGTCTTCAGTCTTTAGCAGTACTGTTCAGTCTTCAAACAAAAAAATAAACGACCCCTAATACTAGATTTCCTAAATATTTTACCCAATCAATGTCCAAGTAATATGATATATAAGTTGTTAGAACTTTGTAAATCATAAGATGATTTGATAATTAATGAGATATTGATAACTCATATGTTACGTTATTTGGGTATATATTTCGAAAAATTATTTGATAAACCTAAATAATGCTAGACTTCTCAAATATTTTGTCTAAATTCAAGTCTGAATGGTATGACATATGAATTGTCAAAAATTTATAAATCATAAGATAATATAATAATTAACAGGATATTATAATCCATGGTTTGTTTTAGATAATAAGATTAATGCGCCTTATTGTTAATAATAATTGGTTCAAATTATACTAATTATGATCAGTAATCTAATGAAGTGCTGACTTATTGGATATAACGTTGTACAAATCAGTATTTACATTTTGATCTACTATATTGGATAGAATTTTTTACTATTATTATAAATTTAAGAGTTGGGATGACAATACAACTTAACGACACAATCAATTAGATTTTTATAAATCAATTTGGTGAGGAAGAGATGATTCTAACTTATAACTTCTAAGTTGTAAATGTGAGGGGTTATCACTAGATCAACTTTATTTTGTTCAAAGTTTTTTGCTTAGGACCCGTGTTTTTTAAAAAGTTAAAATCATAATATTTAATAATTTTGATATTAAATAAATGTTTGGTAAAACTCACACAAGTGATTACTTGATAATTTAAGTTAATACGGCAGAAATTTCAAGAAGCATTGTGTTATTTTTGTAATGCAATTATAAAATAATCTGCAATGGATATTTATGTCCCAACTTTAAGTACATATAAATCTATTTAGACCAAATAATAATTTAAATACTGTATCGTTATGCTTATTTTTAATTCTACATAGATTCACAACAATACCTACAAAAATTTTTGAGTTTTATAACACTTATAACAAGAAAACTATCGAACAGTTCCCCAAGCATCTCCAGAACATCTAAACATGATTACATGTGAAAGAGATGTTACCAAGAGGAGGACATGGTCAGCATAATTATTCTAGGATTCACATTTAAGAAAATAAAAAATAATAAGGACAGGAATATTCTTCTCTGAAAAATTCTAGTTCTCAAAAATATGCTCATGCTACGTGTCTCCCTCAATTGGTTCAAATAAAGCGATTGAAGACAATCCCAGAACATGTGCAAAGAATCCTCACTTGCTTACAAGTACTTGCCGTGACCCAAACATTTTGGACTTCTCTTTAATCATTTGTTAAATTTCATGTTTAATTAAACTAATAAGTTTTGTTCATTGGACAGCTATTTTTTATAGTGTTTTTTTTTTTCCCGTTTTTGAACTTGTTGATGCAAAAGGTCTCGTACTGCTCTCGGCGAATCCGCGCCTCTTGTGGCCCTGCATCTCTTATCTTTTTCTCCAAGTGTTACTGTCTTCCTATGTTTTTTAGTTTATTTTTTGAAATGGACTTCCCGATTTTTTATACAAAAAATGGGTTAGCTTTTTTATTTTAAAAAGTGCTTTACTTCAAAATAAACAAAATAAAAAATAAAAAATAATAAAAAAGCTTCCCAACTTTCGAATTCAACTGACATATCAATTTAATTCAATTATAGATTATGCGCGTTACCCAATTGTCAATGTAATGCATACAAATGGAGACGATGATAAGTCACTTCTTAGATACGACCTGAGAAAGCTTTCATTTCTTTTTTTTTTTTTTTTTTTTTTTTTTTTTTTTTTTTTTTTTTTTTTAATTAGTAGGACTAACACATGAGGTAATAGGGATCATGTTGGTAGGATACTGATATCACGACCCGAATAAACGGCTTTCATACTACTGGAAGTCACTCGTATCTAAATGGAAGATGACCTATATACATGAGAAAAAATCTCATCATTTTATTTGAAGATATGATGTATAGTCTCTCAAACAAATGACTTGTCATGGAAGTTGGTGCAATTATTTACCACCAAACTAACCCCTCTTTACGCAGAAAACTATCGTTTCCTATTAGTGAGTTTCGATATTATATACATCTATAATATACAACTATATATATAAGTTGGTTCATATAGAGTTTACTGATTATTTTTAAGAAAATAATTTTATTTTATTTTTTTGAAATTTGATATCAACTGGATATGGCATTCATTGAAATATGTGGAAATCAATTTCTATATACATAATCTGAATATCCTATACCATAATTAGAATATATTCTTATGATATATATTGTATATAGAGAGAGAGAACAATGCTACACTTTAATAAAAATTATCTCAAAATTTTATTTAAATAATGTGACAAATTAATTTGTACCTATCACATAATTTTGGGATAATACATTTATTATGTAGTAATTATACATAAACTTGCTACATCATTTGAACAATAAATTTAGATAATTTTTTTTTAGTAATATAGTATTATACTTTAAAAAAAATAAAACGTTCTCATAATTAACCGATACATCTTATATACACTGTGGAAGTTAAATATTAATAATATCAAATAGATGTACATGGCGTGGACTAATGATATCTTACCATTTCAATAGAGATTTGTTAAAGTTATTTACTAATTTATTTATAAAATAATTGGGGTCTACCTTTGAAAAGCTCAAAGAATTAACAATAAATGAATTCATTAATATAAAAAATTTAATAAAAAAACAATACATTTTTTATTCAAGCAAAAGAAATCTATTGTCTACTTCAAAAAAAAAAAAAAATCTATTGTCATTTTACAGTATAACTAAAGTAAATCTAGTCATTTGTAAATACAGAAGCAGTGGAAAATCACTGCCATGAACTAAATTTCGATATTTTTATACTCAATTAGTACTTCAAGTATTCATAAACTAATTCTGTTCCAAAATATATAATATAAAAACGAAAAAGACTGTGAGCTTGAGGAGGTAGACAGATATTGGTAAGTCACGTGCGAATGCTGTGCACGCGTTTGAGTTAGAATGTCTGGTTGTGATTGGCTTTTTCACAGCCACTTGATCTACCGGTCCAATTATCATTTTAAGTTTTCATTAGAAAGCATGCCGGACGAATTAAATTTTTTTTTATTGGGCCACACCCCACCGCCCGATCATTCATTCATTCTTAACATCATTGTCATTATGCTCTTTACTTCCGTCCTATTATGGATTGGTGGCAGGGTGTACGCATTCAATTTGTTCAAAATCAAGTTCTACTCATCTCTATCGTGATTGGTATTAAAATGTCCTACTTTTATACATATATATACATATATATTCAACGTGTACAGGTTGACACAGTTCATGCCATACAAATTTAAGTTATTATAAAATAATGTCACATCTTCTTATCCTTGAATTATATTTTCAATCATATGGTATTCTATCAATCTTAAAATCATGCTAAACAAATGGATGGAATCTTAGAATATTATATTGCAAATGTAAGTTGTCGTAAAATAATCTCATGTCATCTTATCCTTGAATCATGTGTTCAATTGGACGTTATTGTCCTAATCTTTGAATTATAACGAATAAATAGATGAAACCTATGTTTACATAGCAACAAAAAGTTGATATCATTCTGCCTTTTCAAACCAATAATTAATTTATTCATTTAATAAAGATAAATTGTAGAAACACATGACGATGATTCTGTTACTATTAAAAACGCATGTGGACATGAAAAAGAAGAAGAAAAGAAAAGTGCAAGTAAAATGAGAAAAGGATCCAAAAATGAAGAGTGAAACCAAATGGATAAAATAAAAGACAGAACAGAATCTAAGAAATGTTGGCAGGGGCAGGCTTCTCTCAGATAAAAATAGGGTCTCGTAGCAGCTTCGCAGAAGGTTCAGATGAGAATTTTACTACATCTTGGTTGCTTTCAGGGCCAGATGTTAACATCAACAAGCTTTCTATTATAGGATCCATTCTCTTACAAGCATATTCTCTGATCTCTACCTTTGCTGCAATTTCAATTATTTTTTATTTTTTATTTTTTTTGTTTCATATATGAAAAAAATTTGTCCATTATGTGTACTCTCATTATATCGTTAATAGTTAGACATAAAAATAGCAAGTGACATGAGAAATTTCCATGATTATGAGCACACCGATTGAGATTTGAGGTAGAAAGCCTACAATAATCACGTATGAATGGTTGCTTCCATTACTCTTCACGACTAATTTGAAGAAAAGTAATTAAATTTTTCAAATTTTTATACAAATGATCACATAAATTATTTGTTTACACTATAACAATCATAAGATAATATGGTAAGTAATGAGTTAAAACTCATATGCTGTACCATTTCATTATGAATTTGGACAATCTAACATTACTCATAAGAAAATAAATAACCACATTACTTTTATGATAAATGATGCATAAAATTAAAGGTTTCAAAAGAGTCAACTAATTCACTTGATAATACAAATATCCATGAAAGTAAACTAAAGTTGTCAACCTTTCTACTCAACAATTTATTAATTTCGAATTTCAATGATGAGAACCCATTGTTAACATGTCATCAACCTTTTTGCAACTTTTAGGTTTTATAGATGAACAGCTGAGAGACTGATTTCAATAGGATTGACAATTATTTTTCACTTTTGGTTATTGATTGATATTATACACAGCCAATAGCTTAACGTGAGTGACCAAATCAAATTGGTTTGTTGAACAG
>CM034472.1:16590678-16612776 GCA_019925255.1 Litchi chinensis
CCAAAGGCCAGGTTGGAACTTACTATTCTCTTTTGTAGGTGTTTTACGTTGTATTTTTGGATTATTGGGCGATATCAAACTTAATCGTAATGTTTCAAAAAAAAAAAAAAAAAAAAAAAAAGAGGTCATCTAATCTGTGAAAGCTAATGGTAAGGCCTATTCTTATAGGTTCTTGGAAGATTAGCGTCTCAAATCGCTACAGTGGTTCAAGGGAAGGATAAGCCAACATACACTCCTAATCGCGACGATGGGGATATGTGCATTGTGCTCAATGCAAAGGATGTATGTGTTACCGGGAGAAAACTTACAGACAAGTTCTATCGCTGGCATACAGGGCAAGTTTTGCTGTTTTTTGTTGTTATCTCCTGTGAACCAAATGTGTCAGTGGAAAGTTGACTACACGGAATTTAAATGTTTATGTTTTGGTTTCCATATCGGTTGATTTTTTCAAGTTTCTTATTGAAATATAGTCTTAACCAATTGTGCACAGTATTAGTGTTAGGATTTGCTTTTTATTGAAATTCAAAATGATTTTCTTGTAGTGGAATTGTAAGAGGCACACGTATTAACTGTAACTGAAAACAAAAAACATAAGTTTGTTTTTCAAGTGATTTGGAATTTGAGGTTTTTCTCGTTCTGCTTAACTTGTTTATTTGCTGTCTTAAATTTGAATTATTTGTTTCCCATAGATATGTAGGCAACCTCAAGGAAAGGAGTTTAAAGGACCAGTTGGCGAAGGACCCTACGGAAGTCATTCGCAAAGCTGTCCTACGTATGCTTCCAAGAAACAAATTGCGTGATGTGAGTCTAATAGCAGTCAAGTTATATCTACATAAATTTCTCCTCTCTCTCGCATCTTTTACGATGATTTCCTTATGTGCTTTAGTAGCTTCTATCTTGATATTCACTTTTTACTTATAATTTGTTTTTGCTTCAAATTAGAGTCAATAAATTCCTGTATCTGAGATTTCAGTATCTAAACACTTATGGAAAGTGTAGTTTATAGCTCTTTTGTGTTAGAAGATGCTAAATGATGCACTTGAAATTCGTGTGGAATATTGAATTTTTGATGATTATCTTTAGTTAGAGAAGTATAGAGGCATCTTGATGAGATACATTTAAGAAACTTATAAATAAAGTTCTCTGGCAATCTTCTATTATATATTTCAAGCTAACATCACCACTTGAATTCTTTTCTGGATCAAAGCATGTGGTCTTACTCTGCTAAATTCAGCATCACGAGCTTTCAGCATCTAAACACTTATGGAAAGTGTAATTTATAGCTCTTTTGTGTTAGAAGATGCTAAATAATGCACTTGAAATTGGTGTGGAATATTGAGCTTTTGATGATTATCTTTAGTTAGAGAAGTATAGAGGCATCTTGATGAGATACATTTAAGAAACTTATAAATAAAGTTCTCTGGCAATCTTCTATTATATATTTCAAGCTAACATCACCACTTGAATTCTTTTCTGGATCAAAGCATGTGGTCTTACTCAGCTAAATTCAGCATCACGAGCTTTCAGCATCTAAACACTTATGGAAAGTGTAGTTTATAGCTCTTTTGTGTTAGAAGATGCTAAATAATGCGCTTGAAATTTGTGTGGAATATTGAGCTTTTGATGATTATCTTTAGTTAGAGAAGTATAGAGGCATCATGATGAGATACATTTAAGAAACTTATAAATAAAGTTCTGTAGCAATCTTCTATTATATATTTCAAGCTAACATCACCACTTGAATTCTTTTCTGGATCAAAGCATGTGGTCTTACTCTGCTAAATTCAGCATCACGAGCTTTCAGCATCTAAACACTTATGGAAAGTGTAGTTTATAGCTCTTTTGTGTTAGAAGATGCTAAATAATGCACTTGAAATTGGTGTGGAATATTGAGCTTTTGATGATTATCTTTAGTTAGAGAAGTATAGAGGCATCTTGATGAGATACATTTAAGAAACTTATAAATAAAGTTCTGTAGCAATCTTCTATTATATATTTCATGCTAACATCACCACTTGAATTCTTTTCTGGATCAAAGCATGTGGTCTTACTCTGCTAAATTCAGTATCACGAGCTTTCAGCATCTAAACACTTATGGAAAGTGTAGTTTATAGCTCTTTTGTGTTAGAAGATGCTAAATAATGCACTTGAAATTCGTGTGGAATATTGAGCTTTTGATTATTATCCTCATTTAGAGAAGTATAGAGGCATCATGATGAGATACATTTAAGAAACTTATAAATAAAGTTCTGTAGCAATCTTCTATTATATATTTCAAGCTAACATCATCACCACTTGAATTCCTTTCCGGATCAAAGCTTGTAGTCTTACTCTGCTAAATTCAGCATCACGAGCTAAAATTAGAATTGTAATCTCATGCAATATAGAATTCACTTGAGAAGCATCGGTTTCTTGAAGTAGCTGATGGCTGATGCCAATGTATCTAGGTATGATGTTATTTATTTTTGGTGCTTCTATGCATTCTATTTTCTTTGGTCCCCCTTAAAGGTTTTATATAATAATGTGTATATTCTATGTGCCAATATGCAACGGCAAGTAAAGCTTTTAGTTTTAACGGAGTTACAAAATCAAAATAACATATACTATTGTTATAAGAAATTAAATGAATGTACTCACAACTTGCATTCATAATTGTGTGGGTCAACATTCTCTAGCATGTTATCAATCTCCATTTATCCATTACCAAAATCTTTGTAATTTGGTTGCAGTTTTCAGCGTTTGTATTCATTCTTACATCAAGGATTACCTATGTGCTCATTCTATAATAAGGAGACAAATTTAAATATTTATAAAGTTTTCTCATGCCTTATGTAATTAGTTCTTCCAGTAGATGTTGATGGTACTTCTTGTTCTCTACTTTATGATCATGTGAAGTGATTGGATTGTTACTGGCCCTGACCTAGATGTTCTGGTCTTTTTTCTGGACATCCTTGCTCATTCATGTTTTTCAAGTTTTTGTATGATGAGTTAATCCAATGTATTGTTGCATTGGCTAAAATTTGTCTTGTGGATTCTGTCACGCCCCAGCCCATAAGTTTCCTCCACTTCTCAATTTTGAAATTCTGCCAACTAAAGGCTATTTTTCCCATAAAAGAGGAAATACAGTATAGTTATTAAATAACCTAAAACCCATCAATTCTAGCTGTCCCAAATTACTTCAGCCCTAAAATTACCCTTTTGATTATTTTCTTGGAAGCCCAATTTTTTCTTGCTCAATTTTCACTTTGGAAGACCTACTACAAGTTAATTTGCTCAATTTCCTCATAGTATTTACCTTCATTTGAATTGATAAACATGATAGAGTGGCTCATTGTTTAGGTCAATACATCAGTATTGACTTCTATATACACTTTTAATTTTGGCTTCTATGTTTTAGGAGTTGAGCTTATTTTAAACGATGTCTTGTTATGAATGTAGGATAGAGATCGAAAATTAAGGATATTTGCTGGAAATGAGCACCCCTTTCACGACCGGCCACTTGAACCATATGAGATGCCTCCTCGAACAATTAGGGAAATGCGGCCTCGTGCCAGACGAGCCTTGATTCGAGCTGAGAAGAAGGCTGAGCAGCAGCAACTGGGTGCTAATGTGAAGAAGGGCAAGAAGAGAGAAGCCAAAATAGAGTTGACAGCCTGATGAGCTGTTGGAGCTTGATTTGCTTGTCTAAACAGGGAAACTTTATTGTCTGCATGTTTTCACCAAAAATATGGGCACAGGTTATCTCATATTTGGAATGGCAGTCATTCCTGGTTTGTGAAACTTATTCTGTCTAAATTCAAAGCATATTGAGAGAGAAGGGGGCTATTTGGCCTTGCTGTTGCGTGTTGGAGATTTTGTATAACTAAACTGGCCGAACAGTTGGTTTAATAACTTTAGGTTAGGAGATTGCATACAAGTATTCCTGTTTCATTCATTTCTTTTGGGGGAGAAGTGCATTCAGAGATTCTATCCATTTCAAACTATTACAAGTTTATAAGTAAGGAACCAAGTTATGTAAATAGTGTTATTATCTGAAGATTTCTTTGTTTGGTTTCTTAATTCCCTTTCTTTTTACTTGGCTCTATTCTCTCAAGTCTCAAGTATCTGAGGCCTCGGGAAGGAATGAACATGTTTTGAACAAACTGTATAAATTATTCGTTAATTGGCCAAAAGGAAAAATTGAAAAATAAACAATGCTACTTTAGATGGTGGTTGTGAAAATTTGGTCAACAGGTTTTCAAGAGCACGAGTTGAACACAGTATAAGAAGGTATTCTCCCTGGTTAGAACTTGTTAATCAGATAACAAACTGATGCATGCATGTCAATTGTTCCGAAGCCAAAAAGGACTATAACAACAAGAACTGCTCTATTTGTTTAAAGTTGGGTAAGGCAAAAACCACTCTTGAGAGTCAGAGACAAATAATACCAATTCTTAAAAGAGGATTCCAGATTCTGAATCTTAAACTCATTGTAGTCTGACCAAACTATTCATATAATTGAGGCACATGAAACATAATTGCCATTATTCAAAAAAATAATAATAATAAAAAAATAATTGCCAATGAAAGTTACCCTACTGTTGAAACACAATTTTAGTCAGAAACAAGCAAAAAAAAATGTCATACCTTTAACAAACAAATGAACCACCTATCACCTTTAAGTTACAGGTTTAAAATAAAATGCTGACCACAGCAATATTTCAGACTTGAACAAAATTCAATTTCCTTACATCAAGAGATTGTACATCAATGTCAAAAAAACTTTGATAGAAGAAATAGCCAGGGTTATAAATACCATATATCTTAGTTTACGAGATATTAAACAAACTAAGTTTTTCACTAACAAGTAACAACCAAAGCAGGAAACCCACCATGCAAAGTTTGCTGTCATAAGGAAACACGATAATTTACTTTCCTACCAGCTAATCCAAAAGAAATTACCAAAATCCTAATCACTTGATGATCCATCATCATCATCTTCATGCTCTGCCACAACTTTCTCAATAAAGCTCCTCCGAACTCCATCGATCACAGTTTTTCTCGATGGATCACTTCCACTTTGACCATCATTTAGTACAGAATCTGACTGACAGAGAACTAATGCAACACCTGGTTTTTCAGAAAAGTAAAGGGAAAGCTAAGTAAACGGTAAGCAAGTTCACAATAAACAAGGCTGAATAGCACAGAATTCTAGTTCATTCTCATTGATATTTAAAAAATTGTAGGAAAATAAATAGATAACTTAATGAACTTCAGCCAGGTAATGCTGCATTTGAATGTTGTTATCTGCATAGTTTTTACTTTTTTTTTTTTTCCATTTCCTGCATTTATTGTATGATTTAATTGAGTTCACGATGTAAAGTCATGGATTTAAATATTCCTTCCTCAACAATAATACTGGAGGATTATTTTTCGTTTGTTTTAGTTGGCATATGATACATGCCATTTTGAGTTTTCCAGCCCTGTGCATCTGCCTGATGACTACAAGCTTCATGAATGTTTTAATTAAAGTTTTTATTTTATGTGTATTAGACTTTTTCTATTGGATGTCTTAATAATAATTCTTGTGAATCTACATGCTCTAATGGACCTTTGACAAGAATACATATGAAATTCTTTTCTTTCCCATGATTCCTCTTCCTACCTGATGTAGGACAAGATTAGGAAATAGAGTTTTTATAGGAATAGAATTTAGATTTCCTTAATATTAAGTTTCTAATTTTAATTAGTTTTAAATTAGAAAGTTAAAAATCAATTAGGATGGTTAATTTTAGTAGTTTTAGGATTAGAACCATTATAAAAGGATTTGGTTTGTTTGAGTTTAATATGTTATTGATAATTTTCTTGAGTGATAATAAAGTTTATGTTTTAGTTTTATCGTTTCTTTATTGTTTATTCGTTTCGATTTCGAAACAAATCTTCCGCTGCATCAAAATTGGTATCAGAGCGTAGTTTACTCTCGACTGATGACTGAAATTGGTTTAAGTGGACAACGAACTCCCAACAACAAACGACGGTTCGCAATTATCGAGCAACGACTCGACAGTATGGATGAAACGCTTCGAAGCCTTCAGCAGACTCTTGCTACGTTGACTTTCGAAGTTAGACGAGTTGTCAACAAGCGTCGACCTGACTTAACAAGTGACCAGACGGCGACCAGCGGCGGTGACGCCGGAGATGACCGCAAACAGCAAGGAAGCCAAAACAACAATGGAAGGAGAAGAATCGAAGAGATCCGACCATACCCGCACCGACCCGACCCAGCTTGGCTTATGTGTACCAAAGGGTAACCAAACTATTTTCAGATGGCACGACGCCCAAGGAGACCACCAAGTAGTCCACAGACGTGGTGAGAGGGGATTTGCACCCGTTGGAGGCTTTGATTATTCTTCGGAAGAAGAGGATCATGCCAATACAGCCAACAACACTTTCAGGAATGAACGCAACGCTTTTAGGAACGTCAATTATCGTCAAGATTGGCAAGATTACAAGATGAAGATGGACTTACCCACTTTCGATGGCCGATTACACATCGAAGACTTCCTTGATTGGGTGTATAGTGTTGAACAATTTTTTGATTATTCAGAGATCCCCGAGGAGTGACAAGTTAAGACAGTGGTGTATAAGTTGAAAGGAGGAATAGCAACTTGGTGGGAACAGTTGCAGTTCAATCGTCAAAGATAAGGAAAGCAACGTATTCAAATATGGGTAAAGATGAAATGATTGCTTAAACAACGATTTCTTCCTCCTAACTACGAGCAATTCCTATATCAACAATTCCAAAATTGTCGACAATTGAATAGGAAAGTTGTAGAATACACCGAAGAGTTCTATCGACTAAGTGCTAGGTGTAATCTGATGGAAACTATGGATCAACAAGTTGCTAGATATATCGGAGGTTTAAATTTGGCTATTCAAGATAAGTTAGCTCTCCACAGCATTTGGACATTAAGTGATGCAATCAATTTGACCTTGAAAGTTGAGACTCAATTGAATCGACCACTTAACAGGAGTCCGAGTAATTTTCGAACATACGGTCCAGATATTTCAACCACTCCAAGGGTGTCTACAACGACTGATGATAGTAAGGACAACTCTAAACTCACTCCTGCGCCTCAGACTCCAGAACAAGGACGAAGTTCAAGTGCTGTCCCTAACCGAGCAATAGTACCAAATCAACAGTCGCATCGAATCAATCCTAACCCCTATGCACGACCTAATCTAGACAAATGCTTTAAGTGCAATCAACTTAGACATCTTTCAAATAACTGCCCTAATCGAAGGACTATAAATTTTGCTGAGGAAGAGAAAACCGTGGGCTACTCTGTGGGAGATGATGACTTTTACGAAGAGACTGAGTTTACTGTAAGAGATGAAGAGGAAACGGTTGTTTGTTAGGAGTTACGACTTACAACATGACCGAGACAAAACTCGAGGACGAGTTTTTTCAAGAGAAGGGGATTTGATGTAGGACAAGATTAGGAAATAGAGTTTTTATAGGAATAGAATTTAGATTTCCTTAATATTAAGTTTTCTAGTTTTAATTAGTTTTAAATTAGAAAGTTAAAAATCAATTAAGATTCTTAATTCTAGTAGTTTTAAGATTAGAACCATTATAAAAGGATTTGGTTTGTTTGAGTTTAGTATGCTATTGATAATTTTTTTGAGTGATAATAAAGTTTATGTTTTAGTTTTATCGTTTCTTTATTGTTTATTCGTTTCGATTTCAAAACAAATCTTCCGCTGCACCACTACCAAACAAAAAATAGAGATAGTATGGTTTTGTAGAACTTGTAAAAAGACACAGGAAGGACTTGATATACTGAATTGTTGTTTAAAGTGTTTTAGTACTATTACTAGGAGATGATCATATACACTATCATCTTTATAATCTGTTTGAAGGCCATGTGATATGGTGCTTGGTTTTCTGCTGTTCTTGATAATACAGTTGAATAAGAGCAAGTTCTGTGATTAAAGGGTTTAAGAGAACTCCAATGGATAAGAATCATCAGATATCTTTAAATTAGATGGAAGGCCAACTATTCTGCTCCTGGATACCGTATCCAGTGTAAAGGCCTCCTTTACATCTTTATGATCGTATGTGATTTCTTCATTTCAATTATGTATTCTCATGTTCTGTAAAAGAATAATCCAATTAAATGATGTATTAGAAAATCCTAACATCTTTGTTGCTTGAACAACCATCTAGACATTTAATACTAGTAGTTCTTGTGGTTTATTAACTGGATGTAAAGGAAGTATAGCATTTGTTTATCTGCCCTCATGCTTAGGTGTATTCTTGTTTGCTTTCAAATGTGAATAGCCCTACATCAAATTGGCAAATAGTTACAGCACTGGGAAAGTTAAAGAGTCAGAGACATATGTTCAGACAAACAGGGGGAAATTTGAAAGTGTGAGTTCTCTATCTTACAAATTTGTTTTTCTTCTAAAGTCAGATATATTTAGCTTCCTGAGGTTTTTCAGAAAGTAAAGGGAAAGCTAAGTAAAAGGTAACACGATTAATAAGAAAACTTCACAATAAACAAGGCTGAAGAGCACAGAATTCATGTTCATTCTCATTGACATTTAGAAAATCGTAGGAAAATAAATAGAGAACTTTGCAAAGTTATGGATTTCAAGCCACAGCATCTGCTCCATGACAACATAAATACACATCAGGCTAAGACACCTATGCTACACTACAAACTCAAAGAGAAAAATATATGATTCTGCCTCTTCCTCACATCTACAAATTTTGAGGGCATGGTAAGTCAAAAACTGATTTCTGCTTTTGGTGGTCAAAAATAAATTCTTTTGCCAAGTAGATGGCTCCGGACAAGCAAATCAATATTTAAAACCGAGGCATGATGCACAAAATACTGTATAATCGACAATACATGAGCTTGCAAGTTCTAATAAAATTCCAGATTTCAAGAATAGATGGGCCACAATGGTTCACACGAATAGATATACTCAAGTAGATATACTAAAGTCCAAACAAGTCAATAGATAAGTTTTAAGTCCTTTTGCACTACAATTGTCAATTCAATATGTGATACATTAATGTTTTGTTCATTTTCAGTTTTCCATGTAATATATCTAAATGCCGATCATTTTGGCAGACATTATAATCCCAAATATCTTTTACCATTTGGGTTTGAAAACTTATAATAAATTCTTTACCAATATGATCAACAAATTTTTCATGAGAAAGTAAAAGACTCAATAGAAGTAAAAAGACTAAAAAAAGGTACAGAAGTGAGAGAGAAAGAGAGGGAGAGATCTTCGATAACATAATAAGAGATTTGTTTCTAGCTTCAAGACTATTCAACAAATTGTAAAACAAGCAACAAAGCACTCTGAATTTTTTTTTTTTTTTTTCAAAAAAAGAAAGAACAACACAATAAAGGAAAATCTGTGAAGTCTGTATAACATACCCTCAGGCGTGCATCGCCGACCAAAGCTATGCAAACCCACATAATTTGCTTTTACCACACCGTTGTTGTACACCAGCAGAGTGGGAAGGTTACGATCGGGGTAGTTAGGAATGCAATCTGTGGATATTATTTTAACAAATTTTGTTGCAGGATACTTTCTTGCCAATTCTTCCAAACATTGCATGAGCAGTCCACACTCTGGAAAACTATCAGATAATTTGAAACCAATAAAAATCAAATGAAATTGGTTTACAAAACATCGAAAAGGAACCGAATCACTATAATAGTTACCCTTCCTTGTAGAGTATCACAACAACCCAAACATCAGGGGGAGCCTGAGAAACCTCTCGCACGAAATCAGATCCTGAAATCGGCATCACTGATCCAAACCTTGAAAGCTTGACTGCTTCTCTCATCTCAGCTAACCTCTTTTTCCTATCAACACATGCCCTCGAAGTCACTCACTCGATTATAATAACTTACTTGTCCACAAACTTAATTCAACAAACCAAAAACTATCCTTTCTATTCTCAATCCTTCACACTTGCAAATAAAAGCTCATTAATTTAACAATCAAAAGAGAAATAAATCAGATCCCAATTGATAGAATCACGTCCTATGCATAAAAAATGAATGAAAGAAGCATGTTACCTGTATTCTTCGAGAAAGCGGTCATCGTCAAGATCGGGATCGTCCTCCAATTCTTCAAGTTCTTCTTCAGTTTTGTTATGAAGCCATGATTTATCTTTAGGGAGGGAATCTTGGTCGGGAGCTGGTTCGAAAGCAGGAGGTTTGAAGGCAGGCGGCTTCGGCGGCAAATTTCCTAGCTTTCGTTGTATGTCGTCCCATTGCGTCGACGCTCCTTCAACGTCTTTGTACACAAAATGATAATCCGCCATCTGAATTTGCACCTTTGATGCTCCCTCTGCTTTGGTTTCGATGACTTTTTATTTCATAAATGAAAAGGATTTGAAAGGGAGAGGGTGGACATTTTAGTAAAAAAAAAAAAAAAAAAAAATGAAGATCGGGCCTGATGAATGCATTTAAATGGGCCACTTGGAAAGCCCAATCCGAAAACCGAGTGCACTCGAAAAACAGCTGAGTTAATTTACTTCACGACTTATAAACGAAAAGTTGGAAGGGGACACGTTCGCGATTCGAATTGAAAGAGCGATTATTGGGAAGTTGACAGAGCTCAGTCTTGGGGGGTTGAGAGAGTTGGCATTATCGATCAAAAAGCCATGCAATCGGTGGAGAATCTGGTGACCCAAATCCAAGGCCTCTCAAGCACTGCTTCTGATATCTCAGTTCTTCACAATATCTTGAAAGCTGCCGATGACTCGCTCCGTTCCGACTCCGCTCGCTCGTTCTCCTTCCTCGACCAGCTCGACCCCTCTAAACACTCTCTCGGTTACCTTTATTTTTTGTAATTCTCTTTTTTCTTTTTTTTTTAATTAATTAATTAGTTATTATTATTATTATTATTATGTTATGTATGGATTCTACTTATTTAATGCTTTTATTTGTTTTATATCTAGTCTTGGAAATACGCAATTGTTTGATTTTCGAGAAAAGTTATTTTTTATATAGTTTTTTAGTTTTATATATGGGTTCTGTTGTGGGTTCGAGTTGTTGCATCTGTTTGATTTGATAATTTGGAAAAAATTTAAGGGATAGATTGTGATATTTGTGTAGTTATTTTTACACATTAATTTAGTTTGGATAATTGATGGATGGGTTTTTGTTGCTGTTGTCAGTGAAAGGTGTGATGGGGTTTTTAAATTGTGAGTTGGGTTTTGGAAAGATTGGGTTTTGATTGCTTGTTGTTTGTGGTGACAGAGAGCCGTGTGTGTATGGTTCGATTACAAAAGAGCGAGCCAGTGTGCTGGTTCCGATCATTGCTAGATTTATAAATTCTTGTGCTGCGGAGCAGGTTCGTTTGGCGCCTGAGAAGTGTATGCAACTTCGTACTTAAATGAGTTTTTTTTTTTTTTTCTTCATGGCGTTTTTGTGTTGAACGTTAGTGGGTAGTATAATTATTAATAACTTTTGTTTATTCTGTGTCTGTTTGCAGTCATAAACGTTTGTAAGAGGTTTAAGGAACAAGTGATGCTGCTTGAAGCGCCCATTAGAGGGGTGGGTCCATTGCTGACAGCTATTCACAAGATTCAGGCCTCAACTGAGCATCTGACTGCTTTACATCCAGAGTTTCTTCAACTTTGTTTATTGGCGAAGTGCTATAAAACTGGTCTTTCTGTCTTAGAGGATGATATTTATGAGATTAATCTACCGAGGGACTTTTTTCTTTATTGTTATTACGGGTAGGTTGCTTCTCACATGTTTTTTGATCAAATGTTAAGAAATGCTTACGCTTTGAGATTTAGTGCTGGTGATTTTTCTGACAGTGTTTTGCATTTGGTTTTGTGACAGTGGGATGATATTCATTGGACAAAAACGTTTTCAGAAAGCTTTGGAGCTTCTACACAATGTTTGTAGTTTATTTTTAGTGCAGTTCAGCCATTATGGATAATCAGTTACTATAAATACATTTTGATGTTTGATGTAAGAAATCCTAACTGCTTATCAATTCTTTTCTAGGTTGTGACTGCTCCTATGTCAACTATTAATGCTATTGCTTGTGAAGCTTACAAAAAGTATATATTGGTTTCCCTTATTCACCAGGGACAGGTATAATATATTCTTTCCTTTGTTCCTGGCATTGCTGTGAACTGTGCCTTGGAGAAGTCATTATATATATATTAAAAAAAAAAAAAATGAAAGTGATCGGCATGATGACAAGGGCGATTTCATTCTTAATTTTTATGTTGTCACTATCTTTTGATACTCATCCAGTTTTTTGTTCTGTTGTTGGTATCAGTTCTCTACCAATCTCCCTAAGTACACTTCGTCAGCAGCTCAGAGGAATTTAAAGAACTTCTGCCAGGTAAAAAGCTGCGTTTGAATGTTGTTATATATGTAGTTTTTAGGATTTTTTTTTCCCATTTCATGCATTTATTGTATAATTTAATTGAGTTCAAGTTGTAAAGTCATGGATTCAAATTTTCCTTCCTTAACAATAATATTGGAAGATTATATTTCTTTTCTGTTAGTTGGCATATGATGCATGCCATTTGGAATTTTCCAGCCCATATGCATCTGCCTGATGACTACCAGCTTCATGATTGTTTTAATGAAAGTTTACTTTTATGGGTATTAGACTTTTTCTATTAGATGTCTTAATAATAATTCTTGTGAATCTACATGCTCTAATGAACCTTTGACAAGAATACATATGAAATTCTTTTATTTCTCATGATTCCTCTTCCTACCAAACAAAAAATAGAGCTAGTATGGTTTTGTAGAACTTGTAAAAAGACACTAGAAGGACTTGACATACTGAATTGTTGTTTAAAATTTTTCAGTACTCTTACTAGGAGATGATCATATACACTATCATCTTTATAATCTGTGTGTAGGCCATGTGATATGGTGCTTGGTTTTCTGCCATTCTTGATGATGCAGTTTAATAAAAGCAAGTTCTGTGATCAAAGTGTTTAAGAGAACTCCAATGGATAAGAATTGTCATTCAGCCCCTGGATGCTGTATCTGGTGTAAAGGTCTCCTTTACACCTTTTAATCATAGTGATTTCTTCATTTCAATTATGTATTCTCTTGTTCGATAAAAGATTAATCCAATTAAATGATGTATTGGAAAATCCCAACATCTTTGTTGCTTGAACAACCATCTAGCATTTAATACTAGTTCTTGTGGTTTATTAACTTGATGTAAAGGAAGTATAGCATTTGTTTATCTGCCCTCATGCTTAAGTGTATTCTTGTTTGCTTTCCTGTTTGAATAGCCCTACATCGAATTGGCAAATAGCTACAGCACTGGGAAAGTTACAGAGTTAGAGACATATGTTCAGACAAACAGGGAGAAATTTGAAAGTGTGAGTTCTCTATCTTACAAATTTGTTTTTACTCTAAAGTTAGATATATTTAGCTTCCTGAGGTTATTCTGAGCCTTTTGGCTTTTTCCAGGACAACAATTTTGGATTAGTAAAGCAGGTTATTTCATCCATGTATAAGCGGAATATTCAGAGACTGACCCAAACATATTTAACTCTCTCCCTTCAAGATATAGCCAACACAGTGCAGCTAAATAGTCCTAAGGAGGCAGAAATGCATGTGCTTCAAATGGTAATTTCATTGTGCCAGTGTTATGCCATAATATTGCACACCTATATATTCATAATCTTGCACCCCTATATATTTTGTATATACATAACAAGTTTTTGTCAAATTTCAGATACAAGATGGTGAGATATATGCAACAATTAACCAGAAGGATGGAATGGTTAGATTTCTAGAGGATCCTGAACAATATAAAACATGTGAGATGATTGAGCACATTGACTCATCAATCCAGAGGTATGAATATCATGGAAAACTGTGTCAGAAACTCATGACTGAGTCATGGAAATTTAAAATTTCCTGAAAGAAAATCTGATTAGTTACCCTGTAATTATATGTCAATTATTATATATATGTTTGCCGCTTACACTTTAGTTGCTAAAATGTCCTTTATGATTGAGTAAATGATTTTGCAATAACAATTATGAACTTGAAGTCTTGGTCACCAATCAAAGAATAGTGGTGGTTAATTCTCTGGTCTTATAAAATTCAAGTTGTTTACTGTTAGTTATTGATAGTTACTTCATTTCCCAGGATAATGGCTCTGTCAAAGAAATTGACTGCTATGGATGAACTTTTATCATGTGATCCTTTGTACCTAGGAAAGGTGAGCAGCTCAGTTTTATTCCTTAAAGATGTCTAATGAACTATTTGACATGTTCAGGCTGTTTAGGAATCTTTGATTTGCTAATGAACTATTTGGCATGTTCAGGCTGGAAGAGAGCGACAGAGATTTGACTTCGATGACTTTGATACTGTTCCTCAGAGGTTCAATATATAAGGCATGGGGACTGCTAGGGTCTGGACTAAGTAAATTATGATGAGAACAACGTTAGACATTTTATTCATCTGTTTGGTTTCTTTTTGTTTATTGGTACAATTTTTGAAAGATATGCAGAATTTTCTTCTGCCATTTTGATTATAAATGAGTAGTTCGTATATTTCATCATAACTGTGTTCAGTTGTGAATTAGTTATGAGCATGTCTGATGTCGAAGTATTCTGTTTTCTAGATTCTCAGTTGTTTGTTTGATTTCGTTATATGCTGTTCTTGTTAGTATATGTGGTTTCATCATGATGCATTCTAGGGTACGCTGATATTTTCTTGTGTGCTCTAATGAAGAGAAAGAGCAGTTGGAGCTTACTAAGTCATGTTTGTACTTTGCAGTCAGGATTAATAGTCCTGATATTACTATAAAATTAAAAATTAGCATGTAACATGTCAAGGTGTGTTGTGAACTCCTTGACTACAATCTTGTATGCCTATCTATAACCGTACAATTTGTGGAAGTTGGTGGCCTGTCTCGACATTGCCGTCTTTGCAACATGGTGCAGTTGCTGTAGATTTAACTGTTCTGTCAGTTATTTCCCAGTTCATATCAGCCAAAAAATTTTGTTTGTGATACCTCTCCCCATTTCTGAAAATCTAGAGCCTTCCGCCGTGAATGTCAACTATAAACACTGATGGCATAAAATATCAATTTGAGTGATTCTTCAGATCATAAATAACCTCGACTGAACTGGTATTCAACCTATCTATACAAAGAAATTGACATTATCATACAAAGCAAGGTCTAATTCAAAATGTAATAACCTGGTGCCTGTTGATAATTCAACACCATTACGACACAAGTAAATGCACAGCACGTACTCTGATCAGTATAGTTCGCAAGGCCTGCTATCTTTGAGTCTGCTGACTTGGTATCAAGCCAGAATTTATTCTTTTGACTCTAGGCCATTTGACATTACATAATACGATTGCACAGAGAAGGCCAACAAGGCTTGTACGTGTATAACAATTGATTCAAGTGTAAAATAAAAATATGGCTAGTTTCCAAGTATCACAATCCAAATTTCTTGCAGTAGATGTGTATACAAAGAAAACAAAGTTCCGAAGTGGAAACCAATGTCACCTTTAATCAAACTCTACGGACAATACACGTGTCCTAACACATTCATTTCTCAAAAAGAACAACTAGCCGGTACAACATGTACAAATAAGGGCAAAAGGAGATTAAAAAATGATCACCCTATAATCAAATTTTCAACTACTGCCTCATCATGTATCAAGATTAGAATACACGAACACAAGGAATATATCAACCCTTTCTCAGTAAAATAAATGAATAATGAAGTTAATTAGCATTGATACTTCTATCTTTACAGAGTATGTGCCACTCCTGGAGAACAGCCGCTTGAAGAGCAAGATGCTCAGCTTCCTCTGCTGTCAACTTGGACAAAGTTGAAGGTCCCTTAGTTTTACCATCTTCACCATTTTCCTTCTCATCTTCCTTCTTTTTCTTTTTATCCTCATCTTCCTCTCCTTCCTCACTCTCTTCTTCCTCATCAGTTTTTGGTGTCTTTTTCGGTTGGGCTGCCTTTAGCAAGGCTATCCGTTCCATTGAGATCCTAAGACTCTCAGCAGCAGCCACCTTCACTTCATCTTCGGGCATGTACTCTACACCCCCATCAGTAAGGTCATCCAACCAGCCTTGTAAATCTGATCCAATTTCCTTAGTGATTGATGCATCAGAAGCTCGAACTACAAATTTGCACATCATGGTTGTTGTCTCATCACCCAGATCTACATTTCTGCTAACTTCACTGGCTCCAAAAACCATCATGCCCAAGAAGCCACCATACCAAGTTTTGGCAGCATAACAAAGCTGTTCCAAGTTGGAAAATTAAACAATAATTTTACTAGGGTACCTCATCAAGTTCAAGCAACAACTATTATGGTCTCAGCTCGATAACATAGGCAGAATAATTGTAACCAGATTCATATTCAATAGCACCTCCAATCGGTAAAACAATTTCAACCATTTTTACAAAGAGATCTAAATTTCTTTTATGAGGCACCATTCCATTTCAGATGCTTGTTTCAGTTTCAAAAAGGAGAAAATCAGAGCCAAAATGACAACCTACAATGAGAAAATCACAGCCAAAATGACAGCCTACAACTGAGCTAAGTTTAAATTAATAAGTTTAGGCGACTACGATATTTAAGGTAAGGCTAACCGATATGGATTATTTTCATGCAAGATAATATTACATCATTACACAAACTCAAAAAAGAACAAAATAATTCAACGGTAGTATACTCTACCTGAAACCCAGCCACTGCTCGGATGATGTGCGAACAAACTGTGTGGAAAGCCTTGGATGACAAGGATTTAAGTCCACTAAAAAAAGGAGAAGTTCCATACTGCTGTGCAGCAGTAGCCTTGAAGCCACTACCTTCATAAGTATATGTACCAGTGAACTCTATTATAGCTGGTAAACTGGGCCATAGTCGGAAAAATTCGACAGGTGAAATTTTATGTGGCAAAAGAAGTTCAGTCAGTGGAAGCTTGTATGGCTGACACCTCAAAATCACAGGTTCTCCCAGTTCTGGCTTTAAGCTTCTCTTTTGTCTCATGATTTGTGGATCCTCTTCAGCATAATCACCATCATAATCTCCTAAAGCACCACTTCCATAGAATGGATAGTATAACACTTGAACCCAAAAGGCACACCTTTCAAAATGGGAGACACCCACTGTCACACTGCAGAGCACTGGATCCTGTGAACAGGTCAACAAGTAAATAGAACATGAGATCCCATCACAAAAAGTTTTGAGTGTGCTCAGTAAAAGTACACTATGCTATCAAAAGTGAAAACAAGAGGAGTATATCATGGCTTGGAACTTGCCACTAAATACAGTGGCCAAAAACAAACTAGCAAGAAACACTAATCAAAGAATAGATTTCCATCTCCATCTCAAAGAACAATTTTTGCTACTTGGAAATAGATTATTTAACTCCTAACATCACAATGATGCATAGCACAAGTTTTTAGCATCTATGGTGTTTAGGTGAATTTCAATATCGGATGAAGGCTATGGATCTTTACAAATCCACGAAATACAGAACACATATAATGAGTTGAGGATAGCATTTATCTGAAACAGGAATTCAAACATATTGTTAGGAACCTCACTAACAAAGAAAATATTAGAACAAAAGAAGAAGGATTACATCAGAATAATGAGGGCTTCTATTATTAAACTGAAAACAAAACGAATACAAAAGATAACCCTTAATGCTACACTGAGGGGTTAAGACTTGCGCTATGTTTGCATCTCACAGAACTCCTCTGCTAAAACCTAAAACCAGAGATGATCCTAAACCCTAATAACCCCCTCTTTAAATAATAACAGAACCTTAAAACAAATCCCACAAGTTCCCCTTCTAATCAGCTGCCAATATTGTTACTTGCCATTTAAGAATCAATCCCATTAATGGGCTGCACCTTCCTGTTTTGGCTCTTCCTTTTATAGACCTTGAGATCCTTGATTTGTTTCTTTCTTCTATGATAAGTAACAACAATTGGGGGTTTAACACATATATACTGAGACACAAGCAGGATCAGTAATAACAACTTCACAAAATGTTATCGGAAGTATAAACAAATATGAGAAAAGATGAAGATGCATCATAAATTACAGAGAAGGAGACCTGTGAAACAAGATTACGCAGTTGCCGTACTGCTTGAGGAGATCCGTTCATAAAATATAGAGCACCTGATAACCCAACCCGAATATCCAGTCGATTTAGTTCAAGTTCAGTCAAATTAAGAACCTGCGACAATTTCACCAATCAACAGTGAGACCATTATCAACTAAATATCAGCCCATCATAAATGACAATAGAATATCCTCATAGCATGGCAATATTGTTATGAGAAGACTGAGCCAACAAGTTGGGAAACCACTTCCAGATTTTCGATAAAAATTATCATGATTAGTCAACCAAAATTATAGAAAAATGTAACTACATAAACCTTTGGACCAAATACATAAATGGCATGTAATAAAAGCCTAATAAATGCTTGACTAATCTTAATTTAGTGATCTATCCCATCATCTGTAAATAACTTCCCATAAAAAATTACCAATACAAAGGTGAAAAAAGTCTTTACTTGACTGAAAAAATGCATGAATTTTATCCAACAAGGGAAGTCTACATATCAAACATAGATGGTAACCAGAACTACTCCACAATATAGGGCTCAAAGAAGAAACAATCGATGGCGTCCGTTTGAAGGCAGTTCACAACACATGAATAGGGATTCAGTGACTTCTATTAATATTCAACCATATATAATCACACCTCCATTTCATATAATCATCAGTAGCCTTAAAAATAGCATGTTATATATGAATTTCAATTAATCTTGGACTTAATAAATTATTTTAGCATGTCAAAGAGCAACAATGAATGAAAAGACCTACAGAGCATCCAAAAGTACATTGTTGTAAATCTTAACCTTTAAGTGTAGGGTGATCTTTCCATCACTTGAGTCAGCCAAATGATATGCTTCAACATAGCATGGATCACTACTACCAGTCAAAGTACAAGCAGTTGGAGGAGCCTTCAGTGGTGTAGAGTCTATTCCTTTTGTCAGCAAAAGAGTTAATTCACTAGGGTCTGGCCTCCAAAGCTCCAAAATTGCCTTGTGAACTAACCCTTCCAATTTTCTGTCCTGAGCAGCAGATGCTTCATAAAACTGAACAGTAAGTTTATGGTGGCTAAATGGGTAATCCCCTCTGGCTTCACTAACGCCAGCCCACCTGAAAAAAGAAAAAAAGAAAAAGAAAAAAAAGAATAAAAAACATAATATATCTCGGTTTTTGTGAATCAAAGATGCAAACTAATTAGCAAATATAAGCCTTACAGAACATATTAACTTATAATCATCCTAGACAGGAAAAAGCCTTCTTAGGAAATGATAAACAAATGCCTTTTAAGAAGCACACAGAATAGTAGATAACAGGTTGCAAACAATGAGCACATATTCCATGGCAGGAAATGAGAGGAAAATGCACTGATGCTTCAATATCCAGAACAAGTAACATTCAGCAAAAATCACCATTGTAGATTAATATCTATTGCAACACTCACTTGCTTTCTGGATGACTTGAAACGTATTTAATCCTCTGTAAAATCAAACGGCTCTGATGCTTGTTAACAGAGTCTGCCAAACTACTGTTTCTGAACTCCTCTAACTCTTTTGTTAGCAACTGCCCAGCCCTAGCATTACGTGATCCCAATCTTTGAGCAGCTAAAAGAACTGCCTGAACATCTTGAAGCCTATTTGATGTATTTGTAGATGAATCAACATTGAAGAGAACCTTGTGGATATTTGCTATGATAATGTTCAGTGCATCCTCAGGGTCATCAGCCAGAAGCGGATCCAAACCTTCCAGATCTATGTGTTCTGAAACAGCCCAAATAAGTCGGGCCAAAATTCTTGGGGTATTCACCTGAAAAATTCACATAGGTGTAGGTTATAAGAATCAATTGAAAACTATATTCATTATCCAATTTATGCAAAGTGAATAATCATAAAAGGATGAATGAAGAAGCAAACAGAGGAAAGAAGTCATAAAAACCATTTCAAACATAAAGTATTATGGAAATTCACAACCATATTTTTCCTAATAAACAAATTTACTTATCCCCAAAAGTCAGATGTTAGCAACAGGAAGCACTCACTCACAATGAGTGGTTAATGCCCTGCACAATTATTGTCTGTATATGTAACAGAAAATGATAAGTGGGATGGCATTGAAGCCTATAAAACTTCTATTCAATTTGACCTCTTCCTACATAGAGTATTATTGTATGTATGGATGTACACTGTGTTCATACAATACAGAAACCACATTGCAGAAGATAATATTAGAAACAATGCACTGAATGAAAGACCAGTGTGATTTCAAATGTAAAGTTTACTGATGTCTAAATCCAGAATGTGTTCAAAGGCACATAAGTGAGTATGACATCTAATGAAGTATTCTTGGCCATGTACTTCATTACCAACAAGTAAAAAGTTGATACCAAGGTAGTATTAACTGCTCAATAAAGCATGCATACCTCACGTAGATCTTTCACGAGTTCACGCTGCAAATTCTGCAATCTTGTCTCATTTAAGATTTGATCCTGAGAAGCTCCATCTTTAACTCTTTTTACACCTCCTCTGGTATCATATATATGACACAGCCTAACAAGCAACTTCAAATAGCAATCGATTGCATAAGTCCTACCGTCACAAGCCCATTTAACACAAGGCCTACAAACTTCCACCACTTCCAAAGCTGGCTCTGTCCAATTTAATGCGCCATAACCAGTTCCATATGCTAAGGCTCCAATCACTCTGCTTTCCATGCCCGAGTTCTTTTGTTCAGGCAGAGGGAGGGACAACTGGAAGCAACTTTCCACTAGCGATGCCACTAGTTCTTCTCTAAACAAGCTTTTACTTGTTGTACTAGTAAGATCATCTCTTATCCTCGCATCCTCAAAAAGAGAAGCAATATCAGTTCCTGCAACAGGTTTCTGACCCCTTCGCACACTTTCCTTTGCAAAAAGGTCAACACAAAGAGCTGTACGACAAATACAAGCTAACGCGTGCATGCGGTCTGATTCTGCTCTCAAGTTTCTCACCATAAGAAGCAGCCTCTTAAATAATGAAACCTTCAAGCACAAAGTTCACAGCATCAGGTCATGTTTATATCTGTACCCTAAAAACATAGATAAGCAGCATAAATTACTACAACGGCCACACACTATTATCGTCACTCACACATTACACATATATTCTTTCCCGCTTCTTTAAAACTAGCGGTCATTGTGACACTGAATCTGTCACAGCTACATCTTTATTCAGCAAATCTAGTAACTATTCTTTAATCACTCATACAGCACCAACCTCTATATAAAACAACATCTACCAAATCATTCAATATTATCAGTTCTCCTCTATCATGATAAATAAATAAATAAATAATGCATTGCATCAAACTAAGCTTGCAAAAGAGAATGTCAACCTGCATATGAAGATCAACTTGATGTAAATTCGTAACAACAGCCCTAACAATGCTCTCTCTAGCAGATGAAAACTCCTGCCGATCCCATAGTGTCAAAATTGCAATAATGGACTGTGAAGCCCACTCCGGCTTCCCTCCAGGCACATCAGCCAAATACAACATATTAATACCTACTTCGAAAATCAAGGCTGGATCCAACGACGAAGCCAAGAAGGGGACCAAATGCGAGACTACATCGGACACTCCAACAAGTTTCTCTGCATTGGACTCAGCTTGAGTCCCATTAACCCCATTCGAATCCTTAGACAACTTCCTAATAACCTCCACCTTCCCCGAAGCAACAGCTTTTACGGCATAAACAATTGGAAACACAGTTGCCCTAAAACTCTCCACCGGCAAAATCAATGACCGAGACATCAACGCGTTTCGCTTCTTCCACACCAAATTCACCATCGCAGACACCCAATTCGATCGAATTGCAAGTGAATTCTCACTGTCTACTAGCTTATCACCAGCTAATCTACTCATTCGCTTTGAATCGAACTCTTGAAAGAGTCTACCGACTGATTCAAACGCGACCTTGGAGACGTTGTCTGATTTG
>CM034472.1:16613276-16650892 GCA_019925255.1 Litchi chinensis
TTCCTCTGCACCACTACCAAACAAAAAATAGAGCTAGTATGGTTTTGTAGAACTTGTAAAAAGACACAGGAAGGACTTGATATACTGAATTGTTGTTTAAAGTGTTTTAGTACTATTACTAGGAGATGATCATATACACGATCATCTTTATAATCTGTTTGAAGGCCATGTGATATGGTGCTTGGTTTTCTGCTGTTCTTGATAATACAGTTGAATAAGAGCAAGTTCTGTGATTAAAGGGTTTAAGAGAACTCCAATGGATAAGAATCATCAGATATCTTAAATTAGATGGAAGGCCAACTATTCTGCTCCTGGATACCGTATCCAGTGTAAAGGCCTCCTTTACATCTTTATGATCGTATGTGATTTCTTCATTTCAATTATGTATTCTCTTGTTCTGTAAAAGAATAATCCAATTAAATGATGTATTAGAAAATCCTAACATCTTTGTTGCTTGAACAACCATCTAGACATTTAATACTAGTAGTTCTTGTGGTTTATTAACTGGATGTAAAGGAAGTATAGCATTTGTTTATCTGCCCTCATGCTTAGGTGTATTCTTGTTTGCTTTCAAATGTGAATAGCCCTACATCAAATTGGCAAATAGTTACAGCACTGGGAAAGTTAAAGAGTCAGAGACATATGTTCAGACAAACAGGGGGAAATTTGAAAGTGTGAGTTCTCTATCTTACAAATTTGTTTTTCTTCTAAAGTCAGATATATTTAGCTTCCTGAGGTTTTTCAGAAAGTAAAGGGAAAGCTAAGTAAAAGGTAACACGATTAATAAGAAAACTTCACAATAAACAAGGCTGAAGAGCACAGAATTCATGTTCATTCTCATTGACATTTAGAAAATCGTAGGAAAATAAATAGAGAACTTTGCAAAGTTATGGATTTCAAGCCACAGCATCTGCTCCATGACAACATAAATACACATCAGGCTAAGACACCTATGCTACACTACAAACTCAAAGAGAAAAATATATGATTCTGCCTCTTCCTCACATCTACAAATTTTGAGGGCATGGTAAGTCAAAAACTGATTTCTGCTTTTGGTGGTCAAAATTAAATTCTTTTGCCAAGTAGATGGCTCCGGACAAGCAAATCAATATTTAAAACCGAGGCATGATGCACAAAATACTGTATAATCCACAATACATGAGCTTGCAAGTTCTAATAAAATTCCAGATTTCAAGAATAGATGGGCCACAATGGTTCACATGAATAGATATACTCAAGTAGATATACTAAAGTCCAAACAAGTCAATAGATAAGTTTTAAGTCCTTTTGCACTAAATTGTCAAATCAATATGTGATACATTAATGTTTTGTTCATTTTCAGTTTTCCATGTAATATATCTAAATGCCGATCATTTTGGCAGACATTATAATCCCAAATATCTTTTACCATTTGGGTTTGAAAACTTATAATAAATTCTTTACCAATATGATCAACAAATTTTTCATGAGAAAGTAAAAGACTCAATAGAAGTAAAAAGACTAAAAAAAGGTACAGAAGTGAGAGAGAAAGAGAGGGAGAGATCTTCGATAACATAATAAGAGATTTGTTTCTAGCTTCAAGACTATTCAACAAATTGTAAAACAAGCAACAAAGCACTCTGAATTTTTTTTTTTTTTTTTCAAAAAAGAAAGAACAACACAATAAAGGAAAATCTGTGAAGTCTGTATAACATACCCTCAGGCGTGCATCGCCGACCAAAGCTATGCAAACCCACATAATTTGCTTTTACCACACCGTTGTTGTACACCAGCAGAGTGGGAAGGTTACGATCGGGGTAGTTAGGAATGCAATCTGTGGATATTATTTTAACAAATTTTGTTGCAGGATACTTTCTTGCCAATTCTTCCAAACATTGCATGAGCAGTCCACACTCTGGAAAACTATCAGATAATTTGAAACCAATAAAAATCAAATGAAATTGGTTTACAAAACATCGAAAAGGAACCGAATCACTATAATAGTTACCCTTCCTTGTAGAGTATCACAACAACCCAAACATCAGGGGGAGCCTGAGAAACCTCTCGCACGAAATCAGATCCTGAAATCGGCATCACTGATCCAAACCTTGAAAGCTTGACTGCTTCTCTCATCTCAGCTAACCTCTTTTTCCTATCAACACATGCCCTCGAAGTCACTCACTCGATTATAATAACTTACTTGTCCACAAACTTAATTCAACAAACCAAAAACTATCCTTTCTATTCTCAATCCTTCACACTTGCAAATAAAAGCTCATTAATTTAACAATCAAAAGAGAAATAAATCAGATCCCAATTGATAGAATCACGTCCTATGCATAAAAAATGAATGAAAGAAGCATGTTACCTGTATTCTTCGAGAAAGCGGTCGTCGTCAAGATCGGGATCGTCCTCCAATTCTTCAAGTTCTTCTTCAGTTTTGTTATGAAGCCATGATTTATCTTTAGGGAGGGAATCTTGGTCGGGAGCTGGTTCGAAAGCAGGAGGTTTGAAGGCAGGCGGCTTCGGCGGCAAATTTCCTAGCTTTCGTTGTATGTCGTCCCATTGCGTCGACGCTCCTTCAACGTCTTTGTACACAAAATGATAATCCGCCATCTGAATTTGCACCTTTGATGCTCCCTCTGCTTTGGTTTCGATGACTTTTTATTTCATAAATGAAAAGGATTTGAAAGGGAGAGGGTGGACATTTTAGTAAAAAAAAAAAAAAAAAAAAATGAAGATCGGGCCTGATGAATGCATTTAAATGGGCCACTTGGAAAGCCCAATCCGAAAACCGAGTGCACTCGAAAAACAGCTGAGTTAATTTACTTCACGACTTATAAACGAAAAGTTGGAAGGGGACACGTTCGCGATTCGAATTGAAAGAGCGATTATTGGGAAGTTGACAGAGCTCAGTCTTGGGGGGTTGAGAGAGTTGGCATTATCGATCAAAAAGCCATGCAATCGGTGGAGAATCTGGTGACCCAAATCCAAGGCCTCTCAAGCACTGCTTCTGATATCTCAGTTCTTCACAATATCTTGAAAGCTGCCGATGACTCGCTCCGTTCCGACTCCGCTCGCTCGTTCTCCTTCCTCGACCAGCTCGACCCCTCTAAACACTCTCTCGGTTACCTTTATTTTTTGTAATTCTCTTTTTTCTTTTTTCTTTTGTAATTAATTAATTAGTTATTATTATTATTATTATTATTATGTTATGTATGGATTCTACTTATTTAATGCTTTTATTTGTTTTATATCTAGTCTTGGAAATACGCAATTGTTTGATTTTCGAGAAAAGTTATTTTTTATATAGTTTTTTAGTTTTATATATGGGTTCTGTTGTGGGTTCGAGTTGTTGCATCTGTTTGATTTGATAATTTGGAAAAAATTTAAGGGATAGATTGTGATATTTGTGTAGTTATTTTTACACATTAATTTAGTTTGGATAATTGATGGATGGGTTTTTGTTGCTGTTGTCAGTGAAAGGTGTGATGGGGTTTTTAAATTGTGAGTTGGGTTTTGGAAAGATTGGGTTTTGATTGCTTGTTGTTTGTGGTGACAGAGAGCCGTGTGTGTATGGTTCGATTACAAAAGAGCGAGCCAGTGTGCTGGTTCCGATCATTGCTAGATTTATAAATTCTTGTGCTGCGGAGCAGGTTCGTTTGGCGCCTGAGAAGTGTATGCAACTTCGTACTTAAATGAGTTTTTTTTTTTTTTTCTTCATGGCGTTTTTGTGTTGAACGTTAGTGGGTAGTATAATTATTAATAACTTTTGTTTATTCTGTGTCTGTTTGCAGTCATAAACGTTTGTAAGAGGTTTAAGGAACAAGTGATGCTGCTTGAAGCGCCCATTAGAGGGGTGGGTCCATTGCTGACAGCTATTCACAAGATTCAGGCCTCAACTGAGCATCTGACTGCTTTACATCCAGAGTTTCTTCAACTTTGTTTATTGGCGAAGTGCTATAAAACTGGTCTTTCTGTCTTAGAGGATGATATTTATGAGATTAATCTACCGAGGGACTTTTTTCTTTATTGTTATTACGGGTAGGTTGCTTCTCACATGTTTTTTGATCAAATGTTAAGAAATGCTTACGCTTTGAGATTTAGTGCTGGTGATTTTTCTGACAGTGTTTTGCATTTGGTTTTGTGACAGTGGGATGATATTCATTGGACAAAAACGTTTTCAGAAAGCTTTGGAGCTTCTACACAATGTTTGTAGTTTATTTTTAGTGCAGTTCAGCCATTATGGATAATCAGTTACTATAAATACATTTTGATGTTTGATGTAAGAAATCCTAACTGCTTATCAATTCTTTTCTAGGTTGTGACTGCTCCTATGTCAACTATTAATGCTATTGCTTGTGAAGCTTACAAAAAGTATATATTGGTTTCCCTTATTCACCATGGACAGGTATAATATATTCTTTCCTTTGTTCCTGGCATTGCTGTGAACTGTGCCTTGGAGAAGTCATTATATATATATTAAAAAAAAAAAAAATGAAAGTGATCGGCATGATGACAAGGGCGATTTCATTCTTAATTTTTATGTTGTCACTATCTTTTGATACTCATCCAGTTTTTTGTTCTGTTGTTGGTATCAGTTCTCTACCAATCTCCCTAAGTACACTTCGTCAGCAGCTCAGAGGAATTTAAAGAACTTCTGCCAGGTAAAAAGCTGCGTTTGAATGTTGTTATATATGTAGTTTTTAGGATTTTTTTTTCCCATTTCATGCATTTATTGTATAATTTAATTGAGTTCAAGTTGTAAAGTCATGGATTCAAATTTTCCTTCCTTAACAATAATATTGGAAGATTATATTTCTTTTCTGTTAGTTGGCATATGATGCATGCCATTTGGAATTTTCCAGCCCATATGCATCTGCCTGATGACTACCAGCTTCATGATTGTTTTAATGAAAGTTTACTTTTATGGGTATTAGACTTTTTCTATTAGATGTCTTAATAATAATTCTTGTGAATCTACATGCTCTAATGAACCTTTGACAAGAATACATATGAAATTCTTTTATTTCTCATGATTCCTCTTCCTACCAAACAAAAAATAGAGCTAGTATGGTTTTGTAGAACTTGTAAAAAGACACTAGAAGGACTTGACATACTGAATTGTTGTTTAAAATTTTTCAGTACTCTTACTAGGAGATGATCATATACACTATCATCTTTATAATCTGTGTGTAGGCCATGTGATATGGTGCTTGGTTTTCTGCCATTCTTGATGATGCAGTTTAATAAAAGCAAGTTCTGTGATCAAAGTGTTTAAGAGAACTCCAATGGATAAGAATTGTCATTCAGCCCCTGGATGCTGTATCTGGTGTAAAGGTCTCCTTTACACCTTTTAATCATAGTGATTTCTTCATTTCAATTATGTATTCTCTTGTTCGATAAAAGATTAATCCAATTAAATGATGTATTGGAAAATCCCAACATCTTTGTTGCTTGAACAACCATCTAGCATTTAATACTAGTTCTTGTGGTTTATTAACTTGATGTAAAGGAAGTATAGCATTTGTTTATCTGCCCTCATGCTTAAGTGTATTCTTGTTTGCTTTCCTGTTTGAATAGCCCTACATCGAATTGGCAAATAGCTACAGCACTGGGAAAGTTACAGAGTTAGAGACATATGTTCAGACAAACAGGGAGAAATTTGAAAGTGTGAGTTCTCTATCTTACAAATTTGTTTTTACTCTAAAGTTAGATATATTTAGCTTCCTGAGGTTATTCTGAGCCTTTTGGCTTTTTCCAGGACAACAATTTTGGATTAGTAAAGCAGGTTATTTCATCCATGTATAAGCGGAATATTCAGAGACTGACCCAAACATATTTAACTCTCTCCCTTCAAGATATAGCCAACACAGTGCAGCTAAATAGTCCTAAGGAGGCAGAAATGCATGTGCTTCAAATGGTAATTTCATTGTGCCAGTGTTATGCCATAATATTGCACACCTATATATTCATAATCTTGCACCCCTATATATTTTGTATATACATAACAAGTTTTTGTCAAATTTCAGATACAAGATGGTGAGATATATGCAACAATTAACCAGAAGGATGGAATGGTTAGATTTCTAGAGGATCCTGAACAATATAAAACATGTGAGATGATTGAGCACATTGACTCATCAATCCAGAGGTATGAATATCATGGAAAACTGTGTCAGAAACTCATGACTGAGTCATGGAAATTTAAAATTTCCTGAAAGAAAATCTGATTAGTTACCCTGTAATTATATGTCAATTATTATATATATGTTTGCCGCTTACACTTTAGTTGCTAAAATGTCCTTTATGATTGAGTAAATGATTTTGCAATAACAATTATGAACTTGAAGTCTTGGTCACCAATCAAAGAATAGTGGTGGTTAATTCTCTGGTCTTATAAAATTCAAGTTGTTTACTGTTAGTTATTGATAGTTACTTCATTTCCCAGGATAATGGCTCTGTCAAAGAAATTGACTGCTATGGATGAACTTTTATCATGTGATCCTTTGTACCTAGGAAAGGTGAGCAGCTCAGTTTTATTCCTTAAAGATGTCTAATGAACTATTTGACATGTTCAGGCTGTTTAGGAATCTTTGATTTGCTAATGAACTATTTGGCATGTTCAGGCTGGAAGAGAGCGACAGAGATTTGACTTCGATGACTTTGATACTGTTCCTCAGAGGTTCAATATATAAGGCATGGGGACTGCTAGGGTCTGGACTAAGTAAATTATGATGAGAACAACGTTAGACATTTTATTCATCTGTTTGGTTTCTTTTTGTTTATTGGTACAATTTTTAAAAGATATGCAGAATTTTCTTCTGCCATTTTGCTTATAAATGAGTAGTTCGTATATTTCATCATAACTGTGTTCAGTTGTGAATTAGTTATGAGCATGTCTGATGTCGAAGTATTCTGTTTTCTAGATTCTCAGTTGTTTGTTTGATTTCGTTATATGCTGTTCTTGTTAGTATATGTGGTTTCATCATGATGCATTCTAGGGTACGCTGATATTTTCTTGTGTGCTCTAATGAAGAGAAAGAGCAGTTGGAGCTTACTAAGTCATGTTTGTACTTTGCAGTGAGGATTAATAGCCCTGATATTACTATAAAATTAAAAATTAGCATGTAACATGTCAAGGTGTGTTGTGAACTCCTTGACTACAATCTTGTATGCCTATCTATAACCGTACAATTTGTGGAAGTTGGTGGCCTGTCTCGACATTGCCGTCTTTGCAACATGGTGCAGTTGCTGTAGATTTAACTGTTCTGTCAGTTATTTCCCAGTTCATATCAGCCAAAAAATTTTGTTTGTGATACCTCTCCCCATTTCTGAAAATCTAGAGCCTTCCGCCGTGAATGTCAACTATAAACACTGATGGCATAAAATATCAATTTGAGTGATTCTTCAGATCATAAATAACCTCGACTGAACTGGTATTCAACCTATCTATACAAAGAAATTGACATTATCATACAAAGCAAGGTCTAATTCAAAATGTAATAACCTGGTGCCTGTTGATAATTCAACACCATTACGACACAAGTAAATGCACAGCACGTACTCTGATCAGTATAGTTCGCAAGGCCTGCTATCTTTGAGTCTGCTGACTTGGTATCAAGCCAGAATTTATTCTTTTGACTCTAGGCCATTTGACATTACATAATACGATTGCACAGAGAAGGCCAACAAGGCTTGTACGTGTATAACAATTGATTCAAGTGTAAAATAAAAATATGGCTAGTTTCCAAGTATCACAATCCAAATTTCTTGCAGTAGATGTGTATACAAAGAAAACAAAGTTCCGAAGTGGAAACCAATGTCACCTTTAATCAAACTCTACGGACAATACATGTGCCCTAACACATTCATTTCTCAAAAAGAACAACTAGCCGGTACAACATGTACAAATAAGAGCAAAAGGAGATTAAAAAATGATCACCCTATAATCAAATTTTCAACTACTGCCTCATCATGTATCAAGATTAGAATACACGAACACAAGGAATATATCAACCCTTTCTCAGTAAAATAAATGAATAATGAAGTTAATTAGCATTGATACTTCTATCTTTACAGAGTATGTGCCACTCCTGGAGAACAGCTGCTTGAAGAGCAAGATGCTCAGCTTCCTCTGCTGTCAACTTGGACAAAGTTGAAGGTCCCTTAGTTTTACCATCTTCACCATTTTCCTTCTCATCTTCCTTCTTTTTCTTTTTATCCTCATCTTCCTCTCCTTCCTCACTCTCTTCTTCCTCATCAGTTTTTGGTGTCTTTTTCGGTTGGGCTGCCTTTAGCAAGGCTATCCGTTCCATTGAGATCCTAAGACTCTCAGCAGCAGCCACCTTCACTTCATCTTCGGGCATGTACTCTACACCCCCATCAGTAAGGTCATCCAACCAGCCTTGTAAATCTGATCCAATTTCCTTAGTGATTGATGCATCAGAAGCTCGAACTACAAATTTGCACATCATGGTTGTTGTCTCATCACCCAGATCTACATTTCTGCTAACTTCACTGGCTCCAAAAACCATCATGCCCAAGAAGCCACCATACCAAGTTTTGGCAGCATAACAAAGCTGTTCCAAGTTGGAAAATTAAACAATAATTTTACTAGGGTACCTCATCAAGTTCAAGCAACAACTATTATGGTCTCAGCTCGATAACATAGGCAGAATAATTGTAACCAGATTCATATTCAATAGCACCTCCAATCGGTAAAACAATTTCAACCATTTTTACAAAGAGATCTAAATTTCTTTTATGAGGCACCATTCCATTTCAGATGCTTGTTTCAGTTTCAAAAAGGAGAAAATCAGAGCCAAAATGACAACCTACAATGAGAAAATCACAGCCAAAATGACAGCCTACAACTGAGCTAAGTTTAAATTAATAAGTTTAGGCGACTACGATATTTAAGGTAAGGCTAACCAATATGGATTATTTTCATGCAAGATAATATTACATCATTACACAAACTCAAAAAAGAACAAAATAATTCAACGGTAGTATACTCTACCTGAAACCCAGCCACTGCTCGGATGATGTGCGAACAAACTGTGTGGAAAGCCTTGGATGACAAGGATTTAAGTCCACTAAAAAAAGGAGAAGTTCCATACTGCTGTGCAGCAGTAGCCTTGAAGCCACTACCTTCATAAGTATATGTACCAGTGAACTCTATTATAGCTGGTAAACTGGGCCATAGTCGGAAAAATTCGACAGGTGAAATTTTATGTGGCAAAAGAAGTTCAGTCAGTGGAAGCTTGTATGGCTGACACCTCAAAATCACAGGTTCTCCCAGTTCTGGCTTTAAGCTTCTCTTTTGTCTCATGATTTGTGGATCCTCTTCAGCATAATCACCATCATAATCTCCTAAAGCACCGCTTCCATAGAATGGATAGTATAACACTTGAACCCAAAAGGCACACCTTTCAAAATGGGAGACACCCACTGTCACACTGCAGAGCACTGGATCCTGTGAACAGGTCAACAAGTAAATAGAACATGAGATCCCATCACAAAAAGTTTTGAGTGTGCTCAGTAAAAGTACACTATGCTATCAAAAGTGAAAACAAGAGGAGTATATCATGGCTTGGAACTTGCCACTAAATACAGTGGCCAAAAACAAACTAGCAAGAAACACTAATCAAAGAATAGATTTCCATCTCCATCTCAAAGAACAATTTTTGCTACTTGGAAATAGATTATTTAACTCCTAACATCACAATGATGCATAGCACAAGTTTTTAGCATCTATGGTGTTTAGGTGAATTTCAATATCGGATGAAGGCTATGGATCTTTACAAATCCACGAAATACAGAACACATATAATGAGTTGAGGATAGCATTTATCTGAAACAGGAATTCAAACATATTGTTAGGAACCTCACTAACAAAGAAAATATTAGAACAAAAGAAGAAGGATTACATCAGAATAATGAGGGCTTCTATTATTAAACTGAAAACAAAACGAATACAAAAGATAACCCTTAATGCTACACTGAGGGGTTAAAACTTGCGCTATGTTTGCATCTCACAGAACTCCTCTGCTAAAACCTAAAACCAGAGATGATCCTAAACCCTAATAACCCCCTCTTTAAATAATAACAGAACCTTAAAACAAATCCCACAAGTTCCCCTTCTAATCAGCTGCCAATATTGTTACTTGCCATTTAAGAATCAATCCCATTAATGGGCTGCACCTTCCTGTTTTGGCTCTTCCTTTTATAGACCTTTGAGATCCTTGATTTGTTTCTTTCTTCTATGATAAGTAACAACAATTGGGGGTTTAACACATATTGTCTATACTGAGACACAAGCAGGATCAGTAATAACAACTTCACAAAATGTTATCGGAAGTATAAACAAATATGAGAAAAGATGAAGATGCATCAGAAATTACAGAGAAGGAGACCTGTGAAACAAGATTACGCAGTTGCCGTACTGCTTGAGGAGATCCGTTCATAAAATATAGAGCACCTGATAACCCAACCCGAATATCCAGTCGATTTAGTTCAAGTTCAGTCAAATTAAGAACCTGCGACAATTTCACCAATCAACAGTGAGACCATTATCAACTAAATATCAGCCCATCATAAATGACAATAGAATATCCTCATAGCATGGCAATATTGTTATGAGAAGACTGAGCCAACAAGTTGGGAAACCACTTCCAGATTTTCGATAAAAATTATCATGATTAGTCAACCAAAATTATAGAAAAATGTAACTACATAAACCTTTGGACCAAATACATAAATGGCATGTAATAAAAGCCTAATAAATGCTTGACTAATCTTAATTTAGTGATCTATCCCATCATCTGTAAATAACTTCCCATAAAAAATTACCAATACAAAGGTGAAAAAAGTCTTTACTTGACTGAAAAAATGCATGAATTTTATCCAACAAGGGAAGTCTACATATCAAACATAGATGGTAACCAGAACTACTCCACAATATAGGGCTCTAAGAAGAAACAATCGATGGCGTCCGTTTGAAGGCAGTTCACAACACATGAATAGGGATTCAGTGACTTCTATTAATATTCAACCATATATAATCACACCTCCATTTCATATAATCATCAGTAGCCTTAAAAATAGCATGTTATATATGAATTTCAATTAATCTTGGACTTAATAAATTATTTTAGCATGTCAAAGAGCAACAATGAATGAAAAGACCTACAGAGCATCCAAAAGTACATTGTTGTAAATCTTAACCTTTAAGTGTAGGGTGATCTTTCCATCACTTGAGTCAGCCAAATGATATGCTTCAACATAGCATGGATCACTACTACCAGTCAAAGTACAAGCAGTTGGAGGAGCCTTCAGTGGTGTAGAGTCTATTCCTTTTGTCAGCAAAAGAGTTAATTCACTAGGGTCTGGCCTCCAAAGCTCCAAAATTGCCTTGTGAACTAACCCTTCCAATTTTCTGTCCTGAGCAGCAGATGCTTCATAAAACTGAACAGTAAGTTTATGGTGGCTAAATGGGTAATCCCCTCTGGCTTCACTAACGCCAGCCCACCTGAAAAAAGAAAAAAAGAAAAAGAAAAAAAAGAATAAAAAACATAATATATCTCGGTTTTTGTGAATCAAAGATGCAAACTAATTAGCAAATATAAGCCTTACAGAACATATTAACTTATAATCATCCTAGACAGGAAAAAGCCTTCTTAGGAAATGATAAACAAATGCCTTTTAAGAAGCACACAGAATAGTAGATAACAGGTTGCAAACAATGAGCACATATTCCATGGCAGGAAATGAGAGGAAAATGCACTGATGCTTCAATATCCAGAACAAGTAACATTCAGCAAAAATCACCATTGTAGATTAATATCTATTGCAACACTCACTTGCTTTCTGGATGACTTGAAACGTATTTAATCCTCTGTAAAATCAAACGGCTCTGATGCTTGTTAACAGAGTCTGCCAAACTACTGTTTCTGAACTCCTCTAACTCTTTTGTTAGCAACTGCCCAGCCCTAGCATTACGTGATCCCAATCTTTGAGCAGCTAAAAGAACTGCCTGAACATCTTGAAGCCTATTTGATGTATTTGTAGATGAATCAACATTGAAGAGAACCTTGTGGATATTTGCTATGATAATGTTCAGTGCATCCTCAGGGTCATCAGCCAGAAGCGGATCCAAACCTTCCAGATCTATGTGTTCTGAAACAGCCCAAATAAGTCGGGCCAAAATTCTTGGGGTATTCACCTGAAAAATTCACATAGGTGTAGGTTATAAGAATCAATTGAAAACTATATTCATTATCCAATTTATGCAAAGTGAATAGTCATAAAACGATGAATGAAGAAGCAAACAGAGGAAAGAAGTCATAAAAACCATTTCAAATATAAAGTATAATCGAAATTCACAACCATATTTTTCCTAATAAACAAATTTACTTATCCCCAAAAGTCAGATGTTAGCAACAGGAAGCACTCACTCACAATGAGTGGTTAATGCCCTGCACAATTATTGTCTGTATATGTAACAGAAAATGATAAGTGGGATGGCATTGAAGCCTATAAAACTTCTATTCAATTTGACCTCTTCCTACATAGAGTATTATTGTATGTATGGATGTACACTGTGTTCATACAATACAGAAACCACATTGCAGAAGATAATATTAGAAACAATGCACTGAATGAAAGACCAGTGTGATTTCAAATGTAAAGTTTACTGATGTCTAAATCCAGAATGTGTTCAAAGGCACATAAGTGAGTATGACATCTAATGAAGTATTCTTGGCCATGTACTTCATTACCAACAAGTAAAAAGTTGATACCAAGGTAGTATTAACTGCTCAATAAAGCATGCATACCTCACGTAGATCTTTCACGAGTTCACGCTGCAAATTCTGCAATCTTGTCTCATTTAAGATTTGATCCTGAGAAGCTCCATCTTTAACTCTTTTTACACCTCCTCTGGTATCATATATATGACACAGCCTAACAAGCAACTTCAAATAGCAATCGATTGCATAAGTCCTACCGTCACAAGCCCATTTAACACAAGGCCTACAAACTTCCACCACTTCCAAAGCTGGCTCTGTCCAATTTAATGCGCCATAACCAGTTCCATATGCTAAGGCTCCAATCACTCTGCTTTCCATGCCCGAGTTCTTTTGTTCAGGCAGAGGGAGGGACAATTGGAAGCAACTTTCCACTAGCGATGCCACTAGTTCTTCTCTAAACAAGCTTTTACTTGTTGTACTAGTAAGATCATCTCTTATCCTCGCATCCTCAAAAAGAGAAGCAATATCAGTTCCTGCAACAGGTTTCTGACCCCTTCGCACACTTTCCTTTGCAAAAAGGTCAACACAAAGAGCTGTACGACAAATACAAGCTAACGCGTGCATGCGGTCTGATTCTGCTCTCAAGTTTCTCACCATAAGAAGCAGCCTCTTAAATAATGAAACCTTCAAGCACAAAGTTCACAGCATCAGGTCATGTTTATATCTGTACCCTAAAAACATAGATAAGCAGCATAAATTACTACAACGGCCACACACTATTATCGTCACTCACACATTACACATATATTCTTTCCCGCTTCTTTAAAACTAGCGGTCATTGTGACACTGAATCTGTCACAGCTACATCTTTATTCAGCAAATCTAGTAACTATTCTTTAATCACTCATACAGCACCAACCTCTATATAAAACAACATCTACCAAATCATTCAATATTATCAGTTCTTCTCTATCATGATAAATAAATAAATAAATAATGCATTGCATCAAACTAAGCTTGCAAAAGAGAATGTCAACCTGCATATGAAGATCAACTTGATGTAAATTCGTAACAACAGCCCTAACAATGCTCTCTCTAGCAGATGAAAACTCCTGCCGATCCCATAGTGTCAAAATTGCAATAATCGACTGTGAAGCCCACTCCGGCTTCCCTCCAGGCACATCAGCCAAATACAACATATTAATACCTACTTCGAAAATCAAGGCTGGATCCAACGACGAAGCCAAGAAGGGGACCAAATGCGAGACTACATCGGACACTCCAACAAGTTTCTCTGCATTGGACTCAGCTTGAGTCCCATTAACCCCATTCGAATCCTTAGACAACTTCCTAATAACCTCCACCTTCCCCGAAGCAACAGCTTTTACGGCATAAACAATTGGAAACACAGTTGCCCTAAAACTCTCCACCGGCAAAATCAATGACCGAGACATCAACGCGTTTCGCTTCTTCCACACCAAATTCACCATCGCAGACACCCAATTCGATCGAATTGCAAGTGAATTCTCACTGTCTACTAGCTTATCACCAGCTAATCTACTCATTCGCTTTGAATCGAACTCTTGAAAGAGTCTACCGACTGATTCAAACGCGACCTTGGAGACGTTGTCTGATTTGTCGAGCATGTTCTGGCCTATACGGACCCACCAGTTGGAGACCTTGTCCAAAAGATTCACGTTGTTCTCGCAGAGGGTGACGAGATCGTCGCGAGCGAGGATGCAGCCAAGAGTCTCGGTGATCGAGTGGCGGAGGTTGTCGGACGGAGAGTCGAAGCATCCGGAGATGTCGGAGTTGGCGTCGGAGATGAGTTTGGGGAGGGCGTAGGAGGGGATGGCGGCGAGGATGGAGACGGCGGCCGCGGTGACGTCGGGGTCCGGGAAGTGGAGATCGACGCGGATTCCCGAGCAGACGGAGTCCCAGAGATCGGCCGTCAAGCGTGTGGAGCGGATTAGGTCGAAGGCAAGCTTTTTGCAGACGGCGGAGGCGGGAGCAGCGACGATCTCTTCAACGGCAGTCTTGGCTATGACGGAGGTGTCACGGCCGGCGGCGGATTGTTGGAGGGCTTGGAGGAGAGCGCCGGATTGGCGGAGGGCGTCGTTGGAGCGGAGGTCCGCTTGGATCTGAGCAAAAAGAATGTCCATTTAGTGGGCTCTAGAATCGAAGATCCAAGCTTGAAGAAGACCTACTTTGATTTTATGTATATTATTAATATTGTTTACTAGAATTTGAACTTGTATGATTTCATAATCTTCATCATTTCATTTCCCTCTACTGTCAGACGAACAGATTTTGAGAAATCAGGACTGCTCAGCTGTACCCTTGTTTTTTTTTTTTTTTTTTGGCCCTTTCCTTTTTTGGTTGGACCTGGAAATTTGGCTGCGGTGATGAGGAAGTACGGGCCGCCAAAGGCCCAATAACACGAGTGACGTCTACTTGTTCATCCAGTATAAGAGAAGAATAGAGAGGATTGTGGGACTATATTACTGAAAACCTGTAAAGAAAAGAAAAAAAAAAGTTATTAACGATTCTTACTTGTAATTTGATTAAATTGAATGTCACAGTTGAATTGACTTAATTTGTTGAAGAAATATTATGAATAATAATACATGCTATGTAATTTGATTTTTATCACTGACTAAACATTTGACACATTTTTTTTTTAAAAAAATAACATTTGACATATATTTAAATGAGCTTTTTACTATTAAACCACACTATAGGGTAATATGATTTTATTATTGTTATATTTAATAATTGTGATAAGAAAAACATACATTTTATAATGCTTTTATTTTAGATTTTAAGAAATTTTTCCTTAGTCGAAATTTGAATAAGTGGAACGTAATTCAATGAATATGTACATTAAAAAACGTGTATAAACAATAATTCAAATCAAAATTAGACAATTTAGAGAGTGGTTTCATTTGCCAGCTCAAGTTCCATCCGCTCATTTAACTGTTGTAATTTAAAGTTGAAAATGGAGAACATAAGTTAAATTCAAATGTTAGAGGTAAGTTCCCATATCTATCAGCTAATTTGATATATATTGCATCTTTATTGATCATTACTTAGTTTATCACTTGTTTTGGTGTTAGTCTTTGATCTTGATTTCCTTAATTTGTGATATTTTAATCTGACTTGCTTATCCAAGTTACAGATTAATCGTAACCGTACCAATACTTGATACCCCTTTTTTTATTTTTTATTTTTTGGTTTGAATAGTCTTTAAACCAACTATTTTACATTGTTTCTTTTCTTACTACCATGAAAATAGAAAGGTTGATGAAACTAATTTTGAATTTTTTTTCCCCAAAAATGCTTGCCACGATACAAATAGAGGGGACATTATGTATAAAGCCAAAATCCTATCGATAAGTTTGATACAATCTCAAAATATTATTCATAAAGCATCTCTTACTTTATTCAATGACTTCCGTATTAATCCAAGCAAGAGACTATATATATGTGGTCTCTTGCTTGGATTAGTACGGAAATCACTTTGAATTGTCATTGGAAACGACATCAAAGTGAAGAATATGGGATTGCATGGAGAGGATGTTGAATATTAATTTTATCTATACATCAATGCATGCCATCTTTGGTCGAATTAAACGACACAGATGAGAAAAGGCTTAAGAATTTTACACGCTGAATTTTACGAGGCAACTGGCCTGCATGGCCTTAACTCTAACCCAACAAGATAATGAATCAATGATCACTAGTCACAACCTAGATGGGACGGCAATCTTCATCAAATCCTTTCTCAGTATTTTGCCAGACGGATTTTTAGGCACGGAATCCACAAACGCTACACGTCTTATTTTCTTGTATGGTGCTACCTATATACAATGGAATGGCAGTAATCACAAATTACATATCAACATATATATTTCAAAACAAAGTGCAAGATCGAAAATCTGGTTGGAGGAGACTGTAAACTAGGTACCTGTTTTGCTACAAAATTCATTATTTGTGCTTCACTAATGAGCCCGCTTTGACTTTGGGGCTGCCTTACCACAAAAGCCATTGGCACCTCACCAGCTTCTTCATCGGGATATCTAAAATTTCATTTATCAAAATTTTCTTCTTTTAATTTTTTTCTTATATATCTTACAAACACCAACATCAAAACAGCTTGATATATGTGGGCTCATAATCAAATGATCATACTCTTAAAATATTGAGTATATAATTATAAATATTGATCAGCCAACAAGGCTCCTCAACTGTGAATTACTTACGGTATAACTGCAGCATCAGCTATGTCCGGATGAGAGAGAAGCAATTGTTCTAGCTCTGCTGGGGCGACCTGCAGGTTGTTAAACACAGCAATATACATGCATGAGGTATTTATATGTAGAACAGTCCCATAACTGGGATTGAACAAAATAGAATAAGAGAGCTAGACTACCTGAAATCCCTTATATTTGATTAATTCTTTGAGTCTATCCACAACAAAAAGAAAACCATCCTCATCAATGTAGCATAGATCACCAGTCCTCAGCCATCCTCCTTTCAACAGTGTTTCAGAAGTTGCTTTCGGGTCTCCAATATAGCCTGCAGCAGTATCACCAAGTAGCAGTCATATATTTTCATCTCATACTTTATATTTATACATGCACGCCTAAAACAGAATGCAGGTGCGATAATCATTAGCTGTGTCGGTATATATACAGATATAAAATTAAACTATATTGACTGTTGCTAGCTAGCATCACTCTTCGTATAATTATTTATAATAAAGTAAGAATTGATTTACCCTTCATTATTGCGGGTCCTCTGATCCAAAGTTCTCCTTGTTTCCGAGGGGGCAATGCAGCACCTGATTCAGGATCTACAATTTTGGCTTCAAAACCGCCTGGATTAAGCCTCCCTGCTGACCCCCAATGCTTACTTTCTTCCGAACCCATAGTCCGAAAAATCCCCGCTGCCGACTCTGTCAACCCGTAACCCTTCAAAATGTTTTACGGAATTAGCTACAGTTATATACATGTAATGGAAAATTTTCAAAAGTGACCCATAGATAAAATAAAAATCATTTTTAACCCATTTAAAGTTCAGTCATCAAAAAAATTTTAATAAAGGGTCTTTTCTTCAATCGGTCCATCGAGGTTAAACATCATTGTGGAAATATATGCACTTGGGACATATATATGTGTGTATATATATATATATTAATAATCAATCTTACAAATGAGCTATAAAGAAATGAAATTTCATTTAGAGGTGAAATCAAATTTTCACTTTTTCTTTTCTTCAGAGTATTGGTACTTATCCACGAATTGATCAAAATCAACAAAAATATGATTTTAAAGCGTGATCCGAAAACCACCATCCAGAAAATGGGAGAGGATGACCTTCAATGGGTGAGAAAGATACCCATAATTTGTGGGACTTAATGTGAAGATGAGTTCAAACCCACGACGACTAAGGTCAAATATGGGGGCAGCTTATCTCAAATTTTCACTTTCATTTGTGGTCATTTCCAATAATTTCCACTATTATAATAGTTCAATTAATAACTACATGAGAATAAAAATTTCACTAATTGAATTGAAATTTAATAGTTCAAAATAATTAAATATTTTATTTTTCTTCTCACATCGGCCTGATAACTATAACAAACATATTCCTCTTGGAAGTAGAAATGAAACCGTTACGTTGTTGAATGAACATAAAACTAACCTGTACAAACTCAACTTTTGGAAACCTTGACATAAATGCGACGATGGCGTCCTTCCCAAGTGGGGCTGCCCCACAAACGACTCCCTCAAGGGAGCTCAAATCGTAGCCGTCCGTTAAGCCACCTTTAGACATCGCCACCACTACCGGTGGGGTCAGTGCTGTATGTGTAATCCTAAACTCCTCTACTGCCCTCAACATCTTCTTCAATTCAAACCTCTCCATTACCACCGCCATCTCACTCAACGCCACCGATCTCATACTGTAAAGTAACCCGTATATGTGAAAATACGGCACCGTAAACAACATAACCGCCGGAGACTCTCGCTGTTGCCAAAATCTACAAGAGATGGCAATTTGTGCTATCAAGTTCCTGTGAGTCAACATCACTCCTTTGACTTTCCCTGTTGTTCCGGAGGAGTACATGATGGCAGCCAAATCGGACTGACTCACGGTAACACAGTCCGTTTTATAGTTCGAACTCGTCATTACAGAATCGAACTCAGACGAGTCAATGAGGATGGTTTGGTATTTAAGTTGTGGAAGCTTGTGAGCCGTTGATGACGTGGCAAACGCAATTACCGGCTTGGATAACTGGATTAGGCGGGAAATCTCGGACTCGGTGCTGAGTGGGTTGGCGGGAGAGACGATAACACCCAGTGAGAGAAGAGAGAAGTAGAGGATGGGCACCTGTATTGAGTTTGGAGAGAGTACAAAAGCGACGTCGTTTTTGGAGAGTTTGGTTACTTTTTGAAGATAAGCGGCTAAGGAATTGGTCTTCTGGACGAAGTCGGAGTAGAAAATACGTTGACCGGTGAGAGAGTTGATCAAGGCGACTGAGTCAGGCCGTGGCGAGTTGGCTCGGAGCGAGAGAGCGTATTCAGAGGCTGACAGTGGGGTGTGATCTGGTGGAAGATTGATGGGAGGTCTGAGGCTGTGAAAAGTGTTTGTAAGTGAATTGAAACCGCTGCTTGGATCGATGTGTTGCAAGCTTTTCTGCGCCATTGTGGTGTAATGTTCGAGATCTGAAGAGATGACAGTTTGTAATTAAAGAAACCCAATCGACGGCTTTGATGTGGTTGGTGAGATAAATGTGGAACTTTGTCGTGTGCCCACCAACTAGCAATTCTTATCAACTGGCTATTGCTGTCAAATCAAATGTCAATTAAAATATGTTTCACAACAGTATCTATGCGTCCTACGTGTAGAATGGCTTGTAGCCAAGCATGAGTGACATCATTTTACAAAACGGGGACAAATGATATTCTTACACCCACGGAAAAAAGCTTACACCTACGGCAATGCAATATCGGCTCTCGTGGCACTTTATTCAAGGTCGGGGTATAAATGTGAGATTACATTGAGGGGATGTGTTAGATTTTATACAACAATATTATACACCAAACCCTTGTTAGGAAAGCCATTTAGTTGCTGGTGCAGTTGACGATCAAAACCCGTGCTTTTCTCTGCAAGAAGGCACGGGTTCGATATCCGTATACCCTTTTCTATATATAATATAATAATAATATAATACTATAATTAATACAAATATAATATGATTTTTAATTTTTTATCATTTGTGTGGGTCGATTCTTTATTTTAGTGTGAGTCTCTCTCTCATCTCTATGTGGATAGATCCCTCTTAATTTAGGATTAGCCCTCCGGATCGTGCTATCAGTGTCATATCTCGGTTTCAAAGTCTCGGACGTCCCCTGAATTTATCCTAAATACAACCCTTGTTAGGAAAGAGGTAACCTCAAACAAAAGGAAAAATCATAACTTAGATGAAGGCCTAGATGGGAAGGCAACCTCCCTCAACTCCTCTCTCATAATTTTTCGGGCTGAACTCTTCGATATGGAATTGACAAACCTTACATGCCTTATTTTGTTGTAGGGTGCGACCTGCAAACCAAAAAGAACAAATGTGGAAGAAAAATTGATTTAAATATAAGTAAGTAATCTTTAATGTTTATTATTGAAAATTAATATCGTTCTAACATATACAAAAAGATTTTAAAGCAAAATATTGGAGAGCATAATTTTAAGATGTAATATTATTAAATATGTATTAGTTAGTTGGTAATTACATATAAATGTATATATGTATATTCAAAATAATTTTAAATAAAATAGTTAAAAATAATTTGAAATATCGTAGACAGTAATTTGGCATGAAAGTACCTGTTTTGCCACAAAATTCTTTATTTCTGCCTTGTTTACGTGGCTTCGGATTTGGGGTTGCCTTGCCACAAAAGCCATGGGATGATGGCCACCTCACTCGCTTCTTTATCAAGATATCCCTCTTTTCATTTCTAAATTTATTTATGTCTAGAATATTAAAAAAAAAATGTGGGTATGTATATATAGAGCTGAATAAAAATGAAAATTCGTATGGGTCAGAAGCAATTGTTCTAATTCTGTTGGGGCGACCTAAAATGTTAACCAAATTAACGCAAGCAGTGATCCTCTTATATATCAAATAATGAAGATGGAAATAAATAAATATATATAATATTTTTATAATAAGATATGCCTATTTTTAAAAATAAAAACTAACTAATTAAATTCATTAATTGTATTTAAATTAAATAGAAGAGATAATTTATTTTAAAAAAAATAATATCATCTTATTTTTTAAAATTAAGTATACCCGATTATAAAAATCATTTATATATATGTGTATGTGTAAGTGTGTGATTGATTACCTAATATCCCTTATATTTGATTAATTTCTTAAGTTTGTCCACGATAAAAAGGAAATATATGATTGATTACCTGATGTCCCTTGTATTTGATTAATTCTTAAGTCTGTCTACAACAAAAAGAAAACCATCCTCATCAATGTAGGACAGATCACAGGTCTTCATCCGTCCATCTATAAAGGTTTGTTTGTTATACGGGTTTGGATTGGATTTGAACAATTTTCAGCCTAAACCATGTTTGAAGTGACCTGAGAAATCAATCCATGCACTTAAATTTATTTACATTTAAGATTAATTTAATAGTTTGAGAAGTTCGATGAACAATTGAAAGAGCCAGGTTGGGGATCTGATTGATCGGTTATGGAATTGTGTAACTTTTATGGGTAGGAACAACGGCTTAGCGGTGGATTATATGACGATGACCAATTATTATGCCCAGGCGTCGTTGAATGTATTAAAATCTTACAAGGGCTAATGGTGGTCTGTGGAACCAGTAAGTGACTCCAATAGTACAGGGCCAGAATGAAGCAATATTATTGTAAAAATTATGCCACTTGTTCTCCGAAGTGCACATTAAAATCTATAGTGATTTGTGATTTTCTTTTGGGTTTGTGATTTGGGTTTTGAATATGCTTGCATCATATACAGCTAGTGGATTTATATATTCTCAAGAAGGTATAATCTATATTATACTCATCACATGTATGCTACAATAATCGTAGAAGCTGGTTTTGATGCCAAATAGAAAACTAATAAAATCACCCTAATTTAAATATCATATTTCAAAAGTTTACCTCATAGTTTTACTTCTTCTGAAACTGAATGAAGTTTCTTTACTTTTCAATTGAAAAAAAAATCATATCTCAAAAATCTATCTGACAATTACCAAGAAGAATCTTAACAAATTATATAATTCGGCAAAAGAAAGTTTAATTTCACTAGAATATTAATCAACTGCATTATCTTCTCTGGATGAGCAATGAAAAGATTATAGATTTTGAAAACAAATTTATATATCAAATCCATTAAAAAACAAATAACTTTCATAGACGAAATAAATGTGAGATTAATTTAACAGAGATTAAATTTTGTTTTGACTCGATTAAAAAAAGAAAAAAGAAAAACCATATCCATGTTTTTAGCACGTCTCAAATATAAGTTCATAATTGTAGGTCATTTATCATCACAATCTAGAGGAAGACCTGGCTGGCCAGCAACCTTCCTCAACTCCTTTCTCAATATTTTGCCAGAGGGGTTCTTAGGTATGGAGTTGATAAACGCTACTCTCCTTATTTTCTTGTATGGTGCAACCTATAGTGTAGAAAAAAAAAAATACAAAAAGTTGTAGATTAAAAGTGATTTTATGTAAAATATAGTTGCTAGCAATTCTAACCATTAGTATATCAAGAAATAATTTTGAATATTATTCCTTAGCTCAGTTGTCTTCTTCTGATGGTCTCTATATTTGTAATAGTTAATTTGTTCAGCTGTAAAACATCTTGTTACTGTTCAGAAGGTCATTGATTCGAATTTCGCTTATGATAGATGAGTGCTTTTTTTTTTTTTTTTTTTTTTTTTTTTTTTTTTAAAATTAATATAGATGAGTGTTTTGGCTTATACGTAATTGGGATATATAGAAAATCTATAAATTATCACTAAATATAAAAATCAAGAAAATTAAATTAAGGTAATGTTTAAATCAGTACCTGTTTGGCTATAAAATCCATTATTTGGGCTTCGTTGAGGCTGCTGTGAGACTGTCTTACCACAAAAGCCATCGGCACTTGACCAGCCATTTCATCCGGAAATCTGCCATTCATTTAATTATTTGAACATTTTTTTTTAATCATATAATAACCCTGATAAGAAAAATATATCAAAAAAGAATCTAAAGCCTAACTCCACCACAAAAGCTAGCTTATGACTGGAGATTTATTCTGATTTTATAAACTAATGCAAACTGTTTTATTTTATTAATGTAAGATTATCTAACGCCCTTCCTCAGACGCAACGTGCCCATTCAACAGTATTTGCACCCATGCAAATAAGTTCGGGCCATGCATAGTTAGATAGAACCCAACTCCTAAACCAAATTTGAAGTTTTGATATTATGTCAGAAAAGAGTTTTGGACCCAACTCCACCATATAAGTTAGCTCATAAGTAGATGTTTACTCTCATTTTATAAATCAATATAAACTCATTTCTTTTACTAATGTGAGATTATCTAACAAAATACACAAATGTACAAAAAAGCATACCCATCCATCCACTCATACACACACATTATTTATGAAAAAATTTTAACAAACAACATGAAGATTAGTGTGGGTTTTCAAAATAACATCAAACTATTGAAAGTGTTTGTGCACTGTAGTTTACGAATAAAAATAATAGTTCGAAAACAAAGAATGCAAATTCTGATATTTGGTGATCCTTTGCTCACAATCTATAACTTTTGTTGGCAAATTTTGGTGGTACTAAAAAAATTCATTTAAATAGTTTGATGCTAATTTTCAAAATCCATACTAATTTAATGTTACCAATAAAAAAAATCCTATATTATTATAAATTATTGCTAACTTATTTTTGTTAAAAATTTAAGGATGGGTAAATTACGGTACGACTGCAGCATCAGCTATTTCGGGATGGGAGAGAAGCAATTGTTCCAGTTCTGCAGGTGCAACCTGTATATTTAACAGCATGACAAATTGAACTAATTAATTAATAAAAACTATAGAATAATTAAATGTACGAGATTAATTACCTGATATCCCTTGTATTTGATCATTTCCTTCAATCTATCTACTATGAAAAGAAAGCCATCCTCATCAATGTAGCATAGATCACCAGTTCTCATCCAGCCATCTGTTAACAAAGTAGCTGAAGTTGCTTCTGGGTCTCCTACATAACCTGCGGTAATTATGTATAGGAATTAATTAAGACACCAAATGCAGACAAATTTTGGTTCAATATTTAATCTAACAAAATTTTTTAGTATATACAGTGCTTACCTTGCATTATTGTGGGACTTTTAATCCAAAGCTCCCCCTCTCTACATGGAGGCAACGCATCTCGTGTTTCAGGATGAACAATTTTGGCTTCAAAACCCCATGAGAGCTTTCCTACTGACCCCCATTTCTGACTTTCTTCTCGACCCATCGTGCAAGAAACTCCCAGACTTGATTCAGTTAACCCGTAACCCTTTATCAAGGATCCACTGTTTTTAGCTTAATTTGCTAACACTTATCCAGCCAGATAAGACCAATTAATCCAAACTTACATTTCTCTTTCTCTCTCATTTTTTTCTCCAATTAATTATTTGTTTGCTAGCTTTAGACAAATTGACATTAATTTCAATATACATTATAATTAAAGTAAGCCGTTTCCTGTGTTGATGATTGCGATCACATGTTATTCTATTTTATTTTACTTTTTTTAAAGCATAAATCGACTTGCTTTGTTGACATAATATCAAACTTTATTTTGTTGTGTGTCCTTTTCGGTTACCTAATTGAAAATTAGAAATTATTTTACATTATCATTTGGTGTGAAGTATCTTTCCTCAAATATTTTTTGAGATATCTTTCCTCAAACCTTATTGAGATATAATTCTTTATTTAAAAAAAAAAAAAATCTTATTGAGATATCCATATTTTGATTCAAAATTTCAAATAGACAAAAGGAGGATAGTACTATTTAAGACTAGTTCTTAACCTTTTTTGTTTTTTTCAAATATCTTTGATTTGTACCATTCGTCTTTACAAACATTTTAAACAAAAAAAACTAAAAAAAATCATCGAGATTGAATTAATATCCTCTTCCAGGCTAAATAGAAATTGTCATTTATTTTTAGACTATTTTTAGTAGTCTCCAATAACAATAACAATAATAATAGTAATATAATTCTACATCATCCTAATAGGCAGGAGCAGTTTTTTTTTTTTTCAAATTTAATTTCTGTCATTTGCCATATAAAAATAATAATAATAATATAATTTTTATAAACAGTATCAATGTAGTTGACATGGAATGCGTAGATTGAATTGTAACACAATTGACTGTTGCTCCTGACAAGAAAAGTATGTAAGATAATAGTGTACTAATTACCTGCATCAGCACAACTTTCGGAAACCTGGCCGTGAAGGCGGCGATCAGATCCTTCCCGAGTGGAGCCGCGCCACATGTTACTCCATCAAGCGAGCTCAAATCGTAGCCGTCCGTCAAGCCACCTTTCAACAAAGCCAACACCACCGGAGGAGTCAGTGCCACATGTGTAACCCGAAACTCCTCCACAGCCTTCAACATCTTCTTCAAATCAAACCTCTCCATAACCACCGCTGCCTCACTCAACGCCACCGATATCAAACATATACTGAACCCGTAAGAATGAACATACGGCGTCGTATAGAGCATCACCGTCGGCGACTCTAGCTGTTTCCTAAAAGAACAGGCTATCGCAATGCCAGCTATCAAGTTTCTGTGAGTCAACATCACTCCTTTGACATTCCCGGTTGTTCCAGAAGAGTACAAGATCGCCGCCGGATCCGACTGACTCACCGTAACCCTATCCATTTCATGTTTCGAACTCATCATTATAGAATCGAATTCAGGCGAGTCGATTAGGATGGTTTGGTGTTCAAGTCTTGGTATCTTGTGAGCCACTGATGACGTGGCAAATGCAATCACCGGCTTAGATAACTGGATTAGGCGGGAAATCTCGGACTCGGTACTGAGTGGGTTGGCGGGAGAGATGGTGACACCGAGTGAGAGAAGAGAGAAGTAGAGGATGGGTACTTGTATGGAGTTTGGAGAGACTACAAAAGCGACGTCGTTTTTGGAGAGTTTGGTTACTTTTTGTAGATAACCGGCCAAGGAGTTGATTTTCCGGATCAAGTCGGAGTAGAAAATACGTTGAGCGGAGGCTGCGTTTATCAAAGCGATTGAGTCGCGCCATGGTAAGTTAGCTCGGAGTGAGAGAGCGTATTCGATTGCTGAGAGTGGTGTGTCTTCTCGAGGAAGGTTGACTGGAGGTCTGAGGCTGTGGAAAGTGTTTGTGAGTGAGTTGAAACCGCTCTTTGGATCCATGTGCTGTAGGTTTTTCTGGTTCTTTTGGTGAAACCTAGTGGTTGTATGTGTGGAGAAGAAATGAAAATATATGTTTGATTTTAATTTGACAAAAGTCCCCACCGAGCCAATTTGAGCTGATTATGCGTGAGACAATAAAATGTGCATTAGATATGTACGTCCAATTATTATTATTAATTTGTAAATCAAATACCTAAGAAAGTAAGCTAAATTGTCAAATATTGCATTGATGAAAGGGATAAGCATCAGTTGCACACCCACATCTTTCATAAGAGGTGGGTTACACCCTTGGGCAATATTTTTTGTTTTCTTCCTCTTATATGAGAACAGTCTCCTATATATATACGTGGGTCACTCTCTTTCATATGGGAATCGTTTTTCGTTTCGTGCTATTAATATTCAATCCCATTTGGTTCTAATTGTTTCCTGAGTCAATCCCATATAATATAATTAAAAAAAAAAACACATGCTAAATTTTCCTTTTATTTTTTATGTTTTTGTAGAGAATTAAAATGAAAGGAACTGAGGTGGTGCAAAGCCACTGGCTATGGACCCAAATTGCCTCTTCTTCCCCGCTATACAATTACAAATATTTAAGTCGGTAGGGGTCCATCAAATTAAATTCTTTCCACCAAAGATGTCAAATGTTTGGTCTTGAGTAAATTGGGTTCTTCATTTTTTCTCATTTTATTAAATCATCGTAAAAAAGTCATTAAGGCTCCGTTTGGCACGCGAGATTGGATTGTAATGGAATGGATTTGATTGGATTGGAACGGATTGAATTGGATTGGATTGGAGAATTACCATCCCATATTTGGTAGAATTTGAGATTGGATTAAAAATTATACTGTATCATGTTTGGTATTAATTAGGATTAGATTTGAATAAAATTAATTTAAAATTTTTATTATATAAAATTAATTTTATAAAAATAATCTAAAAAAAAAATAACAAAATAATCTCCCATTTCTTCAATATCAAAACCCATAATCTCCCACAATTCAACATCATTAACCATAATTCATCAATATCATCAATCCAATTCATCAACATTATCATCTCCCACAACAACAACAACAATATTATAACATTATCAAATCATCATAACATTAACAAAAAAAAAAAAAAACAGAAGAACATAGCTGGTAGTTCTGGGTTCGGGCCGCGAACCCAGAACCAACTCAGGAAAAATGAAGAAGAAGAAGAAGAAGAAGAAGAAGAAGAGAGGGAGGAGATGTTTGATGAGAGAAGGAAGGTGAGAGGAAGAGAGTGACGGAGAGATGAGAATGCTGCGAGAGAGAGACGGGAAGAGAAGAAAAATTAATCACAAATGCAATCACATCCAATGATATGGTTTTGGATGAGATTGGGAAATGCCAAAAGAATGAGATATGGAAGGAGTTTGGGATTCTTGAATCCCAATTCCATTCACTCTCCAAACATGGCATTCAACTAGTTTGAGATTTTTGAAGTCCAATCCCATCCCTAATCCCATGTGCCAAACATAGCCTAAGGGAGAGTTAGGCAAGAAACAAACTGCTCTTTGGATCCATATGCTGTAGGTTTTTTTGGTTCTTTTGGTGGAACTAATTGGTGGTGTACATGTGGAGAAGAAATGGAGATACATGTTTGATTTTAATTTGACAAGTTCCCACCTAGCCAATTTGGTCTGGTTATGAGTGAGAGAATGGAATGTGCAGACGTCCATTTACTATTAATTTGTATTAACATGATATGATTAATCAGTCATTGAACAAGTGATATATAAACGATTGCAATTAGATTAATCATTATTATCACACGTCACAAATTGATTGAAAAATACACCTAAAGCACAATGCATGCACTATGGATATGTTACTCAGCTTTTGCTAGAGTTTAGATCGTTTCAGTTAAATACAAAAATTGGCTGTTTCTAAAGGTCTCGTTTATAATAGTTTTTGTTTTTTGCTTTTGACAGTAGAAGAAAAAAAGCAGAAGTTTGAACTTTTCAACTTTTAGTTTCAGAAGAGCTTTGAAAACTATTTGATTTGAAACTTTGAACATTTTAAAAATGAGAAACTTTTACGTAAGATGATCAAAAACCCCTTAATTACTTAATTTTAATTTTAATTAAAATTAAAAAAATTGAAAAAAAAAAAGTATTTAATTAAAATATATAATTATTAAATGAGTAAAAATTAATTAAAATATAAAAATAAGTAAAAAAATCTAACAAATGAAAATGAATAAAAAATCTAGATGCCAACATTCAATTTCCATTGACGAAAGAGAGAGAAAAAATTGAACATCTCATTAGTCCCTACCATTTCATTTGTCATAGACTCATAGCTTTTTTTTTTTTTTTGGTCATTTTCTTTGCTCCTCTTAACAACATAGAAAAAATTCATCCAAATACCTAGATTTGCTTACTATTGCTAATCTCTCTTTATGCATCTCCATCACTCACCTCTTTCCACTCACAGAAAACCAATGTTTCAAAACTCGTGACTCGCTACTTGACCGGTGATTAAGCGAGCAGCGAATAATCGGTTACCAAGTGAGTAATCGGCGAGTGCTCGAAGAGCACTGCTTAGGGGGAAAATTATTAGTTTTGAAATATAAAAACGTAAATTGATATTTCATAAAATATGAGGGGTCATGACCAAACTTTCCCTACCATATATAAAACTCACCCCACATTCCAATAACCCACACCCGATCCATTTCAAACCCTTAGTCTCACTTTCTCTCTTTGCCTCCCTTCTGCTCTGTCTCTCTTCTCCTCTTTCATCTCTCTCTAAAATTGCCATCGTCATCACCGTTAAAGTGAGACATTACTATCGCTGTCGCCGTCACCTCTTTGATGTAATCAATTGTTGCCGCCACTGAAACTGAAGCAAATTTCTCTAAAATGGTTAAGGTTGACATGGAGAGGTTCCAGTGGCGCTTGTGGCGATCGAGTGACGGTGAGGATGAGCAACGACAACAGGTGGCAGGTAAGCAAGCTAATTTGGGTTCGGTTGGGGGTTAGGGTTTGGTCTTGGTATGATGAACTGGTGATTGGATTTGGGGGTCGGATTGGGGTTTGGTGTGGTAACTGGTGAGTGATTAGGGTTTATTGTTGAAGTTTGATTGAGAGATTGATATAGTGTGGGAGATTGTTGAACTGGTGACTAGTTTTTTAAAGTTTGGTTATAAGTTTGGTGATCGAGTTTCAAGATTAATTTGTTGAGTTTGGTCGCCGAGTTGGATTAGGTTGGCAAGTACTCGGTCAAACTCGATCCAACTCGGTGAATACTCGTCTCCAACGAGCACAACCACCGATTTGGGGTTCTTGGATTGACAACTGAGAAATCGGCCAACTCGACCAAATTTTAAACCATGCAGAAACCTATTCCACTTCTAATCCACCCCCTCCTCCTCAATACTCCACAACACCATAAGCCAAATAATCACAAAATCAATCAAAAACCCTAAATCAAAACCAAAAACACAATAAAAATCCAATCTTTTTCATTTTTCCTTGCTAACTTAATCTAGATCTGCATTTGGTTCACATCCCTAGCCGTCTCGACAATCATCTTCAAATCCATCATCGAATACCTAACAAAAATCATGTTGTTGCCAACTCTCACAGGTAAGCTACTACCATCCATCAACAAGAAGAGGGCTAATGAAAGGGAGCAAGTTATTGATCTGTGGTGGCAGGTGAGATGATGCAAGAGTAGCCAACACCTAATCACCTACAACAACCGAACAACCAAACCCTAGTCACCTAAAACAGCCAACCTTCGATCATCCAGAACAGCTAATCTTTAACCACCCAACATAGCCATTAAATTCTTGTAATTTTTTATAGTTTCTGTAACTTTATAAATAAATATGTAAATTGTAGTTAAAGACAATCAAGTTATCAATCAAAATATCAGTGTTTTTAAACTTCAAATTGAGGTGTTTTATCTTTCAAAGGTCTTTAGAATCATATCTAGCTATTATACGATAATTTTTAGAGCAAGTCTACCTTGTTTGGAAACTATCCTGCATCATTTGGTATCAAAATAGTTTCAATTCTAGACTGGTTCATCCTCAATCGAAAGCTTACTCTAATACCAAACAGTGAGTCTTTCTCTGCTTTATTATCCAAACCCAAATAATCTCTTCTATTCACCAAATTCCACCTAAGATCTACCCAAAAGAAAATCATTATCATAGATTCGTCTCTACTCCACTCAGATCCAACTAAACACCACAATACTCTTCTATTTTCTTAACCTAAACTTATCTCATCACCACTAAACACCAAGAAAAAAAAAAAAAACAAAAACAAAATCGTAGATCCGTCTCCATCACACTTAGATCCATCATAAACATTACCCTACCATTCCATTTTCTTAACCCAATCTCTCATTACTACCAAACAAAGAAAAAAAATACTAAGCCATAAAATCCATAATAGATCCCGCCATTTCACCACTCCACCATATATATCATACAAACTTTCCATCATTTAAACTCTTTTTACCAATACCTCCAAACTCCCTAAAAGAAAGGAAAAAAAAAAAAAAAGATTAACCACCCACCATCCAAATCCACCATAAACACACTCCTTCTGTCAATAAAAACCATCTCCATCAACACCTAAGCCACAAAAAAAAAAAAAAAAAAAAAAAAACCACAAAAAATCTTGAAAATCCAGTTACTATAACTTACCTTTATTGAAATCCAATGCCATCCGATCGATTCTCTACCCTTTCATCTTCCACTCTCTCTCTCTCCCCCCTCCCCTCCTCAAACCCATATATTCCTCTCTTTCTCCTTCTAGTATTTCTCTTTTAATTTTTTTTTTCATTTTTTCTTGTTTGTTTGAACAATGCAAGTGATAAGAAGATAATTTATATCTCTGTTTTGACCAAACTACCTCTTACTATTTAATATTATTTCTGTTGACGTTCGAAAACGGTCAACTCAGAGATTCTGGGGCCCAGACTGCGAGCGAGGTAATTAAAAAGTGATAGTACTGACGGGGGTGTGATAAATGAGTAATTAATAAGGTTTAAGGTTGGTGGTGATTAATTTGGGTGAAGGAATGTCGGTCGTGGAAGTTGGTTGAATTTAATGAGATGATCAATGAAAGACGAGAGAGAAAGAAAAAGAAGAATGCAAAACACAAGGATTTTTACGTGGTTCGGCGATTGCACTTACATCCACGGCCACTCTGAGGTAATTCCGGCAAAGTGACGATACTCTAGTATATTCAGCTTGTTTGTACAGTAAGGATCTCCCATATTTATAGAGAGAGGGAGATGACAAAAAAGAAAATACCAAAGAATGTTATACACACTATAGGCAACGACTATTTATAACTAATCCTGACATAGTCATGCTGCATTAATTGTAAATGTAATGATTGTTCTCTTCCTGCACACGTCTGCATTTAATGCACCAGGAGAAGTCTTTCCTTCATTAATTGCATAGCCACTGCATTGAATGCTTCTGGGTAATTGTGAATGGTTTCCGGCGTGGAGTCAGAAGAGTTGGTGATTCTAATGACTTGCTGCAAAAGGTTTCTTCTAGAACAGGCCAGGGGTCTGTCAGATCAAGCAAGTTGGGCTCCCGTTGACGCGGGCGAGGTAACGATGGGACGATCTGGAAGTAACGCGAGCTCGCGACCCGGCGACCTTGCGATCTGGACGGGCTTGCGGCAGCGGTTGGGATAATGGGCCTTTTGGGCCTTTACTTCTGTTCATATCCCATTGGGCTTTTACTGGCCTGCTTGCACAAATCGAGAAAATGGGCATAACACAAGCCCCCCAGCTCTCAGTGCGGTTTGCGGACTGGGAGCTGATTTGAAAATGCAACTCTAGCGCCCATTTGCGAGCTTTCTGGCGTAGTTTTAACCTTTGTATTGTAACCGCTGACACGTTGCGTTCATACAGACGTCGGAGCCACAAACATGCTTTGGGACCGTACGCATTTAATGCGCACATCTTGTAACTGACATGCATGACGGCATATGACCGAGATTGATGCTGGGCCGTTAGATTCTTGACGGTTATACTTTTATGTTAGATCGAATGGCTGGGGATGGATGTCCTGGCCTATATAATTCAGAGGTCTTTTCCTATTCCTATTTTTACTTTTCTGATACGGAACTAATACCCCTTTCTCACCATTTTCCTTCTCTGCTTCTTCTGCCCCTCTTTCACTACTTGACAACTTCTTTAGACTCCGCTGCTTCAGGGATCAACTGCCATTTCCAGCAAGCCGTTTACAGCTCGAACAAGGTAATTTTTTCCTGACTTTGATTTTTCATGTTTTTTGAGGATTTGCTTCTGGTTTGTAACGTCAATTTCTGTCATCGTACCATGTCTGTGAGTCACTGTGTGCCTGTCTTGCCTTTAAAAATTTATTCTGTTTGTTTTTTGAGTACTTGTGTTCACTAGGGGTAACCTGGCTGTCAGCCTGAGTGTCCCATATCGTTGTTGATGAACTTGTGAAGTCCGTTTCTGGACTTTTCTTGCTAGGAATCCCACTTTGTGGATTGCATAGTGCTGGTTCATTTAGAATCTTTGTCATTTGTTGACGTTGCTTAGGATTTTGATGAGAATGTCCCTGTACTGCCTGATAGGGTACCTGTAGACATAGGGTTAGCAACACAAACATTTAGGGAGACATAGTACCTAACGGGCCCACGTTCCTGGGCCTCCGTTGCCTTTGGTGGCCAAGTGTGTGACCTGACGCATAGGACAATAGCTCCAGGAACTATTTTCTATGGCTTGCTAGGCTCAGCATGTTGTAAGCGTTCTGATGTCGTTCCTTCTGTGCTGTAGATGTTAGGTCGCTCACGTACTGGTAGAGGCAGGGCTTCTGTTTCTAGAAGGCAGGCAGGGCGCCAGATTAGTGAAGCCGAGGCTACGACCTCGCGAGCTAGCGGGTCTACCGGGGAGGTCGCAGGAAGGGATGAGGTCGCTGAGAGGGAAGACCGACATCCTTTCACTCATACGCCTTCGAGCATTTCCCTCTCGATGCTGGAGGCTTGGGCTCGAGACTTCAGCTTCCCTTTGGGGTGCCGAGCTAACGTCCTCAAGGTCAGTGATCGAGCTGCTTATCCTCCTACGGGCTTTGTGGCGATCAATCGCGAGCATATAGAGCTCGAATTTAGGTTCCCAGTCCCCGACTATCTTAAGAACCTTCTGAACAACCTGAAGCTCGCCTCATTCCAATTAACCCCGAACTCATACGCCTACCTAACCACTTTAGCAGCGGCGTTCATCAAGCACGGGCTCGAGCCCTCTACGCCTCGCATCCTCCGCAGCGTTTTCAGCTTCAAGGGGATCTCTTGAAAAGACGGGCTTTACTACGTCACACCTCGTCAGTCTTCACCATGCAGGGGATATTTACCCCAGGGCTGCACCAAGTCCAATGTAGGAAAATATAAGTCTCACTGGACCCTGGTCACGTGTACTTCGCTTGGGGGTCTGTACATGTTATACCCATTTTCTGGTTGGGCTCAAATGGGCCCAAGAGGTCTACTCTATTTCAAACAGAAGGAGTAAGGGCCCAAAGCACCCAAGGATGGAACCAGACGTTGCAGGCTCGACCCATGAAGCCACCCAGGTCGCGGGCTCGCAACAGGTCTCAGAATGCTCCCTGCTCATGACTTTAGCTCGCGGAGTTCGCGAGGTCGCGCAGATCGCGAGCTCGCTAAGAACTCTAGACCACCTTACCTCCTCTCCAGCATACATCTGGCTGACCAGAAAGTCTACTAATGAGAAACCGTGTGCAGCAAGCTGTCAGAATTACCAACTCCCATGATTTCCCGCCGGAAACTGTTTACACAATTACCCAGAAACATTAAATGAAGTAAGGACTTCTGCAGGTGTAATTAATGCAGCATGGCAATGTCAGGATTAGTTGAAACTAGCCGTTGCCAATGACTTGCACTGCTTTCTTTTGTATTTTTTATTGTGAGCTCCCTTCCTCTATAAAAAGGGGAGACATTTTTACTGTACAAACAAGCTGGACATACTAAAGAACTGTCACTCTGCCGGAATTACTCCAGAGTGGCCGTGGATGTAGGTGCAGTCACCGAACCACGTAAAAATCCTGGTGTTCCTTCTTTCTTTCACTTGCTCTTTCTCTTATCTTCTCATTAAATCTGATCAACTACCAAAACCCGACATTCCTTTATTCGAACTTATTACCACCAACCTAGAACTTCATTAATTAACCATTTACTACCCTTTCGCACAGTACAACCAACCATTAATTACCAAGTTCGCCGTCTGGGCCCCAGAATCTTTGGTTGACCGTTTCCGGACGTCAACATCTTTTGGCGCTAGAAGGAGAGCCCAACAGCGACCTGGTAATCTCCAGTTAGTTATTACGTCATTTTCATTTGTACTTGTCTGCTATGGCTAGGATCAAGGCAACGAGGAGTGTTGGAGTAGCAGAGAAGCGACGTGAAATCCAAGAAGAACAGAGCGCCTCACCTTCAGGAAACGAGGTCGCTCAGGAATGGCAGCAGCGCCAGCGAGCTCTGGAGGATGCAGTGAGGGAGTTGACAACAACAGTGAGGGCGTTGGTGGAAGTCCAAGCCCACGTAGTGCCGAGACAGGCAGACGCAGCACCTCCAGGCAGAGCTCGCCGCCGACCTTCAGAAGAAATACCAACTCCAGAGGGGGTAGCCATAAGGGAAAGGTCGCTGACCGAAGGATCAGCCCGCTCCTCGAACTTGCACCCAAGGAGAGCCAGAGGCCGGAACCAAGAGCGGGAGATCCCACCTCGCCAGAACGAGATAAGGGCGAGGGCAAGTATCGAGGGCGCCAGGCGCGAAGAGGGCAGCCGTGGGCCAGCGCGAGTACGTGGACATCGTGCAGGTTATGAGCCCGAGCCGAGGAGGGCTGCCAGACACGCAGAAGCGCTCGGTGAAGAAGGCAGGTCACAGAACCATTACTTTGGGGAGCAAGAAAGTACCAGCAGATGGAACCCCAGTCGGCGATCAGTGACCCAGGACCCAGTAGTAGAAGAATTGTTGCAAAGGGTCCAGCAGTTGGAAGCCCGACCTGGAGGCCAGACTGGGGAAGAGCGGGACAACCGCCGAGCACCATTCACTCGGGAGATCGAGACAGTGCCCTTACCAGCAAAGTTCAAGCTCCCCAATATCCCTCAATATGGAGGCAGGACGGACCCCTATGACCACTTGCACGCTTTTAATGTGCACATGGATCTTCAGACAGATGACCCGCTGGTCAAATGCCGAGTATTCCCAGCTACTCTAGGGGACGCCCCGCGAGCTTGGTTCAACCGCCTTCCAGCCCGCAGCATCGGAAGCTGGAGAGAATGTCAGAAGAGGTTCCTGGACCAGTATAAGGCATTAAGGAAGCAGCTCGCGCCAGCCTGCCACCTCGCAACCATTTTCTAGAGACAGAATGAATCCCTGAAGGACTATATTACTCGATTCAGAGAGGAGGTGAGTAATGTGGAAACGCCCTCTGACGAGAGTATTTTAACAGCTATCTCTGCAGGGCTCAGGAAAGATGGGAAGCTGTATGAAAGCATATACAAGTCCCCTGTGAAGGATCTGGGGGAGTTCTACGAAAGAGCAGCTAAAGAAGTCAGATGGGAAGAAGCCTTCGGGGCTAAGAAACCCAGTGGTCAGCGGGGTGAAGCAAGTGGTTCCCATCGTGAAAAAGGAAGAATCCTGGCAGTGATAGGCCAGGGGAGCCAAGGAACCAGTCTGCCAATGTTGTGGCAAAGCGAGCTAGGCTAGGGCCGAGGATGGAGAGGCCCCGACGCCAGAACAGGTATGACAGCTATAGTCTGTTATCGGACAGGCAGGACAGGATCTTCGCCGCGGAAAGAAACAGGGAGAACTTTGGGAAGCCACCTCCGACTGGACCCCCTAACCGACGTCGGGACCCGAAGAAATACTGTGCCTACCATAACGAGAACGGGCACAATACCTCAGACTGCTGGCGGTTGAAGGATGCCATCGAAGAACTCATAAGACGAGGCCGCCTAGGAGAATATGTAGTACAGCCCGCTGGAGGGCGACCTCAGAACCAACGACCTCAGGGGCAAGACCAGCAGCCCGAGCACAACAGCCTCAGCGAGCTCAAGAACCAGAACGCGAGCCCGCTGTAAGAACAATCTTTACCATTTATGGTGGACCTCATGTGGCAGGTACATCTAACAGGTCACACCAGAGGTATGTCCGGGAAGCCAACCATACCCTACTGGCAGAATATGGAGGAGTCGAGGGACCCACCAAAAGGGCAAAGGCGTCCTCAGACAGCATTGTGTTCACGGAGGAGGACGAGAGGGGAGTACGCTGGCCCCATAACGATGCCATTGTAATCAGAGCTCAGATCAGTAATGTCGAGGTGCGGAGGATAATGATCGACACTGGCAGCTCAGTCAACGTCATGTATAAGGACTGCTATGACCAGATGGGTTTAGGAGCTGAGCAGTTGATACCCTCGCCGGAGCCCCTCTATGGATTCACGGGAGATGCAGTGGTACCAATCGGCCAGATCAAGTTACCTCTCACCCTCGGAGAGCCAGGACGACAAGCTACAGTTCTTGCAGACTTCCTTATTATCAGTAGCCCTTCAGCATACAACGTGGTATTGGGGCGACCTTCGATGAATGAGCTAGACATGGTCACCTCAACCAGAACGCTGACAGTCAAGTTCCCGACCCCCAATGGAGTAGGCTGTGTCAAGGGCGAGCAGCAGGTGGCCAGGAGATGTTATGAAGATGCAGTGAAGATGGGAGTTCGGGGAAAGAAAGTAAATGTGGTCTCGGGTGGCCAACCGCGAGTTGCCTCTGAAACTGGGGTAAGTGACGACCTCGACCCTCGCGAGGTGGATGCAGACAGGGCCACAGGACCCGTTGAGGAGTTAGAGGATGTGCGAGTCAGTGAGACGGACTCAGAAAGATATGTGAAGATAGGAAGAGATCTACTACCAGAAGTGAAGACCGAGCTCGTAGAATTCCTGAAGAGAAACCTTGATGTCTTTGCCTGGAACCATGAAGATATGGTGGGGATAGATCCTGATATTATGTGCCACCGACTGAATATAGATCCCCAGCACAGGCCAGTCCGTCAGAAGAGGAGACCGATGACACCAGAACGCTATGCAGCTCTGAAGGAGGAGGTTGAGAAGTTGCTAGCTAACGGGTTCATTAGGGAAGCTCGTTATCCTGTTTGAGTCGCCAATCCAGTTCTTGTGAAGAAGAAGAATGGGAAGTGGAGAACCTGCATTGACTTCACCGATCTGAACAAAGCTTGCCCAAAAGACAGCTTCCCGCTGCCGAGGATTGACCAGCTGGTAGACGCGACAGCCAGGCACCAGCTACTGAGTTTCATGGATGCCTACTCGGGGTACAACCAGATCCCAATGAGCC
>CM034472.1:16651392-16674375 GCA_019925255.1 Litchi chinensis
TCATGGGAAATAAAAGAATATCATATGTATTCTTGTCAAAGGTCCATTAGAGCATGTAGATTCACAAGAATTATTATTAAGACATCTAATAGAAAAAGTCTAATACAGAAAATTAAAACTTTAATTAAAACATTCATGAAGCTTGTAGTCATCAGGCAGATGCACAGGGCTGGAAAACTCAAAATGGCATGTATCATATGCCAACTAACAGAAAAGAAAAATAATCCTCCAGTATTATTGTTGAGGAAGGAATATTTAAATCCATGACTTTACATCGTGAACTCAATTAAATCATACAATAAATGCAGGAAATGGAAAAAGAAAAAAAAAAAATCTAAAAACTATATAGATAACAACATTCAAATGCAGCATTACCTGGCCGAAGTTCTTTAAGTTATCTATTTATTTTCCTACGATTTTTTAAATATCAATGAGAATGAACTAGAATTCTGTGCTATTCAGCCTTGTTTATTGTGAACTTGCTTTAGTGTTCCTAAGTTCTCTTATTAATCCAGTTACATTTTACTTAGCTTTCCCTTTACTTTTCTGAAAAACCAGGTGTTGCATTAGTTCTCTGTCAGTCAGATCCTGTACTAAATGATGGTCAAAGTGGAAGTGATCCATCAAGAAAAACTGTGATCGATGGAGTTCGGAGGAGCTTTATTGAGAAAGTTGTGGCAGAGCATGAAGATGATGATGATGGATCATCAAGTGATTAGGATTTCGGTAATTTCTTTTGGATTAGCTGGTAGGAAAGTAAATTATCGTGTTTCCTTATGACAGAGCAAACTTTGCATGGTGGGTTTTCCTGCTTCGGTTGTTAGTGAAAAACTTAGTTTGTTTAATATCTCGTAAACTAAGATATATGGTATTTATAACCCTGGCTATTTCTTCTATCAAAGTTTTTTTGACATTGATGTACAATCTCTTGATGTAAGGAAATTGAATTTTGTTCAAGTCTGAAATATTGCTGTGGTCAGCATTTTATTTTTAACCTGTAACTTAAAGGTGATAAGTGGTTCATTTGTTTGTTAAAGGTATGACATTTTTATGTTGCTTGTTTCTTACTAAAATTGTGTTTTAACAGTAGGGTAACTTTCATTGGCAATTATTTTTCTATTATTTTTTTTGGAATAATGGCAATTATGTTTCATGTGCCTCAATTATATGAATAGTTTGGTCAGACTACAATGAGTTTAAGATTCAGAATCTGGAATCCTCTTTTAAGAATTGGTATTATTTGTCTCTGACTCTCAAGAGTGGTTTTTGCCTTACCCAACTTTAAACAAATAGAGCAGTTCTTGTTGTTATAGTCCTTTTTGGCTTTGGAACGATTGACATGCATGTATCAGTTTGTAACCTGATTAACAAGTTCTGACCATGGAGAATACCTTCTTATACTGTGTTCAACTCGTGCTCTTGAAAACCTGTTGACCAAATTTTCACAACCACCATCTAAAGTAGCATTTTTTATTTTTTGATTTTTCCTTTTGGCCAATTAACAAATAATTTATACAGTTTCTTCAAAACATGTTCATTCCTTCCCGAGGCCTCAGATACTTGAGAGAATAGAGTCAAGCAAAAAGAAAGGGAATTAAGAAACCAAACAAAGAAATCTTCAGATAATAACACTATTTACGTAACTTGGTTCTTTACTTATAAACTTGTAATAGTTTGAAACGGATAGAACCTCTGAATGCACTTCTCCCCCAAAAGAAATGAATGAAACAGGAATACTTGTATGCAATCTCCTAACCTAAAGTTATTAAACCAACTGTTCGGCCAGTTTAGTTATACAAAATCTCCAACACGCAACAGCAAGGCCAAATAGCCCCCTTCTCTCTCAATATGCTTTGAATTTAGACAGAATAAGTTTCAAGAGCCAGGAATGACTGCCATTCCAAATATGAGACAACCTGTGCCCATATATTTGGCAAAAACATGCAGACAATAAAGTTTCCCTGTTTAGACAAGCAAATCAAGCTCCAACAGCTCATCAGGCTGTCAACTCTATTTTGGCTTCTCTCTTCTTGCCTTTCTTCACATTAGCACCCAGTTGCTGCTGCTCAGCCTTCTTCTCAGCTCGAATCAAGGCTCGTCTGGCACGAGGCCGCATTTCCCTAATTGTTCGAGGAGGCATCTCATGTGGTTCAAGTGGCCGGTCATGAAAGGGGTGCTCATTTCCAGCAAATATCCTTAATTTTCGATCTCTATCCTACATTCATAACAAGACATCGTTTAAAATAAGCTCAACTCCTAAAACATAGAAGCCAAAATTAAAAGTGAATATAGAAGTCAATACTGATGTATTGACCTAAACAATGAGCCACTCTATCATGTTTATCAATTCAAACGAAGGTAAATACTATGAGGAAATTGAGCAAATTAACTTGTAGTAGGTCTTCCAAAGTGAAAATTGAGCAAGAAAAAATTGGGCTTCCAAGAAAATAATCAAAAGGGTAATTTTAGGGCTGAAGTAATTTGGGACAGCTAGAATTGATGGGTTTTAGGTTATTTAATAACTATACTGTATTTCCTCTTTTATGGGAAAAATAGCCTTTAGTTGGCAGAATTTCAAAATTGAGAAGTGGAGGAAACTTATGGGTTGGGGCGTGACAGAATCCACAAGACAAATTTTAGCCAATGCAACAATACATTGGATTAACTCATCATACAAAAATTTGAAAAACATGAATGAGCAAGGATGTCCAGAAAAAAGACCAGAACATCTATGTCAGGGCAAATAACAATCCAATCACTTCACATGATCATAAAGTAGAGAACAAGAAGTACCATCAACATCTACTGGAAGAACTAATTACATAAGACATGAGAAAACTTTATAAATATTTAAATTTGTCTCCTTATTATAGAATGAGCACATAGGTAATCCTTGATGTAAGAATGAATACAAATGCTGAAAACTGCAACCAAATTACAATGATTTTGGTAATGGATAAATGGAGATTGATAACATGCTAGAGAATGTTGACCCACACAATTATGAATGCAAGTTCTGGGTACATTCATTTAATTTCTTATAACAATAGTATATGTTATTTTGATTTTCTAACTCCGTTAAAACTAAAAGCTTTACTTGCCATTGCATATTGGCACATAGAATGTACACATAATTATTATATAAAACCTTTAAGGGGGAGCAAAGAAAATAGAATGCATAGAAGCACCAAAAATAAATAACATCATACCTAGATACATTGGCATCAGCCATCAGCTACTTCAAGAAACCAATGCTTCTCAAGTGAATTCTATATTGCATGAGATTACAATTCTAATTTTAGTTTGTGATGCTGAATTTAGCAGAGTAAGACTACAAGCTTTGATCCGGAAAGGAATTCAAGTGGTGATGATTTTAGCTTGAAATATATAATAGAAGATTGCCAGAGAACTTTATTTATAAGTTTCTTAAATGTATCTCATCATGATGCCTCTATACTTCTCTAAATGAGGATAATAATCAAAAGCTCAATATTCCACACCAATTTCAAGTGCATTATTTAGCATCTTCTAACACAAAAGAGCTATAAACTACACTTTCCATAAGTGTTTATATGCTGAAAGCTTGTGATGCTGAATTTAGCAGAGTAAGACCACATGCTTTGATCCAGAAAAGAATTCAAGTTGTGATGTTGGCTTGAAATATATACTAGAAGATTGCCTGAGAACTTTATTTATAAGTTTCTTAAATGTATCTCATCAAGATGCCTCTATACTTCTCTAACTAAGGATAATTATCAAAAGCTCAATATTCCACACCAATTTCAAGTGCATTATTTAGCATCTTCTAACACAAAAGAGCTATAAACTACACTTTCCATAAGTGTTTAGATACTGAAATCTCAGATACAGGAATTTATTGACTCTAATTTGAAGCCAAAACGAATTATAAATAAAAAGTGAAAATCAAGATAGAAGCTACTAAAGCACATAAGGAAATCATCGTAAAAGATGCGAGAGAGAGGAGAAATTTATGTAGATATAACTTGACTGCTATTAGACTCACATCACGCAATTTGTTTCTTGGAAGCATACGTAGGACAGCTTTGCGAATGACTTCCGTAGGGTCCTTCGCCAACTGGTCCTTTAAACTCCTTTCCTTGAGGTTGCCTACATATCTATGGGAAACAAATAATTCAAATTTAAGACAGCAAATAAACAAGTTAAGCAGAACGAGAAAAACCTCAAATTTGAAATCACTTGAAAAACAAACTTATGTTTTTGTTTTCAGTTACAGTTAATACGTGTGCCTCTTACAATTCCACTACAAGAAAATCATTTTGAATTTCAATAAAAACAAATCATAACACTAATACTGTGCAGAATTGGTTAAGACTACATTTCAATAAGAAACTTGAAAAAATCAACCGATATGGAAACCAAAACATAAACATTTAAATTCCGTGTAGTCAACTTTCCACTGACACATTTGGTTCACAGGAGATAACAGAAAACAGTAAAACTTGCCCTGTATGCCAGCGATAGAACTTGTCTGTAAGTTTTCTCCCGGTAACACATACATCCTTTGCATTGAGCACAATGCACATGTCCCCATCGTCGCGATTAGGAGTGTATGTTGGCTTATCCTTCCCTTGAACCACTGTAGCAATTTGAGACGCTAATCTTCCAAGAACCTATAAGAATAGGCCTTACCATTAGCTTTCACAGATTACGTAACCTTTTTTTTTTTTTTTTTTTTTGAAACATTATGATTAAGTTTGATATCACCTAATAATCTAAAAATACAACGTAAAACACCTACAAAAGAGAATAGTAAGTTCCAACCTGGCCTTTGGCATCAAAAACTCTCCAACGTAGACCTTCAAGATTGATACGCCTCAAGCCAGCAAGTGCTTTCTGCATATTTATACAAGGGTAATTTCCCATTATAAACATGACAACCGTCGAATATCAGGACACATGCTGACTGGTGACAGAAACATAAACAAGCTCATGAACCATTCTCCATATAAGAAATCGAATAACAAACAAAACCCCATACACAAATTTAACTTGAAATGACGAAAACACAAAATCCACAAACACTTTGAAGAAAAAATAAATAACAAAACACAATTTAAATCAGACTACATTTGATCAACAAAATATTTCGCTTGGAACATTCAACAAACAATTGGCATGCATTGTAGATGTAGACATAGTCACTCTTAGAACGGTAAGATTTAATTAATCTAACTGCAATAAGACAAATATTAAAAATAAAATAAAATAAAAATTGCCTTTAAGTTGCCATTGAAAGACGTAGCTGCTTGATTTGCCATGTGTCTAGCTCTGTTTTGACTTCCTTCAAACAAACAACATTCACTGCCGATCAAAGACAAGATCAGAGAAAAGTATATTGAGAACAAAAACCCAAACAATAAAATTAAATATTTGCAAAGTGAAAGATTGAGTTGGTGTAATGTAAACCCTAGGGTTTTGTGTTTTGAGGAGAAGACGAGAAATGTTGATCTCTTCTTTTGGGCCGCCCAACATTCTCAGCCCAAGCCCAAAATAATACTAATACGGGCACTGCTGGTAGAGAGCTCGTTATTTACTGGTTTGCTCTTGCCGCCGGTCGACTCCACTCTCCACTCTCCATTTCCTCCACAGTCCACTCCGTTTCTCTCTTTTTCTTCATATCCACTTCGCCGACGGTCTACCCTCCACGCCGGTATTCGGTCGTAGCCGCTCCCCACAGCCTCTAGTCTCCGGCTTCCTTCACGCCGCTTTTCATCCTCCACTTGCCGACGGTCCTCTCCAGCCTTCCAGGTATCTCTTCTCTCTCTCTCTCTCTCTCTCTCTCTCTTTTTTCACTGTCAAACATGCTGAATGAATTTGTTGTGAAGTGCTCTGCATGTCAACTGGTTGTGCCGTTTTTGTTGTGTATGTCAACGGCGTGAAATGAAGCTGATTCGGTTGCTTTGGGTGAATTAAAGCTGATTCGGTTTTTGTGCATGCCACCAAATCCGGTTAGTCTGTTACCAACTTCACTCTTCACTCTCTCTCGCTTGCTCTAGGCTTCATTGTACAAGTGATACTCAACAATGAACAGGTGCGCACTTTACTACTGTTAATCTTGTGTTGAGACGCGTTAATGCTTTATTGTTATTATTTTATCAAGAAAATGATTCGTTGTTATCAAGTGAATCACAATTTTTTGTGTTTGTGGTCTAATTTAAGTTATTTGTTGTAAAAATAGGGTTGTTTCGAAGAGATTTTCTATGAATGTCTATGGACTCAGCATTATGCGGAGGAATTTGTGTAGTAATGCAGCCTCAGCAGTATCTAGTTCTAGCAGTGGCCATACTAGCAATGTAATAGTTTTCATTGTATATATATACCTGGTTTCATTTTATGTTATTTTGTTTTATTGTTATTTATTTATTTTTGAATTTTGTTTGGCGTATCAATTGGTTGAGTTGGGTTAACAAAGAATTCTTGTGGTCCCAAGCTTTGTTAGAGGATGTTTTGAAATTGTGGAAATGAGTTGGTCTGATAAGCACAATGTGGAATATGTATTTGCACATTTGGTTCTTGTGCACTTCCCTGTAGTACAATCTTTTCAATTCTCTTGGAGCGTAAGTAAATTGATTAATAACACTTTAGGTAAAGTAGTGAACTTGAAATCTAGTTTTTTGAAGATATTCTGTAGCTGGAAATATTTATGTAGGTGCTAATGCAGTGGCTTTGAAATGATGGTAAAATGGTTTTCTGTTTTTTCTAAGCCCAATATAGTTGCAGATTTAAATATCATATGCAAAGTAAATAATATGGGGGACTTGAACCCAGGATTTCATGGTTTATGTATCTCTAGTACCATGTTAGTGACCATTACACCCAAAAGTTTAGACTATTTGGGTAGGACCCCAATTGATGATATAAAGCTCTTTAACATTCACTTTTGAAGCTTGCATATTATCTCAATTAATAATAATCAAATTTGGAATTCCATGTTGCTACTTTACATTATAAATGTCCCATCAAAAGTTATTGTTTCCAAGATATGGTCATTTTAAGGCCTGTGATTCTTTTACTTGACTTTGTGCATGAATATTGTCTTAGTAAATAATAATTTCCTTTTAAGGAGTTCTATGTATGTTTAGTTGAGTGCAATATTCAACTTGGCTGCTTTGCTTTAACATTCCAGGAGCATGAAGTCAATCAGAACTTCATGGGTGATGGTCATCAATATGATGTTGCTATTGTTGGGGGAGGCGTGGTTGGCATGGCCCTAGCATGTTCTTTGGGTAGGTAATAGTTCGTATCGTACGATATTTATTTTCTCTCCTTTAGTTCCTTTTGTCTCCCATTATTGCTTTTTTATTTTCAGGCTTTTTTACTTGAAAGATTTTTATACACTTTAAGTGTATGTTCCTGTTTTGTTGTATCAAAAGTCTAGGTGTTACGTCTTGCCCTATTAAAATGACGGATTTAGGAAAAAATTTTGAAAAAGCAACATAAGAGTATCTTAGATTATTGTGGTCTTTAAGTTACAAGGAGTCAAGGATTGTGCAGGCTAGTTCTTGATACATTAAGCACTACATGCCAAGAATGTAGATTGTGAATTCCATTTAATGAAGTTCATGAGTTTTCAGTTTAGTGGATCAGTTGTTATATATGCGTCCTGTATCTAAAGTTATTAATTATGTATGTCTGTTGCCTCTTAGTCTCATACGTTACACACACCTCCATACCTATATTATGAATTAAAATGCACTATGTTTCCGGACTTTTCATCTTACCAGTGTTTGTTATCACTAATTAGCTTTGTAATGATTATTATCACGATTTCATTCACAAAGCATTAAATTTTCACTTTCCCTTACATATTGGATGTCACAGCACACTTGCCATTGACAAAGCATTTGAAAGTTGCCATCATTGATAGCAATCCTGCATTGGGAAAAAGAGACTGCATTAACAAAGAAGACCCTCCTGATCCAAGGGTCAGTACAGTCACACCTGCAACTATATCATTTTTCAAAGGTATTGAATCTAAAATTTAATTGGCAGGCAGCTGTCACTTAAAGAGGGGCCTAATGTGTTTCTTTTTACTTTTGTGAGGGCTTCTGTTCTAGAGGCCCGTATTTTTTTTTCTTTGGGCCTAGTCCAGGCATTTCTGTGAGCGGATTGCTTTTCTTTTATTGTTTCTTCCCTTTTGCTTTTCCTCTTGCTTCAATTTTATTGTTTCTTCTCTTAGCAGAATTGGAAAAAAATTTAGAAAACAAAGGAGATACACTGTTATCTATGGATTTCTAATATCACCATAGGACTAGCAGCACAGGTGTAAGAAATTATTATTTTTTATTTATTTTTGGTATGGATATCTAGTAAAAGGATTATCAGGGGAAATTTATGGCTTTAGATAATTATTTAAAAAAAAAAAAAAAGACAAAGATAAAGGAATGCTGTTGTTTACTGAATTTCATTTAAATATAGTGGGTGTACATTGTGTTAATTCTGTTGTCTGACTTCATTTAGTAGAGAGTTGGTTTAAAAGCTTCGAAGTCAAACAGTTTTATTTCCATGAACAGATTTAATTCTAAATCAATTTTATGCAAAAATTCATGGGTATCTTTGTAAGGAAACTCATTATGATTTGAATAGGTGTCTGTGTCCTGTTTCTGAGCTTTGATAGTATTTAGGAAGCCACCTATATTCATTTCCTTTACTTTTTGCCTTATTAAAAGTGACTGTTCTGACAAGGTGGATTTTCAATATCATTGGTTTGGCCTGCTTTGCCTATCATTATTGCCCATTTCAGTTTTCAAGGACATGGAGACAAATGTTTGACTTTCCCATTTCTTTTCATTTTGCATGAATTCCAGAGATTGGTGCTTGGCAATACATTCAACAGCAACGACATGCATATTTTGACAAGATGCAGGTGATGGCTTATACATTTTCTACAGTTATGACATTAATTTTTCAACCTTGAAATATAATTAAAATTGATAAACTGCATCAATGTTACATAAAAATTGTGGAATTGTTGTGTGTAGAGCAAATGAATGGTTATTTTCTTTCTTGTGTGTCTGTTGGTATCATAATTTTGAGAACCTGGCAAGGTGATTCATGCATTTTCAATAATTAAATTTGAGTTCTAATCCCATCTTTGAGTTGTTTTCTTACCTTTCACTGCTATGCCTGTTTTTTGTCCATGGCATTTTGTCTTTCCTAAAATACAATTAAATCAAAACTGTTGGTTCATAACTGCTTTCGTTCAGTTGGGTTTTTATCTTATTTATAAACATGAAATTTTTACTAACTTGACATGCACAGTTTTATTCATATTCTCATGATTTTTTTTTTTTTTTTTTAATTTTTGAAATGTTATTATCATGATATTTTGTAGGTTTGGGATTATACTGGCTTAGGATACACAAGATACAATGCGAGGGATGTGAACAAAGAAGTTCTAGGGTAAGTCAACGGTTTTAAGGAGTAGCCGAGTAGATATTTACAGGGTAATAATCTTCTCACTAGCGAGCTTATCCTGGCTTTCTAATTCAGGTGTGTGGTGGAAAATAAAGTGATTCATAGCTCTCTGCTGTCATGTATAGAGGTATTCTCCTTACTTAAATGTTTACTTAATATTTAGGGGATCCAGATTTGGTGAAATATGTAATCTAGTTTATTTACATGTGAGTGGATGCATATTCATATATGTATGCATGTATTTTTATATTCACGTAATGCGTGGGTACATTTACCTACTTTTTGACAGCATGTTTATTTTTGTGGTTAGAATGTGTTCCTTACTCTTGATTTAAACATCATATGTACAGTCATTGCAAATGCAATTGTTCAGTCCTTAATCTTCTGACAAGTGTTTAGTTCATAGGCCTGGGGGTCAGCCTAGCCCAAGAACTTGAACTTTTGTTGGAGCCATTTCTGTGTTGGACCTAGATCAATTAGCTAACTTTTTCTCTTATCAGCTTCATTATGTAAAATCTCTTGGAATAAATGAGAACACATTATAATGCTCTTACTAGTGCTCTTCCTGCCCAAGGCATCATAAAGCTATTTGTCTTCATTTTTCCTTGAGTTGTCTTATGTAAATGAAGAGTCATTCAATTTTTATAACTATATTAAAGTTCTATTGTCAATCTTAATGCACAGAATATCTTGAAAACATTGATAATTTGTTTAGATGTCAATTAAGTATGCAAGTGAGACCATTTCAGACTAAGAAAATAAAATTTGTAACTAGAGTGAAATGGGACTACGTAAGTACACGTATTTATTTTTTCTTTTCGCTTCAAGTGGTCTTAGATTAATTGAAGAATTTGTTTACCTCTTTGCATGTTAGTTCACTTAAGATATTCACTCAGTGCTTGTTAATATGTATCTTTATAAGCTAAATTTGTGTAATAATGCCAAGTGCCAATAGTGATTTAGGTGATACTGTCATACTCGTAGGAATGCTTCTTTGACTTCATATAGTAACCAGTTGAATTTCCTTTTGAAACGTCAATATATGATTTACTGTTTTATTTTCTGATGAGCTATTTTATTTTTGAAACTCAACTTATCCCATCAAAACTGAATTTGAACAGAATACAGATTTCCAGAAAACCATATACCCTTGCAGATTAACTTCAATGGCTGTACTACCAAGCTCTTCTTCCATGGGTGTGGACAGCACATTATCAACAGCAGCATTGTTCACTATGGGGCGTTTAGCAAAACTGGAATTGAGTGATGGCAAGAGCCTATATGCGAAATTAGTGGTAATTGAACTTGGTTGTTGATGACTGTTGTTGACCTTTAATAATAGGAAGAAAAGATTTCTGATTTACTACCATAGGTAGGGGTTATGGTATAGCATTTGTTATCTGTCAGATTTAACTGGGGACAAATCATGACATTCATTATAGGTTGGAGCCGATGGGGGCAAGTCACAAGTTAGGGAGTTGGCTGGATTTAAAACAACTGGATGGAATTATTCACAAAATGCTGTCATCTGCACAGTGGAGCATACTGAAGAAAATCAGTGTGCATGGCAACGATTTTTACCTGCTGGACCTATTGCACTATTGCCAATTGGTGATAAATTTAGCAATATTGTTTGGACTATGAACCCAAAAGAGTCATCAGACTGCAAAACAATGAATGAGGATGAATTTGTAAAATCTTTAAATCATGCTCTTGATTACGGATATGGTCCTCATCCTATGTCAAGTTCAGCGGGTGGTCGAAACATGTTCTCTTGGCTTTCAGGAGATGTGACTGTATCAGCTAATGAGTGCTTTAAAGTGCCACCTAAAGTGATCAGGCTGACTTCTGATAGGATGGTGTTTCCGCTGTCTTTAAAGCATGCTAATGACTATGCATCTAAGCGTGTTGTTCTAATCGGTGATGCGGCACATACTGTTCATCCTTTGGCTGGTCAAGGAGTGAATTTGGGTTTCGGAGATTCACACACTCTTTCTAGAGTAATTGCTGAGGGTATTGCAGTAGGCACAGATATTGGGGAGGTATGTGGTCTTCCTTTTATTTTCCAATATCTATGATCGATCTATGAATCTGTTAATTGCTGTTTTATTTAACTTGCAAATTATTGCTCCTGTAGGTGATTCAATTGTTCATTTATGCTAAAATTTATGCAGGTATCCCTCCTTAGAAAATATGAAGCAGAAAGGAAACCCGCAAACATGATGATGATGGCAGTCCTTGAAGTTTTTCAGAAGGCATACTCGGTGGATTTTGGGCCCCTAAACATACTGCGAGCTGCTGCATTTAACGGGGCTCAGTATATTTCTCCTCTTAAGAAGAGTATCATTTCATTTGCATCAGGAGAACAGAAAATGCCTCTGCCCCTTTTTTCTTAAGAGCTGAACGGTTATAATAATAACACAATGAAATGTTTTAGATGCTGTACATAATGAGCAATTTTTGAACTCTTCCTTTTTTATTGGCTTTGTAGATAGCAGCTTTCATTATACAAGTTGTAACTAGTTTAGTCTGTTTTTTCTTTTACGACCATCTCCACGGGCATAGCAGGAGCCAAGGAATTCAGTCTTGACTTAGAGAAGATTGGGGTGGATTGTAAAAAAAAAAAAGTTAGTTAAAATAAACATGGGTAAGTCTAATCTTATTTATTAAGATTCATTTTGTGTTTTTCACGTTGTGTCAAAAATTGTCATTTCAATTTTTGGTGTCCGCATTCCGGCTGCCTAGGTAGGAGAACATCTTGGGTGCACCAGTTGAGTGGTGCATCCAGTCATTCATAAGCTAATACATACTATATATGTCAATTTTAGATGAGAAAGGAAAAGAGAAAAGAAAAAGAAAAATTATGAAAAAACTTGCACATATTATGTGTCAGCTAGTGGGTGATTGGATGCACTACTCTGCTTCTGTAAGATTTTCTCCGTGCTAGCTCTACATTTAGGCCTCTCGTTTTACAGGTTTAGAATGGGTTTGGATTAATTTCGTTAATTTTTATCCAAACTCATATTTGGTCTAGTCAGATGAAGCTTCACCAAATTATCTTATCACATTTTATCCCCGCTGGACTGAGAAGAAATCAAACTTGCTCAATGCACGAGTTATCTCATCTCTCACCAGACCTCTCCTTTCTCACCTGGTCTACTCTCATCTCTCATCTCCTTTCTTAACAACCAATTCATTTCACATCCATTACGTTTGGAGTAACCATTGAGTTTGGACACTGAATTTATCCAGCTTCCGCTATTATACTGCTATATCATAATAATCATGGAAGGGGACTATTAGAAAGACGTCACAAAATTCACTAATTTTATGACTAATCTACTACAAGGCTATTTGTCACAAACAAATGCTAGTTGATAATTATTGTAGAAACCATCTTACAAGGGGAGCTCTATAGCTTTATGGATATATATATATATATATATATACATAGTTTGCTATACAGTGCCAATAGGGAAACAAGCAAATTATGTAATGTTTTTCTGATTAAATTCGTATCACTTTGTCTCAGCTTCTCCTCTCTCCTGCTTCTGTGAGTACCTGTGACAGAAAAACCATTATTCAAAAATCCTTCTGTCAGTCCCTTGGAAGTTCGATGCATGTTTTTTTCAAAAGAAAGGAACCTGATTAAGGTGCCAGGCCATGTCAATGTAAAATTAAAGCAGATTACTTGACCATATCCTATTGATAAGCAAACATCATGACAAAGATATATAAGAAAGATCATGATATACCAACTCTCTGATAAAATTTAATTCATTTTTTGAATCTAAGTCTACTCAGGTAGTTTTGTTACTCATATCAGTAAAGTTTTTCTTAGCTTTATGTTAAGAGTACAATTTTGATATACCCTCTTCATGATGTGATAGCAAAAAAGCATATAAAACAGAAATCAGATACGGAATTAACGGCGTTGAAGCATTAGGTTACAGCAAATTACCCCTCAGTGTTGAGGAAACAAGAGAGCTGATAGAGTTGCACAGTCTCATTGCAGGCATGACAGACAAGAAGGTGTAAGTTGTGCGGCTGCACCATCCATGCAAACCTCATGAACAAGGTTGAATATACACACGTAATTGCAACAACATAATAAAACTAAGTTTAAGCCTCTTTAAAAAGAAAGAACACACTTAAAAGTGCTTTCATTTAATCATTCACATATATAAGAAACTACCTACAGTCATGGTTCCAGATATCATCTCTGGGGGTTTCTTTATGTCTACAATTGCCTGTCAGACATATAACAAATCTAATAAGCTAAATAACATGAATGTCAAGTTATGTGACAGATAAAAGCAATTATTAAGTAGTACTGCATATTGTATTACTGCAAGAGGAATGCTCCAGTTGAAGACAGGACCCAAAAATGAGTTGTTTTGGGACCAATTGAGCTGTTCCAGAATGTCCTCAGGATTTCCATTTACAAGCTTTGTTGCAAATAGTCCTATACTGCATGAACATGCACATACACTGTTAATTCAATGGCAAAATTTGACCAAAATTTGTTATATCACATCTCTAAAATCAATATCTAGACTAATAAAAGAAGAAAAAATTCAACAACAATTTACATGATAAACTTTTCGAAAATTCTGAAAAAGAAAAGCAAACGAACCTGGGCAAGTGAGGTGGAGATCACAAGAACTTGAAAACCTGGGAGAGGATAAGTCCACCACAAGAAAACCTGTCCTGTAAGTAACAACTAATGATCCAAGTGAATTATAGAGGTCCTGTTAGAAATTTGTAAGATATAGTCCAATCTTTCTTGCTTTGAAGTTTAAAACAAACCCATTTGCCGTAAAAGACTATTGGCCAATATAGCCGGAGTAAAATGTCACTTGATAATTCTTGTTTAATATCTGAAAGCAATGTCTCGATTCTTGCACTTCAACGTTTTCATTCACTGACTTTCTTGCCTGGTGACTGCTTTCATTTGTTTTCATTTGTTGGGTTGTGGTAAAATAATATAACATCTGTAGTGCAATGAATTACTTACTTTATTGAGCTCGACTGGATCAAGATGGATGATTAAATTAGCATTTCGATGATTAAGAAAGAAAAGAAATTGCTGCACCTCAGACTCGGTATCCAGAAACCGAATAAAATAGACACAGAACTTTCTCATGTTCATTTAATACTATAAAAAATTACTATACCCTTTTTCTTGGACATTTTTCTGGTATTTAAAAATATAAATAATAAATAAAGAACTACAGTTTGCTAAAAAGCAAATTTTCACTGTGAAAAGCAACTAGAACCTATTCAACTTATCTAATAAGGTAAAGGTTAAGGCTCATATGAACAGGAGCTCTACTCTGGCGAATGAATTTTCTTTTTCTTTGAGTTGGTAGAAAAAGATTTAACCTTAGGACCTCAAGGGTGTTGGGAGGTGTGATTACCAACTAGATTATACCTAGAACCACTGTACAAAGTTAGTTCTGCCGTTTTATGGCAAGAGAACTGCTCAGCTTTAGTTCGATTTAGGAACTTGGAGGACTTGAATGTCACCATAAGAATCATCTTGTGGGTAAAGAGTTGCATAGCTTTGGTCCCATTGAGGAACTTTCTGGACTTGAATGTCACCATAAGCATTATCTTGCTTCACATCCACATACCCTTTGCTTTTCAGCACCTGCAAAGTGATTACATTGAAACCACTGTTGGAGTTTAATCATATTTAAATTTGAAAGTCGAACAACGTTTGATATAAAATCCTAATACAACTGTTTCCTTGGAAGGATATTTAGGTCAGTAACATATATGTGTGAACGAATAAATTCATCTGTTGATAAAACAGTTGCTCTTTTTAACATCAACCTGTGATAAGAATTATTCTAAAACATAAATGATACATACCAGTGTCTCATAAAAGAGTCTTGCACTTTCTTTCTTGGTTTTTCCTTTCAGAAGCTGCTTCAAATTCACTGCTTCATTTTCCATTCTTTTCTTTTGATCAAGAAATTTTCTATGCAAGTACTTCACCACCATTCTGTACACCACAAGTATAGCAAATTGAAAGAGAAACTCTACAAGACAGTAGTAAGTTTAATATCTAAAGCCAGATGTGATAAATGAAGAAACTCTATCTGGCTATCCAATGTTACCTGGTTCTTGTTGATAATCCATCTGCAATCAAATGAAAATTCAGATAAGAAAACTGTGCATGAAGCAACACGCACTATCTAATATGATTTTCAGATCCCAATATACAAGATTAAAATTAACACAGAACTTACCTAGTTCCGACTTATCTACTTCAGATGAATCTAGCTCCTGAAAAAATATTCAATAAATAAAATATTAAATATTAAATTAATCCTCAGTATTTCGATTAAGATGTTTATAAAAAGAAAAGAAGTGAAGAATAATAACCCGAAATGCAAATTTCAAAACCAAAAAAGACAATAATAAACATTAAACTTTGTAAGGCAACATCATGTGGCACATGCTGAATGCGACTGCAGGATTGGTTAATGTCAAACTTAACATGACTAGAGGGTTATTATTAATATTAAAAGAAATCCAATGGTGAAAAAAGAAAGCTGAATAGAGTGAACGAAAAGATGGTAATATGTGTGACATCATACAAAATCTTTTAAAAGAAGCAATTTTGTTGTAATTACTTCATTCTTTTACCTCAGTCATGAGATCACATTCTTGATCTGTGCTTGAAGAAGGCTCTTTCTCTACATCCTGAAATGAATGAGCTTGCATTATCATATCTGAGTAAGAAGCTAGCTGGCTCGCTGGAGTCTCAAATGGCCTTTTCTCCCTTGAGGGGAGAACCGGTGTTTCTGGAGCAACAGCATGTTGCTCTAAAGATCTACCAGTAAGTTCTTCTCGTAGAATAGCCATTTTCTCTAGAGATCTGCCCACAGGTGCCTCTCGAGCAATAGCCATTTTCCCCAGAGATACGCCCAAAGGTGTCTCTGGAGCAATAGCCATTTGCTCTAAAGATCTGACTGCAGTTGTCTCAGGAGCACTAGCAATTTGCTCCATTGATTTCCCAACAGTAGAAGATTTTCGAACCGAAGATTCCACGGTTTCAGCAATTTCCAGGATCTTTGACTTCTCTAGGCAGAAGAGTGAAGTAAGCTCTGATGAAATACCTACAAAAATTACAAAGATTAAAGATAGCACTAATAAAACAGATAATAAATATACAGAGAACTTACAAGGGAGCAGCGGCGCTGAGAAATCCTGTGAAAGATTTGATATTCGAGCACTAAGAGCAGTACGAGGAGCTTTTTTTCGTTTTGACACCAAGTCACTTGCGTCTTCTAGGCATTGCTTCATTTGACTGTAAAATGAAGAGAAAAAATCATGTATTACAAGCATGCAAAGAGAATATCATTCTCAATTAATAGCTTCCTCAAACTTTGCTCAATTATAGTAAAGGAATTCTCATAGGAGTAATTTCAAAATGGACATGTGACTAAAAGTAGTGTTATCTTCAGTCACACTTGGATTGAATATGAAGTTGGTGTGCAAAAGACACAAAGTTTATGAAAAATCATCCAGCACCGGCGTTTAGATGAGTTTCAAAGCCATTGACAACATTTAGTAATACAGTGTATATCCAATAACGAAGTATGGGGATGGGATTACATTTGGTAGAATCTACCATGTGGCTCCAGCCCACACACAAACACATAACAAGTTCAAATATTATCATGTGCTGGACTTGAACTCAGAATTCTTAGAACAAACCAAACTTTGATATCATATTAGTAATCAATGAACCCAAAGGCTTAACTGATAAGGAAAGAGCATAATAATAGTATATGAGCACTCTAACATAAATAAATAGATTCACCACAATTTAATTTCAAATTAAAGATTAAAATAGATTTAATAAAATCAAATTAAATTATAAACTTAATAATACAAATACATTTAATTACTCCATAAATGATATTTATAATAGATTTGACAATTATATTCCAACAGTGTTTGACCAAGAGTAGGGGGTCTCCATGTATAATAAGACATTAGCAACATCTCAATGTAAATTGGCCATCAATGAGGGGATGCCAAAGTATTTTACCATAAAATAAAATTAATTAAAAAAAAAAGAATTTTTTTTATTGATCCAAAAGGTATATGAATGAACAACAATGAAATGTAAACAAAAAATATAAATAGACTACCATAAAGTATTTTATTACATATAAAAGTGAAGATTTTCTATTAATAAGATTATGTTGACTAGTTTCCTAGTTTGGGAGATTTGGTCAATTAGTCTTTTTTTTTTTTTTCCTATTGTAGTGTTGAAAGTCATGTTAAGTAAAAAAAAATGGTTAGTGGTGTAGTAGTTATTAGTGGTGTGTTAAATATTAGTTAGCGGTGCAATGGTTGTTAGTGATGTGTTAAATATTGGTTAGTGGTATAGTGGTTGTTAGTGGTGTGTTAAATATTAGTTAGTGGTGTAATGGTTGTTAGTGGTTGTCTATTAAATATTGTGTAGTAGTTGTGGAATTAGATGTTAGGCATATATATATATACATATATATATCCTTCTCTCTTTTAGAGAGGAATGAATGAGAATGAATAAAAACTTCATGGTATCAGAGTTGTTCTAATTACTAATAATGTCCCAATCAAGTGAGAATTCAACTGTTGAGACTTCCACTTTAAATGGGAGTCCCAACAACCTACAACCCGACCCTTATCTACCTATTACCAACCATAAACTCAATAGAAAAAATTATTTACCATGGTCTCAGTCAATGTTGATGTTCATCAAAGGAAAAGGTAAGTCTGAATTCATTATAAGGGAGGTCATCATGCCTGCAAAGGAGGACAAAGCCTACAGAGTTTAGGAGATGGAAAACAACAAAGTTATGACATGGCTTTGTAATTCGATGACACCGAAAGTGAGTAAGAGTTTTCTAGTTTTTGAGACAGCAAAGGAGATATGGGAGGTTGTTAAAAAACTTATTCACATAGAGATAATATCTCTGAAGTCTTCAACCTTGAAGGCCTCCTAAATGACCTAAAACAAGGTGAGATGTCAGTTATAGAATATTATACTAAGATTGCCAGGTATTGGCAGTAGATGGATACCTTTGTAAAGCTTCCGTGGAAGTGCGCAGAAGATGGAGTGTTGTTCAGGGGATTTGTTGAAGAGAGGAGAGTCTTCAAATTTCTGCTAGAATTGAATGACAACCTAGATGAAGTCTGAGGCAGAATATTGAGTACAAAACCTATTCCACCAATCCAAGAGAGTTGTCTCTGAAGTACACCAAAAAGAGAGTCGAAAAAGGGTGACGCTCTCCAAAACAGATGCTGGGGGAATCAAAGGCAAGGCGTCTGCACTTGTTGCTGCTAGGGGCATTCAAAATTAGCCATTTGACAACTAATAGAGGAGAACCAGACCTTGGTGTGACCATTGCCGAAAACCTGGTCATGTAAAGGATACTTGCTGGAGGATTCACGGCAAACCCCAAGATTGGAAGCCTAAAAACCACAGTGATAGGGATGCTAAGGGCAATATAACTAATGGGAATGAGAGTTTAGGGGCAGATCATGTTCTGTTCAGTCCAGAACAATTGGAGCAGCTGTAGAAGATGTTTTCGGGCATGAATACTGTTGTTGGGATAGGTTCAGTTGTGAAAAAAGGTACATAATCGTCTGCTTTGAACGTAAAACAAGAGGCACCAGGGTCCTGGATTGTGGACTTAGGTGCAACTGACCACATGACAGGTGATGCTAAAGTTTTTAGTATCTTTGAGCCATGCAAAGGAAATTACAATGTTAAAATTGCTGATGGTTCCCTATCTAAAGTTATTAGGTGTAGTTCGGTTATGATTTTTGAAACTTTGACATTACATTCATTTTGTTTGTTCTCAATTTAGACTGTAATTTATTATCGATTTCACAACTCACCTTTGATGAAAAATATGTGACAAAATTTTATCCTTCCTATTGTATTTGTTAGGACATGATCTCGAGGAAGATGATTGGAACTGCTGAGATGAAGTCGGGTCTCTATCTCCTCAATGCTAAAGCTCCAAAAGATATATAATGTAATTCTATTAAATCTAGATTATCTTCCATTGAGGCTAGTTGTAGGTCTAATAAAGATAGTGCAATCATGTTGTAGCACTATGGATTAGGGCATCTAAATTTCATGTACCTGGAAAAATTGTTCCCAAACCTATTAATTAAAAATGATTCTCAAGTTTTTCATTATGACATTTGTGAATCTAAGCATACTCAAGTTGTGTTTCCTCCTAGTAGTTATAAAGCATCTAAACCTTTTTAATTGATTCACAATGATGTTTGGGGGTCTTCTATAGTTCTCAACGTCACTGAAGCTAAGTGGTTTGTAACCTTTATACATAATCATACTAGGTTATCTTGGGTGTTCTAAATGAAAGAAAAATCTGAGGTCATCAACGTTTTCAAGAACTTTAATTCTATGACACAAAATCAATTCCAGACAAAAATTCAAGTTTTGAGGTCTAATAATGGGAAAGAATTCATCAACCAAGGGTTAAGGGAATATCTATTGAGTGAGGGTCTAATTCATCAAACATCTTATATTGATACTCTCCAATTAAATGGAGTGGCTGAAAGGAAAAACCGACATTTACTAGAGGTTGCTCGTTCCATGCTTTTTTCTATGAGAGTTTCGATTCATTTTTGGGGAGAAGCTATGTTGACAGTTGTATATTTAATTAATAGATATCCGTCAAGGGTGCTACAATAAAAAAACTCTTGTTAAAAGCCTACTTGAAATATATCCTCACACAAAACTTATCTCAAATATTCTCATTCGAGTCTTTAGGTGTACTGGTTTTGAACATGTTCATCCTCACACACGCAACAAACTTGACCCAAGAGCAATGAGATGTCTATTTTTAGGGTATTCTCCTACCCAAAAAGGATACAAATGTCATAACCCAGTCAATAGAAAGCAGTATGTGTCCTTAGATGTTACATTTGTTGAAGATCAACATTTCTTTCTTCCAACTAATATTCAGGGGGGTGGGGTGGGAATGAATCCAAATTTCAATTTATAAATGTTGGTAAATCTCAAAATCATGCATTTACTGAAACACTCAATCCTAGTAAGTTGGTTCTAGGGTCATAAAACTCTAAGTCCTCTATTGTTTTTTATACCTTTAACTTTGAGTCAAATCTTCCTCCTGAGTCTCCTAAATCTAGTAAACAACAGTCTTAAAACTTATCAGTATCCGAGTCAACTAGGGATGAAATTGTTTCAAAGAATCCTATTGTACCTATTGTATACTCTAGGAGGCCTAAAGCAAAGCAGGATGAGTTGGACCCTATTGTATCTCAACAAAGCCAGGAACTAGACCTAGAGTCATCAGTTCTGATCCTTGATCCCAATATTAGGTCCTTGAGTGAAACAATAGACAACCCAACTTATCCTGTCTTGAGTGAAAACTGTGAGGAACCAAACACTGATGAAGAGAAACCAATTGCCTTAAGGAAACCGGTAAGAGAATGTAGATCAAGACCTCTATATCCATTATGTTAATATCTATCATATGAAGGCCTATCACGAACTTATTGGAAATTTGCCCTTAATATCACCAATGTATCTGTTCCAACCACTATTAAGGAGGCTCTCAGAATGGAGAAAAACTATTCTAGAAGAGTTAGAAGCACTTAAAGAAACAAAACTTACAATATCACAAATTTACCCAAGGAGAAAAAGGCTGTAGAATGCAAATAAGTGTTCACAGTAAAATATAAGGCTGATAGGAGTGTATAACACTATAAAGAAAGACTGATTGCTAAGTGTTTTACACAAACATATGACATTGATTATAAAGAAACATTTGCTCTAGTGGCTAAGTTGAATACCATTCGAGTTCTATTCTCTTACAGTGAATCTAAACTGGAAGCTTCATCAAATGGATGTTAAAAATGTATTTTTGAATGGGGAGTTGAAAGAAGAAGTTTACATGGAGGACTACCAAGTTTTGAGGCAATTTTTGGGAACAAAGTGTGTAAATTGAAGAAGTCATTATATGGGTTAAAATAGTCATCTCGGGCATGGTTTGAGAGGTTTACCAAGGCAATTAAGAGGTATGGTTACTCTCAATGTCAAACTAACCATACTTTGTTTGTCAAGCATTTTACAGGTGACATAGTTACTATGCTTATAGTATATGTGGACGACATGATAATAACAGGAAACAATGAAGAGGAAATTCATAATTTGAAGTGTTTCTTAGCCCAGGAATTTGAAATTAAAGATCTGGGAAGCCTAAAGTATTTTTAGGAATGGACGTGGCAAGATCAAAAGCTGGAGTGTTTATCAATCAAAGGAAGTGTATACTGGACCTTCTCAAAGAAACTGGGATAACAGAGTGCAAGCCTGCAAATACTCCTATGGATAGTACAATTAAGTTGGGACTAATTGAGAGGAGTCCTCCAGTAGATAAAGGGAGATATAAAAGGCTAGTAGCTAATCTATTTGTCACACACTAGACTTGACATTGCCTTCTCTGTGAGCACAGTTAGCCAATTCATGAATAACCTGACAGAAGAGCATATGGGAGCTGTTCAGCGAATTCTTAGGTATCTAAAATTGACACCTGGTCAAGGGATTTGTTTCAAAAAGAATGAGAACCGAGAGATCAATGTGTTTATTGATGCAGATTGGGCAGGTTCAATGGTAGATAGGAAGTCTACTTCAGGGTATTGCTCCTATGTGTAAGGAAATTTGGTCATGTGGCATAGCAAGAAACAAGCTATTATATCTCGGAGCAATGCCGAAGTAGAGTATAGAGCTATGGCTCATGGGATTTGTGAGAGAATTTGGCTACAGAGACTTTTGAAGGAACTGAAAGTGCCAATGGACACACCCATTAAGTTATTGTGTGACAATCAAGCAGCTATTAGTATAGCTAAGAACTTGGTACATCATGATAGAACAAAGCATGTGGAGATAGATTGACACTTCATAAAAGAGAAGGTAGATTCAGAGATGGTTAAGTTGGTCTACACGTCTACAAACTCACAAGTTGCAGATATTTTCACAAAGGCTCTTCCTAAAGTGTTTTTGAAGAGTTGTGTTCTAAGCTGGAATGATCAACATTTACTGCCCAACTTGAGGGGGGTGTAGATTTTCTATTAATAAGATTACGTTGACTAGTTTCCTACTTTGGGAGATATGGTCAATTTCTTTTTTTTTTTTTTCTTCTTTTTCCATTATAGTGTTGAAAGTCATGTAAAGTAATATATATATATATAATATTGGTTAGTGGTGTAGTAGTTGTTAGTGATGTGTTAAATATTAGTTAGTGGTATAGTAGTTATTAGTGGTGTGTTAAATATTGGCCAGTGATGTAGTGGTTGTTAGTGGTATGTTAAATATTAGTTAGTAGTGTAGTGGTTGTTAGTTGTCTATTAAATGTTGTGTAGTAGTTGTGGAGTTAGATGTTAGGCATGTATATATATCCTTCTCTCTTTTAGAGAGGAATGAATGAGAATGAATAAAAACTTCAAAAAGAATAGAGGTTT
>CM034472.1:16674875-16944373 GCA_019925255.1 Litchi chinensis
TCTGTAGCTGGAAATATTTATGTAGGTGCTAATGCAGTGGCTTTGAAATGATGGTAAAATGGTTTTCTGTTTTTTCTAAGCCCAATATAGTTGCAGATTTAAATATCATATGCAAAGTAAATAATATGGAGGACTTGAACCCAGGATTTCATGGTTTATGTATCTCTAGTACCATGTTAGTGACTATTACACGCAAAAGTTTAGACTATTTGGGTAGGACCCCAATTGATGATATAAAGCTCTTTAGCATTCACTTTTGAAGCTTGCATATTATCTCAATTAATAATAATCAAATTTGGAATTCCATGTTGCTACTTTACATTGTAAATGTCCCATCAAAACTTATTGTTTCCAAGATATGGTCATTCTAAGGTAGATGCTTTTGCCTGTGATTCTTTTACTTGACTTTGTGCATGAATATTGTCTTAGTAAATAATAATTTCCTTTTAAGGAGTTCTATGTATGTTTAGTGGAGTGCAATATTCAACTTGGCTGCTTTGCTTTAACATTCCAGGAGCATGAAGTCAATCAGAACTTCACGGATGATGGTCATCAATATGATGTTGCTATTGTTGGGGGAGGCGTGGTTGGCATGGCCCTAGCATGTTCTTTGGGTAGGTAATAGTTCGTATCGTACGATATTTATTTTCTCTCCTTTAGTTCCTTTTGTCTCCCATTATTGCTTTTTTATTTTCAGGCTTTTTTACTTGAAAGATTTTTATACACTTTAAGTGTATGTTCCTGTTTTGTTGTATCAAAAGTCTAGGTGTTACGTCTTGCCCTATTAAAATGACGGATTTAGGAAAAAATTTTGAAAAAGCAACATAAGAGTATCTTAGATTATTGTGGTCTTTAAGTTACAAGGAGTCAAGGATTGTGCAGGCTAGTTCTTGATACATTAAGCACTACATGCTAAGAATGTAGATTGTGAATTCCATTTAATGAAGTTCATGAGTTTTCAGTCTACTGGATCAGTTGTTATATATGCGTCCTGTATCTAAAGTTATTAATTATGTATGTCTGTTGCCTCTTAGTCTCATACGTTACACACACCTCCATACCTATATTATGAATTAAAATGCACTATGTTTCCGGACTTTTTATCTCACTAGTGTTTGTTATCACTAATTAGCTTTGTAATGATTATTATCACGATTTCATTCACAAAGCATTAAATTTTCACTTTCCCTTACATATTGGATGTCACAGCACACTTGCCATTGACAAAGCATTTGAAAGTTGCCATCATTGATAGCAATCCTGCATTGGGAAAAAGAGACTGCATTAACAAAGAAGACCCTCCTGATCCAAGGGTCAGTACAGTCACACCTGCAACTATATCATTTTTCAAAGGTATTGAATCTAAAATTTAATTGGCAGGCAGCTGTCGCTTAAAGAGGGGCCTAATGTGTTTCTTTTTACTTTTGTGTGGGCTTCTGTTCTAGAGGCCCTTTTTTTTTTTCTTTGGGCCTAGTCCAGGCATTTCTGTGAGCGGATTGTTTTTCTTTTATTGTTTCTTCCCTTTTGCTTTTCCTCTTGCTTCAATTTTATTGTTTCTTCTCTTAGCAGAATTGGAAAAAAATTTAGAAAACAAAGGAGATACACTGTTATCTATGGATTTCTAATGTCACCACATTAGGACTAGCAGCACAGGTGTAAGAAATTATTATTTTTTATTTATTTTTGGTATGGATATCTAGTAAAAGGATTATCAGGGGAAATTTATGGCTTTAGATAATTATTTGAAAAAAAAAAAAGAAAAAGATAAAGGAATGCTGGTGTTTACTGAATTTCATTTAAATATAGTGGGTGTACATTGTGTTAATTCTGTTGTCTGACTTCATTTAGTAGAGGTTGGTTTAAAAGCTTCGAAGTCAAACAGTTTTATTTCCATGAACAGATTTAATTCTAAATCAATTTTATGCAAAAATTCATGGGTATCTTTGTAAGGAAACTCATTATGATTTGAATAGGTGTCTGTGTCCTGTTTCTGAGCTTTGATAGTATTTAGGAAGCCACCTATATTCATTTCCTTTACTTTTTGCCTTATTAAAAGTGACTGTTCTGACAAGGTGGATTTTCAATATCATTGGTTTGGCCTGCTTTGCCTATCATTATTGCCCATTTCAGTTTTCAAGGACATGGAGACAAATGTTTGACTTTCCCATTTCTTTTCATTTTGCATGAATTCCAGAGATTGGTGCTTGGCAATACATTCAACAGCAACGACATGCATATTTTGACAAGATGCAGGTGATGGCTTATACATTTTCTACAGTTATGACATTATTTTTTCAACCTTGAAATATAATTAAAATTGATTAACTGCATAAATTTTACATAAAAATTGTGGAATTGTTGTGTTGTAGAGCAAATGAATGGTTATTTTCTTTCTTGTGTGTCTGTTGGTATCATAATTTTGAGAACCTGGCAAGGTGATTCATGCATTTTCAATAATTAAATTTGAGTTCTAATCCCATCTTTGAGTTGTTTTCTTACCTTTCGCTGCTATGCCTGTCTTTTGTCCATGGCATTTTATCTTTCCTAAAATACAATTAAATCAAAACTGTTGGTTCATAACTGCTTTCGTTCAGTTGGGTTTTTATCTTATTTATAAACATGAAATTTTTACTGACTTGACATGCACAGTTTTATTCATATTCTCATGATTTTTTTTTTTTTTTTTTTAATTTTTGAAATGTTATTATCATGATATTTTGTAGGTTTGGGATTATACTGGCTTAGGATACACAAGATACAATGCGAGGGATGTGAACAAAGAAGTTCTAGGGTAAGTCAACGGTTTTAAGGAGTAGCCGAGTAGATATTTACAGGGTAATAATCTTCTCACTAGCGAGCTTATCCTGGGTTTCTAATTCAGGTGTGTGGTGGAAAATAAAGTGATTCATAGCTCTCTGCTGTCATGTATAGAGGTATTCTCCTTACTTAAATGTTTACTTAATATTTAGGGGATCCGGATTTGGTGAAATATGTAATCTAGTTTATTTACATGTGAGTGGATGCATATTCATATATGTATGCATGTATTTTTATATTCACGTAATGCGTGGGTACATTTACCTACTTTTTGACAGCATGTTTATTTTTGTGGTTAGAATGTGTTCCTTAATCTTGATTTAAACATCATATGTACAGTCATTGCAAATGCAATTGTTCAGTCCTTAATCTTCTGACAAGTGTTTAGTTCATAGGCCTGGGGGTCAGCCTAGCCCAAGAACTTGAACTTTTGTTGGAGCCATTTCTGTGTTGGACCTAGATCAATTAGCTAACTTTTTCTCTTATCAGCTTCATTATGTAAAATCTCTTGGAATAAATGAGAACACATTATAATGCTCTTACTAGTGCTCTTCCTGCCCAAGGCATCATAAAGCTATTTGTCTTCATTTTTCCTTGAGTTGTCTTATGTAAATGAAGAGTAATTCAATATTTATAACTATAGTAAAGTTCTATTGTCAATTTTAATGCACAGAATATCTTGAAAACATTGATAATTTGTTTAGATGTCAATTAACTATGCAAGTGAGACCATTTCAGACTAAGAAAATAAAATTTGTAACTAGAGTGAAATGGGACTACGTAAGTACACGTATTTATTTTTTCTTTTTGCTTCAAGTGGTCTTAGATTAATTGAAGAATTTGTTTACCTCTTTGCATGTTAGTTCACTTAAGATATTCACTCAGTGCTTGTTAATATGTATCTTCATAAGCTAAATTTGTGTAATAATGCCAAGTGCCAATAGTGATTTAGGTGATACTGTCATACTCGTAGGAATGCTTCTTTGACTTCATATAGTAACCAGTTGAATTTCCTTTTGAAACGTCAATATATGATTTACTGTTTTATTTTCTGATGAGCTATTTTATTTTTGAAACTCAACTTATCCCAGCGTAACTGAATTTGAACAGAATACAGATTTCCAGAAAACCATATACCCTTGCAGATTAACTTCAATGGCTGTACTACCAAGCTCTTCTTCCATGGGTGTGGACAGCACATTATCAACGGCAGCATTGTTCACTATGGGGCGTTTAGCAAAACTGGAATTGAGTGATGGCAAGAGCCTATATGCGAAATTAGTGGTAATTGAACTCGGTTGTTGATATCTTATGTTGACCTTTAATAATAGGAAGAAAAGATTTCTGATTTACTACCATAGGTAGGGGTTATGGTATAGCATTTGTTATCTGTCAGATTTAACTGGGGACAAATCATGACATTCATTATAGGTTGGAGCCGATGGGGGCAAGTCACAAGTTAGGGAGTTGGCTGGATTTAAAACAACTGGATGGAATTATTCACAAAATGCTGTCATCTGCACAGTGGAGCATACTGAAGAAAATCAGTGTGCATGGCAACGATTTTTACCTGCTGGACCTATTGCACTATTGCCAATTGGTGATAAATTTAGCAATATTGTTTGGACTATGAACCCAAAAGAGTCATCAGACTGCAAAACAATGAATGAGGATGAATTTGTAAAATCTTTAAATCATGCTCTTGATTACGGATATGGTCCTCATCCTATGTCAAGTTCAGCGGGTGGTCGAAACATGTTCTCTTGGCTTTCAGGAGATGTGACTGTATCAGCTAATGAGTGCTTTAAAGTGCCACCTAAAGTGATCAGGCTGACTTCTGATAGGATGGTGTTTCCGCTGTCTTTAAAGCATGCTAATGACTATGCATCTAAGCGTGTTGTTCTAATCGGTGATGCGGCACATACTGTTCATCCTTTGGCTGGTCAAGGAGTGAATTTGGGTTTCGGAGATTCACACACTCTTTCTAGAGTAATTGCTGAGGGTATTGCAGTAGGCACAGATATTGGGGAGGTATGTGGTCTTCCTTTTATTTTCCAATATCTATGATCGATCTATGAATCTGTTAATTGCTGTTTTATTTAACTTGCAAATTATTGCTCCTGTAGGTGATTCAATTGTTCATTTATGCTAAAATTTATGCAGGTATCCCTCCTTAGAAAATATGAAGCAGAAAGGAAACCCGCAAACATGATGATGATGGCAGTCCTTGAAGTTTTTCAGAAGGCATACTCGGTGGATTTTGGGCCCCTAAACATACTGCGAGCTGCTGCATTTAACGGGGCTCAGTATATTTCTCCTCTTAAGAAGAGTATCATTTCATTTGCATCAGGAGAACAGAAAATGCCTCTGCCCCTTTTTTCTTAAGAGCTGAACGGTTATAATAATAACACAATGAAATGTTTTAGATGCTGTACATAATGAACAATTTATGAACTCTTCCTTTTTCATCGACTCTGTAGATAGCAGCTTTCATTATACAAGTTGTAACTAGTTTAGTCTGTTTTTTCTTTCAACCATCTCCACGGGCACAGCAGGAGCCAAGGAATTCAGTCTTGACTTAGAGAAGATTGGGGTGGATTGTAAAAGAAAAAATATGTATATACTTAGTTAAAATAAACATGGGTAAGTCTCTGTAGATAGCAGCTTTCATTATACAAGTTGTAACTAGTTTAGTCTGTTTTTTCTTTTACGACCATCTCCACGGGCACAGCAGGAGCCAAGGAATTCAGTCTTGACTTAGAGAAGATTGGGGTGGATTGTAAAAAAAAAAATATAGTTAGTTAAAATAAACATGGGTAAGTCTAATCTTATTTATTAAGATTCATTTTGTGTTTTTCACGTTGTGTCAAAAAATGTCATTTCAATTTTTGCTGTCCGCATTCCGGCTGCCTAGGTAGGAGAACATCTTGGGTGCACCAGTTGAGTGGTGCATCCAGTCATTCATAAGCTAATACATACTATATATGTCAATTTTAGATGAGAAAGGAAAAGAGAAAAGAAAAAGAAAAAGTAAGAAAAAACTTGCACATATTATGTGTCAGCTAGTGGGTGATTGGATGCACTACTCTGCTTCTGTAAGATTTTCTCCGTGCTAGCTCTACATTTAGGCCTCTCGTTTTACAGGTTTAGAATGGGTTTGGATTAATTTCGTTAATTTTTATCCAAACTCATATTTGGTCTAGTCAGATGAAGCTTCACCAAATTATCTTATCACATTTTATCCCCGCTGGGCTGAGAAGAAATCAAACTTGCTCAATGCACGAGTTATCTCATCTCTCACCAGACCTCTCCTTTCTCACCTGGTCTACTCTCATCTCTCATCTCCTTTCTTAACAACCAATTCATTTCACATCCATTACGTTTGGAGTAACCATTGAGTTTGGACACTGAATTTATCCAGCTTCCGCTATTATACTGCTATATCATAATAATCATGGAAGGGGACTATTAGAAAGACGTCACAAAATTCACTAATTTTATGACTAATCTACTACAAGGCTATTTGTCACAAACAAATGCTAGTTGATAATTATTGTAGAAACCATCTTACAAGGGGAGCTCTATAGCTTTATGGATATATATATATATATATATATATATATATATATACATAGTTTGCTATACAGTGCCAATAGGGAAACAAGCAAATTATGTAATGTTTTTCTGATTAAATTCGTATCACTTTGTCTCAGCTTCTCCTCTCTCCTGCTTCTGTGAGTACCTGTGACAGAAAAACCATTATTCAAAAATCCTTCTGTCAGTCCCTTGGAAGTTCGATGCATGTTTTTTTCAAAAGAAAGGAACCTGATTAAGGTGCCAGGCCATGTCAATGTAAAATTAAAGCAGATTACTTGACCATATCCTATTGATAAGCAAACATCATGACAAAGATATATAAGAAAGATCATGATATACCAACTCTCTGATAAAATTTAATTCATTTTTTGAATCTAAGTCTACTCAGGTAGTTTTGTTACTCATATCAGTAAAGTTTTTCTTAGCTTTATGTTAAGAGTACAATTTTGATATATCCTCTTCATGATGTGATAGCAAAAAAGCATATAAAACAGAAATCAGATACGGAATTAACGGCGTTGAAGCATTAGGTTACAGCAAATTACCCCTCAGTGTTGAGGAAACAAGAGAGCTGATAGAGTTGCACAGTCTCATTGCAGGCATGACAGACAAGAAGGTGTAAGTTGTGCGGCTGCACCATCCATGCAAACCTCATGAACAAGGTTGAATATACACACGTAACTGCAACAACATAACAAAACTAAGTTTAAGCCTCTTTAAAAAGAAAGAACACACTTAAAAGTGCTTTCATTTAATCATTCACATATATAAGAAACTACCTACAGTCATGGTTCCAGATATCATCTCTGGGGGTTTCTTTATGTCTACAATTGCCTGTCAGACATATAACAAATCTAATAAGCTAAATAACATGAATGTCAAGTTATGTGACAGATAAAAGCAATTATTAAGTAGAACTGCATATTGTATTACTGCAAGAGGAATGCTCCAGTTGAAGACAGGACCCAAAAATGAGTTGTTTTTGGACCAATTGAGCTGTTCCAGAATGTCCTCAGGATTTCCATTTACAAGCTTTGTTGCAAATAGTCCTATACTGCATGAACAACCACATACGCTGTCAATTCAATGGCAAAATTTGACCAAAATTTTTTATATCACATCTCTAAAACCAATATCTAGACTAATAAAAGAAGAAAAAATTCAACAACAATTTACATGATAAACTTTTCGAAAATTCTGAAAAAGAAAAGCAAACGAACCTGGGCAAGTGAGGTGGAGATCACAAGAACTTGAAAACCTGGGAGAGGATAAGTCCACCACAAGAAAACCTGTCCTGTAAGTAACAACTAATGATCCAAGTGAATTATAGAGGTCCTGTTAGAAATTTGTAAGATATAGTCCAATCTTTCTTGCTTTGAAGTTTAAAATAAACCTATTTGCCGAAAAAGACTATTGGCCAATATAGCCGGAGTAAAATGTCACTTGATAATTCTTGTTTAATATCTGAAAGCAATGTCTCGATTCTTGCACTTCAACGTTTTCATTCACTGACTTTCTTGCCTGGTGACTGCTTTCATTTGTTTTCATTTGTTGGGTTGTGGTAAAATAATATAACATCTGTAGTGCAATGAATTACTTACTTTATTGAGCTCGACTGGATCAAGATGGATGATTAAATTAGCATTTCGATGATTAAGAAAGAAAAGAAATTGCTGCACCTCAGACTCGGTATCCAGAAACCGAATAAAATAGACACAGAACTTTCTCATGTTCATTTAATACTATAAAAAAATTACTATACCCTTTTTCTTGGACATTTTTCTGGTATTTAAAAATATAAATAATAAATAAAGAACTACAGTTTGCTAAAAAGCAAATTTTCACTGTGAAAAGCAACTAGAACCTATTCAACTTATCTAATAAGGTAAAGGTTAAGGCTCATATGAACAGGAGCTCTACTCTGGCGAATGAATTTCTTTTTCTTTGAGTTGGTAGAAAAAGATTTAACCTTAGGACCTCAAGGGTGTTGGGAGGTGTGATTACCAACTAGATTATACCTAGAACCACTGTACAAAGTTAGTTCTGCCGTTTTCTGGCAAGAGAACTGCTCAGCTTTAGTTCGATTTAGGAACTTGGAGGACTTGAATGTCACCATAAGAATCATCTTGTGGGTAAAGAGTTGCATAGCTTTGGTCCCATTGAGGAACTTTCTGGACTTGAATGTCACCATAAGCATCATCTTGTTTCACATCCACATACCCTTTGCTTTTCAGCACCTGCAAAGTGATTACATTGAAACCACTGTTGGAGTTTAATCATATTTAAATTTGAAAGTCGAACAACGTTTGATATAAAATCCTAATACAACTGTTTCCTTGGAAGGATATTTAGGTCAGTAACATATATGTGTGAACGAATAAATTCATCTGTTGATAAAACAGTTGCTCTTTTTAACATCAACCTGTGATAAGAATTATTCTAAAACATAAATGATACATACCAGTATCTCATAAAAGAGTCTTGCACTTTCTTTCTTGGTTTTTCCTTTCAGAAGCTGCTTCAAATTCACTGCTTCATTTTCCATTCTTTTCTTTTGATCAAGAAATTTTCTATGCAAGTACTTCACCACCATTCTGTACACCACAAGCATAGCAAATTGAAAGAGAAACTCTACAAGACAGTAGTAAGTTTAATATCTAAAGCCAGATGTGATAAATGAAGAAACTCTATCTGGCTATCCAATGTTACCTGGTTCTTGTTGATAATCCATCTGCAATCAAATGAAAATTCAGATAAGAAAACTGTGCATGAAGCAACACGCACTATCTAATATGATTTTCAGATCCCAATATACAAGATTAAAATTAACACAGAACTTACCTAGTTCCGACTTATCTACTTCAGATGAATCTAGCTCCTGAAAAAATAATTCAATAAATTAAATATTAAATATTAAATTAATCCTCAGTATTTCGATTAAGATGTTTATAAAAAGAAAAGAAGTGAAGAATAATAACCCGAAATGTAAATTTCAAAACCAAAAATAGACAATAATAAACATTAAACTTTGTAAGGCAACATCATGTGGCACATGCTGAATGCGACTGCAGGATTGGTTAATGTCAAACTTAACATGACTAGAGGGTTATTATTAATATTAAAAGAAATCCAATGGTGAAAAAAGAAAGCTGAATAGAGTGAACGAAAAGATGGTAATATGTGTGACATCATACAAAATCTTTTAAAAGAAGCAATTTTGTTGTAATTACTTCATTCTTTTACCTCAGTCATGAGATCACATTCTTGATCTGTGCTTGAAGAAGGCTCTTTCTCTACATCATGAAATGAATGAGCTTGCAGTATCATATCTGAGTAAGAAGCTAGCTGGCTCGCTGGAGTCTCAAATGGCCTTTTCTCCCTTGAGGGGAGAACCGGTGTTTCTGGAGCAACAGCATGTTGCTCTAAAGATCTACCAGTAAGTTCTTCTCGTAGAATAGCCATTTTCTCTAGAGATCTGCCCACAGGTGCCTCTCGAGCAATAGCAATTTTCTCCTGAGTTACGCCCAAAGGTGTCTCTGGAGCAATAGCCATTTGCTCTAAAGATCTGACTGCAGTTGTCTCAGGAGCACTAGCAATTTGCTCCATTGATTTCCCAACAGTAGAAGATTTTCGAACCGAAGATTCCACGGTTTCAGCAATTTCCAGGATCTTTGACTTCTCTAGGCAGAAGAGTGAAGTAAGCTCTGATGAAATACCTACAAAAATTACAAAGATTAAAGATAGCACTAATAAAACAGATAATAAATATACAGAGAACTTACAAGGGAGCAGCGGCGCTGAGAAATCCTGTGAAAGATTTGATATTCGAGCACTAAGAGCAGTACGAGGAGCTTTTTTTCGTTTTGACACCAAGTCAGTTGCGTCTTCTAGGCATTGCTTCATTTGACTGTAAAATGAAGAGAAAAAATCATGTATTACAAGCATGCAAAGAGAATATCATTCTCAATTAATAGCCGCTTCCTCAAACTTTGCGCAATTATAATAAAGGAATTCTCATAGGAGTAATTTCAAAATGGACATGTGACTAAAAGTAGTGTTATCTTCAGTCACACTTGGATTGAATATGAAGTTGGTGTGCAAAAGACACAAAGTTTATGAAAAATCATCCAGCACCGGCGTTTAGATGAGTTTCAAAGCCATTGACAACATTTAGTAATACAGTGTACATCCAATAACCAAGTGTGGGGATGGGATTACATTCTGTAGAATCTACCATGTGGCTCCAGCCCACACACAAACACATAACAAGTTCAAATATTATCATGTGCTGGACTCGAACTCAGAATTCTTAGAACAAACCAAAGCTTTGATATCATGTTAGTAATCAATGAACCCAAAGGCTTAACTGATAAGGAAAGAGCATAATAATAGTATATGAGCACTCTAACATAAATAAATAGATTCACCACAATTTGATTTCAAATTAAAGATTAAAATAGATTTAATAAAATAAATATAAATTAATAATACAAATAATAATACTCCAAATACATTAATAATTTACTCCATAAATGATATTTATAATAGATTTGACAATTATATTCCAACAGTGTTTGACCAAGAGTAGGGGGTCTCCATGTATAATAAGACATTAGCAACATCTCAATGTAAATTGGCCATCAATGAGGGGATGCCAAAGTATTTTACCATAAAATAAAATTAATAAAAAAAAAAAAAGACTTTTTTTATTGATCCAAAAGGTATATGAATGAACAACAATGAAATGTAAACAAAAAATATAAATAGACTACCATAAAGTATTTTGTTACATATAAAAGTGTAGATTTTCTATTAATAAGATTATGTTGACTAGTTTCCTAGTTTGGGAGATTTGGTCAATTAGTCTTTTTTTTTTCTATTGTAGTGTTGAAAGTCATGTTGAAATATATATATATATATATATAAAAAAAATTGGTTAGTGGTGTAGTAGTTATTAGTGGTGTGTTAAATATTAGTTAGCGGTGCAATGGTTGTTAGTGGTGTGTTAAATATTGGTTAGTGGTATAGTGGTTGTTAGTGGTGTGTTAAATATTAGTTAGTGGTGTAATGGTTGTTAGTGGTTGTCTATTAAATATTGTGTAGTAGTTGTGGAATTAGATGTTAGGCATATATATATATATATATATATATATCCTTCTCTCTTTTAGAGAGGAATGAATGAGAATGAATAAAAACTTCATGGTATCAGAGTTGTTCTAATTACTAATAATGTCCCAATCAAGTGAGAATTCAACTGTTGAGACTTCCACTTTAAATGGGAGTCCCAACAACCTACAACCCGACCCTTATCTACCTATTACCAACCATAAACTCAATAGAAAAAATTATTTACCATGGTCTCAGTCAATGTTGATGTTCATCAAAGGAAAAGGTAAGTCTGAATTCATTATAAGGGAGGTCATCATGCCTGCAAAGGAGGACAAAGCCTACAGAGTTTAGGAGATGGAAAACAACAAAGTTATGACATGGCTTTGTAATTCGATGACACCGAAAGTGAGTAAGAGTTTTCTAGTTTTTGAGACAGCAAAGGAGATATGGGAGGTTGTTAAAAAACTTATTCACATAGAGATAATATCTCTGAAGTCTTCAACCTTGAAGGCCTCCTAAATGACCTAAAACAAGGTGAGATGTCAGTTATAGAATATTATACTAAGATTGCCAGGTATTGGCAGCAGATGGATACCTTTGTAAAGCTTCCGTGGAAGTGCGCAGAAGATGGAGTGTTGTTCAGGGGATTTATTGAAGAGAGGAGAGTCTTCAAATTTCTGCTAGAATTGAATGACAACCTAGATGAAGTCTGAGGCAGAATATTGAGTACAAAACCTATTCCACCAATCCAAGAGAGTTGTCTCTGAAGTACACCAAAAAGAGAGTCGAAAAAGGGTGACGCTCTCCAAAACAGATGCTGGGGGAATCAAAGGCAAGGCGTCTGCACTTGTTGCTGCTAGGGGCATTCAAAATTAGCCATTTGACAACTAATAGAGGAGAACCAGACCTTGGTGTGACCATTGCCGAAAACCTGGTCATGTAAAGGATACTTGCTGGAGGATTCACGGCAAACCCCAAGATTGGAAGCCTAAAAACCACAGTGATAGGGATGCTAAGGGCAATATAACTAATGGGAATGAGAGTTTAGGGGCAGATCATGTTCTGTTCAGTCCAGAACAATTGGAGCAGCTGTAGAAGATGTTTTCGGGCATGAATGCTGTTGTTGGGATAGGTTCAGTTGTGAAAAAAGGTACATAATCGTCTGCTTTGAACGTAAAACAAGAGGCACCAGGGTCCTGGATTGTGGACTCAGGTGCAACTGACCACATGACAGGTGATGCTAAAGTTTTTAGTATCTTTGAGCCATGCAAAGGAAATTACAATGTTAAAATTGCTGATGGTTCCCTATCTAAAGTTATTAGGTGTGGTTCGGTTGTGATTTCCGAAACTTTGACATTACATTCCATTTTATTTGTTCTCAATTTAGACTGTAATTTATTATCGATTTCACAACTCACCTTTGATGAAAAATGTGTGACAAAATTTTATCCTTCCTATTGTGTTTGTTAGGACATGATCTCGAGGAAGATGATTAGAACTGCTGAGATGAAGTCGGGTCTCTATCCCCTCAATGCTAAAGCTCCAAAAGGTATATAATGTAATTCTATTAAATCTAGATTATCTTCCATTGAGGCTAGTTGTAGGTCTAATAAAGATAGTGCAATCATGTTGTAGCACTATGGATTAGGGCATCTAAATTTCATGTACCTGGAAAAATTGTTCCCGAACCTATTAATTAAAAATGGTTCTCAAGTTTTTCATTATGACATTTGTGAATTATCTAAGCATACTCAAGCTGTGTTTCCTCCTAGTAGTTATAAAGCATCTAAACCTTTTTAATTGATTCACAATGATGTTTGGGGGCCTTCTATAGTTCTCAACGTCACTGAAGCTAAGTGGTTTGTAACCTTTATAGATGATCATACTAGGTTATCTTGGGTGTTCTAAATGAAAGAAAAATCTGAGGTCATCAACGTTTTCAAGAACTTTAATTCTATGATACAAAATCAATTCCAGACAAAAATTCAAGTTTTGAGGTCTGATAATGGGAAAGAATTCATCAACCAAGGGTTAAGGGAATATCTATTGAGTGAGGGTCTAATTCATCAAACATCTTATATTGATACTCTCCAATTAAATGGAGTGGCTGAAAGGAAAAACCGACATTTACTAGAGGTTGCTCGTTCCATGCTTTTTTCTATGAGAGTTTCGATTCATTTTTGGGGAGAAGCTATGTTGACAGTTGTATATTTAATTAATAGATATCCGTCAAGGGTGCTACAATAAAAAAACTCCTGTTAAAAGCCTACTTGAAATATATCCTCACACAAAACTTATCTCAAATATTCCCATTCGAGTCTTTAGGTGTACTGGTTTTGAACATGTTCATCCTCACACACACAACAAACTTGACCCAAGAGCAATGAGATGTCTATTTTTAGGGTATTCTCCTACCCAAAAAGGATACAAATGTCATGACCCAGTCAATAGAAAGCAGTATGTGTCCTTAGATGTTACATTTGTTGAAGATCAACATTTCTTTCCTCCAACTAATATTCAGGGGGGTGGGGTGGGAATGAATCCAAATTTCAATTTATAAATGTTGGTAAATCTCAAAATCATGCATTCAATGAAACACTCAATCCTAGTAAGTTGGTTCTAGGGTCATAAAACTCTAAGTCCTCTATTGTTTTTTATACCTTTAACTTTGAGTCAAATCTTCTTCCTGAGTCTCCTAAATCTAGTAAACAACAGTCTTAAAACTTATTAGTATATGAGTCAACTAGGGATGAAATTGTTTCAAAGAATCCTATTGTACCTATTGTATACTCTAGGAGGCCTAAAGCAAAGCAGGATGAGTTGGACCCTATTGTATCTCAACAAAGCCAGGAACTAGACCTAGAGTCATCAGTTCTGATCCTTGATCCCAATATCAAGTCCTTGAGTGAAACAATAGACAACCCAACTTATCCTGTCTTGAGTGAAAACTGTGAGGAACCAAACACTGATGAAGAGAAACCAATTGCCTTAAGGAAACCGGTAAGAGAATGTAGATCAAGACCTCTATATCCATTATGTTAATATCTATCATATGAAGGCCTATCACGAACTTACAGGAAATTTGCCCTTAATATCACCAATGTATCTGTTCCAACCACTATTAAGGAGGCTCTCAGAATGGAGGAAGGCTATTCTAGAAGAGTTAGAAGCACTTAAAGAAACAAAACTTACAATATCACAAATTTACCCAAGGAGAAAAAGGCTGTAGAATGCAAATAAGTGTTCACAGTAAAATATAAGGCTGATGGGAGTGTAAAACACTATAAAGAAAGACTGATTGCTAAGTGTTTTACACAAACATATGACATTGATTATAAAGAAACATTTGCTCTAGTGGCTAAGTTGAATACCATTCGAGTTCTATTCTCTTACAGTGAATCTAAACTGGAAGCTTCATCAAATGGATGTTAAAAATGTATTTTTGAATGGGGAGTTGAAAGAAGAAGTTTACATGGAGGGACTACCAAGTTTTGAGGCAATTTTTGGGAACAAAGTGTGTAAATTGAAGAAGTCATTGTATGGGTTAAAATAGTCATCTCGGGCATGGTTTGAGAGGTTTACCAAGGCAATTAAGAGGTATGGTTACTCTCAATGTCAAACTAACCATACTTTGTTTGTCAAGCATTTTACAGGTGACATAGTTACTATGCTTATAGTATATGTGGACGACATGATAATAACAGGAAACAATGAAGAGGAAATTCATAATTTGAAGTGTTTCCTAGCCCAGGAATTTGAAATTAAAGATCTGGGAAGCCTAAAGTATTTTTAGGAATGGACGTGGCAAGATCAAAAGCTGGAGTGTTTATCAATCAAAGGAAGTGTATACTGGACCTTCTCAAAGAAACTGGGATAACAGAGTGCAAGCCTGCAAATACTCCTATGGATAGTACAATTAAGTTGGGACTAGTTGAGAGGAGTCCTCCAGTAGATAAAGGGAGATATAAAAGGCTAGTAGCTAATCTATTTGTCACACACTAGACTTGACATTGCCTTCTCTGTGAGCACAGTTAGCCAATTCATGAATAACCTGACAGAAGAGCATATGGGAGCTGTTCAGCGAATTCTTAGGTATCTAAAATTGACACCTGGTCAAGGGATTTGTTTCAAAAAGAATGAGAACCGAGAGATCAATGTGTTTATTGATGCAGATTGGGCAGGTTCAATGGTAGATAGGAAGTCTACTTCAGGGTATTGCTCCTATGTGTAAGGAAATTTGGTCATGTGGCATAGCAAGAAACAAGCTATTATATCTCGGAGCAATGCCGAAGTAGAGTATAGAGCTATGACTCATGGGATTTGTGAGAGAATTTGGCTACAGAGACTTTTGAAGGAACTGAAAGTGCCAATGGACACACCCATTAAGTTATTGTGTGACAATCAAGCAGCTATTAGTATAGCTAAGAACTTGGTACATCATGATAGAACAAAGCATGTGGAGATAGATTGACACTTCATAAAAGAGAAGGTAGATTCAGAGATGGTTAAGTTGGTCTACACGTCTACAAACTCACAGGTTGCAGATATTTTCACAAAGGCTCTTCCTAAAGTGTCTTTTGAAGAGTTGTGTTCTAAGCTGGGAATGATCAACATTTACTGCCCAGCTTGAGGGGGGGTGTAGATTTTCTATTAATAAGATTACGTTGACTAGTTTCCTACTTTGGGAGATATGGTCAATTTCTCTTTTTTTTTTTTTTTCTTTTTCCATTTTTTTTTTGTTGAAAGTCATGTAAATATATATATATATATATATATTGGTTAGTGGTGTAGTAGTTGTTAGTGATGTGTTAAATATTAGTTAGTGGTATAGTAGTTATTAGTGGTGTGTTAAATATTGGTCAGTGATGTAGTGGTTGTTAGTGGTATGTTAAATATTAGTTAGTAGTGTAGTGGTTGTTAGTGGTTGTCTATTAAATGTTGTGTAGTAGTAATGAAGTTAGATGTTAGGCATGTATATATATCCTTCTCTCTTTTAGAGAGGAATGAATGAGAATGAATAAAAACTTCAAAAAGAATAGAGGTTTTCATCTTTTTATACAAAAGATAATTTTTTTACTTTTAATGAGTGTACAATTAATTTATCTAAAAAGGGAACAATATAGAATCAACTTAAAAATAAATTGTAATAAAACGAAGCATCTTTACCTTTTTACTATATAGAGTACCAAGGTTAATTTGATACCAATTATAACAACCCACTCTCAATAGCTGACACCGTATTGTTTTTAGGTTTTTACCCTAAAAATCTCATAATAATTTGGGTATGCAAGTTTGTACAGATAGATCCTGACCCTCTCTAACCAAGGAATGTGGGATTCTAATTCCTCACAATCTTACGTCCTTCCTTTTGACCTCTATACTTCAAGAACCTTAAATCTTGGGTGTAAGTTTTTATAGTATCAATCTAGAATTCTCTTATAAATAAGGTAGTTGTAGACTATTAAAGTGTAAAACCCAAATTATTCTCTAAGCGTTTAAGTAAAATACATTAAAAGAATTATGATAACAAACCTTGTAAAGTCTTCTTGATTTCCAAACTAAATTTTCTTTTAAAGAACCTTATAGGAGTTATTTGTCAAGAGCAATTTTTTTTTTTCTTTAAAAGTGGTGTTGAACATTTAATGAAGAAGGAAAAGGGTTGTATAGAGTCTAGTTTCCTATTCTTTTCAAATCATCTTACCTTTTTAATTTAAAGAAAATAAATTTAAAAGTTTTAATCCAATTAGAAAACCTTATCAAATATAAATTTTTATAAAAATATAACTCCTACAAATTTAAATATTGTTTTTTTTTATAAACAAAATATCATTAATTTAGTTTTACTTAAATGCTTAGGAAATAATTTGGGTGTTGCATAAAGTTACATTAATTAGAATTACACAATAATGTTGAGTAGATCAGCCACCAAGTAGCTAGACCGATTTGTTGATACTTCGACTATTAATACATTGAAAAGGTGAAGAGTAAACTATGAAGTAACCATGACTTACTTGTTAGAAAACAATACCACATCATCAAAGCAACATTTTCTTCTTCTCGACCTACGACCATGATCGTTGGTAGCCAGGGTATCAACAACCATGAACTCCAGAGCAGTAGCATCTGCATTAAAAGAAAGCAGGAGAATTTGATAATTTTATAAGCAAGGACAATAGCTATATTTAGGTTCATCTGAATTTTACAAGGCTTTACATATAAAAGACACTCCACTCTGATTCAAAAAGAGACTAATATCAGGACAATTCTCTAATGCAGAAAGTTTACACCCTTTAGATACCACACACATATTAAATAACTTAAACAAGTTTATTTCTGAGTAAATATGAGAATTATATTCTTTTATACCTGAAGCAGCTAGAAACTTGGATTTAGGAGTTGCTGTAGACTCGGGGTCCTCTTCTATCATTGAATGGCATTTATCATCTGTTGACAAAGACATTTCTGTGGAGTTCATCTGCACTGAATTAGTTTGATCCTCTTCACAAGATGGTTTGGATAGTTCTGCACGTTCCTCCTCAGATCCACAAACAATTTCAACATCCATACATACTTCATGAATGATTCTGTGGTCTAGAAGCTTCTCCATGCTTGCTTGTAAGTTCGTTAGATTATTATCTTCATTTATAGCCTGGAACATCTCTTTTTCTGACTGTGCCAGCTGTGGAATCTTCATCTGATCTCCTTCAGATTGATTGTCTTCACCATGTACTTTAGCAAGGTCTAGACACACTTTTCCATCCCCAGGAGACCTGTTATTCAGATGCTTCTCAGTTCTTGCTTCACCTGGCACTCCATTCTCTGGCTGCACTATTAATGAGACTTCTACAGCCTCTCCATCAATATTTTGATCTCCATTGATACTTTGATCTCCATCAATGTAGCTGACTTCATTTATAGCCTCATACATCTCTTTTTCAGACTGTTCCAGATGTGGAACCTTTCTCTGATCTCCATCAGATTGATTGTCTTCACTATGTACTTTACCAAGGTTTAGAGGTTCTTCTCCACTCCCAGGAGACCTGCTATTCTTATGTTTTTCAGTGCTTGCTTCACCTTCCACTCCATTCTCTGGCTGTGCTATTATTGGAACCTCTACACGCTCTCTGTCAATACATTGATCTTCACCAGTCAGGTTAATAGAGTTTGCATGTTCCCCATCATTCCCACAAATCGTATCAAGGTTTACCCATTCTCCTTGAGAGAAATTATTCCCATGATGCTTCTCCGAGCTTGGTTTTATGATGCTTAACTCATGTGATGTGCTTGCATCCAAATCAATCTCCATTGACTCAAATAATAAGATACTGAGACAATAGAATAAAAAAGGGATAGTGTCAGAACATTGACCAGACATACCAAGTAAGCAAATGTGAATAGTAACTTCAGGTTCCTGAAAATAACAAATTGAGTTCAATACATACTCTTCAGCTGGAGCGTAATCAGTCAAAATTGTGTCATCGGAGGTGGAAAGTTCCTTAAAAGAATCCTGCAAAATTACAGAAACAAATAAGCATACAACTCTAATAAACTTGTTAAACTTAACTTATTTGAAGCTATGGTATAAGCTGTTGGGATTAATGGTCATTCCACACAGTGATGGAACCTACTGGATAAAAATGTCTTCTGTTAGAACCTTGAAAACACCCTATTGTATTACAATACAAAGTAAGATGGATATAATACCTGTGTGAAAAGCCCATTAATTATAATTTTCACCATTTGAGGAATCAAACTAAAGTTCAAAAACTTCAAATATTATTGTTTTTCCTTGCAAGAATTCAACAAAACTCAAACAGTCTAAGTGTCATTCAACCACATTTAAGGATTGTTTGTTAATTTTGCTCAAATCATTGACTAGCTATTAACTGTATACACTGTATTTTGGAAGTAAATAAGCCAAGACATAGATTCAAGTGGTAAAGTGCCTCTAACACTTCAATTAGTTTCTTAATATTATCTAAAAATATAATGTAACACATACCAAAAAAATAACCTTTATATTCTATTTTACGTGTAACATGTCTTTCTACATAATGTCTTTCTACTGATGTCAATTGCCACATCATCTTGTTACAAGAACATTGCCTTGATTGTCTATATAATTATTCTTTAGATTGAAGACTTCAATTTGTCAAGGTCCTATCAGAAAGAAATTCTCAGACACTCATATGAGGACAAGTATATGCAAAAATCAGTGAAATGGAAGCATTTTGAGAGAAGCTACAGCAGATAAATAATGTACACAAGGCAAATACATAGAAGTGGATTAAAACCTCAATGTTAAAAGAACAAATACATCACTTATATACCTTGCCTACAGAGTACTGCTCTTTTCTCCCAGAAGTTGAGGCCTCACCTGTATGTTAATTAAAAGTTAACATTACAAAAAGCAAGTAGAATGACACTATTACAACAAAGCCAGTACCTTTAAGTGTGATCTGTTCATAGGGCAGCACATTGTCTCTGAGTAAAAACCAGAAAACACACAATAAGAATAAGTGAGAGATATAAAATTGTCTTATATCTATTGATTTGTATACTAGATTAGCTCACCCCGATACATGTTCAACAATCTCCAGATCAAAAGCATCAAGTTCAAAACTGTCTGGCAGAGTAATAGAATCAAATGGTGCACGCTGGACTGTCTTCTTTTTTCCACTAACAGTAACCACAAAATCATTAACCTTAGTCATCACATCCTGACAGTCATCACATAAATATTCAACTTTTTTGGAAAATATCCGAGCCAAACCAAGAAGAAGGTAGGCCAGAACTCTATATGTTGTGACATCCAACTCTTTTTGCAAAATCTCATCTGCAAACAACAACCAAATGGAGGAGAGAAGAAATAAATTGGAATCAGAAAGTTACAATTATCATGATTAAAAAATCAAAACTTGCTTGCAGACAATGACACTGCATTGAAGACGTTACCAATATTTTACCTAATTTTTAAACATGCATATTATGCTAGATGATTTTAATGAAAGTTGATTAGCATGCCTTAATGATCTGTTTGATGTATTCTGAGGCATTTTGTACTTTCTATACCTACTATACATTACTGATTGACTTAATTAAAGTTCCAACCAAATCTGATATAAGCTTGTGTTGAGCGCCAGAGGATCTAGTAACACATAGCTTTAACAAGATTGAATCGTCAGGATCATGGTTTTTTTTTTTCCCCTTTTAATATCTTTTTTTCTAAATCCAGTATCATTAGAAGGTGACATTTCCATCTCTCACTACAATCTGTTGCACTCCATCTTTCTTCCTCATGCTTTCTTAGTTACTTCAACCGAAAGTCCGGCAGTTGGAGTTAAAATCTCAAGAAGGATAGCAACAAATATCTGAAACTCTCATTTTTTTAATACAAGAAATTCATAAAGCTCTTCCAGGATTATTTTCCTAACGAAAGTCCTAGCACATAGAACTTTGAAATCTCAACACAACTTTGTAATCACTAGTTCTCAAGAAAATCTAATTACTTTGGAATGAAGTTAGGAGTAAAATGGACTGGTGTGGTCCGTGTGGATGTGGTAAATGGTGTTGTTTAGTTGTAAGTTTGGGAAAAAAAAGCGGGGTTAGAAACAATCTTGACCATTCAATTTCATAAATGCCATGTGTAAATAATGATCTAAAGCTCAGCAAAGTTCAGAGGGGATTAAGATCATTAATTAATCCATATCCTTTCCTCTGAGGAAACAGTTACTAAACATTCTGATTACTATGATCAAAACAGAAATTTCAAGACGCCTTAGATGTTAATATGTTTATTTTATCATCATGCACAGAATATCTAGACCTTTCGTCTTCATATCCCTAATCTCCATTCAAATTCAACCAAATAACTACTCGGTTACGACCCCTGTGCTTTATAACTAAGGTTGATCCATTCCATCACTGAGGCTGCATTCTGAAGCCCCATAAGCTTTCATCAACAGTTTCCATAAATTTGGTTTCCTGTTTTCATTATCAAGAATTCTAGATTCATCACATGCAAACCATTCTCAGAGCATGCCTAAAAGAGAAGCCTTCAACAAATCCAAATAAGAAGGCTGCTAGGATTCTTCTCATTGAAGAACATGTAGGAAGTCAAAATCTACAATTAAGACAAATACAAAAGGCATCCACGCAGCGATTATTTCTCATTGCCTTATATGATTGTTCGTTACTTAAATGTCTTTAAGTTCAAAATTTCTGCAATAAACAGACCTTACTCACAGTTAGAGCAAATCTACCAATCAGGTAGATTCAGGGTCCCACAGTATAACAATATTATGCACATGTAACTGTCTGCACGTGCCCACGGGGTAACGGTTTAAAAGGATAAAATGCAAATGCATGACTATTAGTATATAAGCTTTTTTAGGAAAAAAAATATTGCAACCTTTCTATATCTACTTTTGCATGTATACTATCTAGTGATAGTAGTTATTCCTGTTTCAATTCTGTTCTTCCTACGGGAAGCTACAGTACTCAAATGAGAGCCCTGCATCTGTTACAAATCACCTTTCTGTCAATGTGAAGCATCAAGTCATATGATCTATGAATAAATTTGTGAAACTTCAAGGGAATTTTTAGCAAAATTTTAACTCAAATTTAACATTCTCAAAACCCTAACCAAAAAATTTTGCTTTCTTCTTCTGTATCATACATATAACTCTTGACTCAAAAAACAATAAAAGAAAAAAATAAAACAAAGAAATAAGGCTTCCTAAGGATGCATAAGCCATTAGGTCTTCTTCTTTGTCTCCCCCATCTATTGTCTCTTAAAGTTTCAACTAGAATCAAATAATTCTATTGTGGAAGCTTCATTGTTGAATAGTATAACCTCAACAACATAATAAAAAATAATAGGTGACAGAAAAAAGCACAATCTAATCATTACACAGAGGGATAACCCCTTCACAACTATGCAAGAATCGGTGTCCATATCCAATGCCCTAATTACCAAATTTCTACAAACAACCAGTAATACTCAAAATTCCACTCCAAAACAGTATTCTTCAACTCACTAAAGAGAACTAACAGTACTGTACATAAAAAACCAAATTCAAAATAGTGGACAGGAAACAAAACCATAATCTAAATTACTAGACAAATGTTCTTCAAAGCAAAACATTCTAATATCTACAAGAACTGAAGGGGAAAAAAAAAATCTCTTACCAAAATCCAAATGGGTTGACAACAAATCAGCCATTACACAAAATACCCACAAAGCAAAAACCACTTTCAAGCAATTTATCATACAGCTGGCAAACACCCAAACACCTTAAAAAGACACAATTTTTATCACCGGCCAATTCACATGATCATATCAAAGTTTATCTTCATTACACTAGAAAACCGAAAAAACAAATAAAAAAATTAAAGCACGGCAAACTCGCATTGACCATTTCTTTGATCACCACTAAACAACTAGATATAATAAACCAAGAAACAAACAGATACTCCAACAAGCATTTCAAAACAAGCCGTGAACAAACGGAAAAAAATGTCAACTTGATCATTTATTCTTCATTGTAGCCAAAACCCAAAAAAATATAACAAAAAATCAGTAGAGAGTTGAAAAAAAAAAAAAAAAGAGTAGAGACAAACCAACAGAGGAGGAGATATCCGTGGTAAAAACTTGTTTCTTTTTGAGTCGTTTGTAGCAGTAAGCAGCAACCCATATGACGCCAAGAGAGCCTTTTTTCGAGAGCAGACACTGTGAGTAGAACATGCTGCTCTCCTTCTTTCACCTGTCTTTGCAGCTGCAATTCTGGTGTCAGAATTGAAAACAGGAGAATTGAAAATGGTGTTTGTTTTGCTTGCAGGAAGGAAGGAAGTTTTTTTTTGTGTTGTCAGTCAAGAAACGGTCGAGTGGTGTCTTGGACAAGTATCTCTGCAAAATAGAATTTTCGTTTTTTGTCTCCAAAAGTAATATATATAGGAGGAAAAATAAAATTAGTTTAATTATTTTTTTTTTTTACTCAACAATTCTAATCATTAGATTGATTTTTAATAATTTTTATAATCAATCTAATAAATATAATTGATTAATAATATTATCAAATCAGAAAAATAATTAATTTTTTTTAAATATAAAATTAAGAAAAAAAAAATATTGTGTTGTCGTATTGTTTGGTGATTAGTGTGTGTAAGAGAAGACAAGGTTTCGATATTAATTTTTTTTTTGTATTTAACTGTTTATTGGTTTTAAAAATTAATGCTCATGAAATTATATAGTAATTAACATAACAAAATGAAGAATTTTTTATTGTGATTTTGGTAAATAATTAAATTTATGACATGAAAGAATAAGGAATGTGAAGCTGTTTTGTGCCGAGTCAGCAGCAACGGTAATTTTTTTCATCTTTATCTGGTAGTAATTTTTTTTGCGCGTGGACATGCAAGTCACATTTCATTAATTGCTGGTTTTGGGCAAAAACCGCGGACACAATCAACAAAATGTTTTCTTGCATTGACATGACCGGGGGATTCTACATTTGAGTAATCATTGTCTCATAACGTGTGTTCATTTACACAAGTGTTTGAAGATATGTAATAACGAAACAAAGATATTTGATGAAATTAATTCTTTTCTAAATTAACGAATTCGGTTGAAATATTACATTCCAATGAATGAAAAAGGAAAAATGGAAAAATGGATATTTGCAGGTAGACGAGGTGGACCTCACACAGAATGGCAAACTCTCCTACATTACTTGCATCTACCATTTGAGAATCTCTCTATAACTACTCTTTTTTAAAATATATATATTGTTGTAAACAGCCTAACTCGATATTATCCGTTTTGGAACTTCGAGCCCTCACGGTTTTATATTGGGACTGTTGGCTCAAAATACGTTTTACCGAGTAAAGGTCTATAACCACATGTAAACTCACTCGACAAATTTACAAAAGCGATATGGGACTTTCATTCACAACACATTCCTCCATCACGATCATGTTAATAACGTATTATAAATGGTCTAACTCGATATTGTCTGCTTTATAACTTCGGGCTCTCACAGTTTTGCTTTCAGACTGTAGGTCCAAAATACATCTTACTAGGTACAGACCTATAGCCTTATATAAACCTGCTCAACTGATGTACAGGAGCGACATGAGACTTTCAATCACAATATATATATTTATTTATGGATTTGATTGAGCAATAACGATATTTATAGATTTGATTTGAGCAATGATGAGGGCCAATTATTGCATGTCCTTTACCAAACTTTTTTAATTCTATGGAAGTAATGTTTATATAATATTATTGTTGTAATAAATTACTGTATTTCAATAATTAACTATCACTATCGTAAGTCAAAATCGTTAACCAGGATCAAAGACGTTTGTCTTGGACGAATTACCCTTGAAGAAACCCGTCAGGAAGTCCTTCCTTATAGACCATCTAGGAAGAACAAACCAACATAAAGAAAACGTGGGGCACCTCAGGAAAGGAATGAATATTTTCAAAAAATAATAATAATAATAAGTAGAAGGAATGAGAAATTTCGCGCCGTCAAAAGAGAGAATATATCATATTGTAAAAGGCGTGGTCTATAAAATGCTAAAAAGTAGAAACATCAAGACCGCTCTATTGCAAACCGCCAGGAAACGAAGACGCCATTCAGTAGAAGAAGTTCAGTTATCCAATTATTTGAACCATCCAGAGGGGAACTGCCAGGTGCCTGAGTTACCTTAGCATGACGCCACTAGTGTGAAGATATGTTAGCCACTTAAGGAGGCAATATGGTTGGAAAAACAAAATAGACGATCAGGATGGAGGACAATCGGAGAAGGACAGGCGAATGTCAGCTGTGTGGGTGTCTGGGAGACATGAAAGGCTAAGTTGATGCTGACGGCTGTCCGTCCAAGAGGTCACCAGAAGAACACATAAATATCAAGCTGATCAATGGAAATGACTAAGTGCTTATTTTTTTCTTACATGTTATTGTCTAAAGTATTTCTCTTTAGAGGTGCACATTGGTACGATCCCCGATTTGACTGTCGGAGTATGTTCGCCGGAACCTCGCCTACATAACTTCTTATTAGTGTTTTGTTTTATAGGGATATTGCCCTTCTAAAAAGGGGATACATCTCCAACACACTTGTTCGGAAAATACGGGGAAGAGAAAATTTTATGATGCTTCCATATATTTCATTTTCCTTACTATATCAGCGAAAAATTAAGGATTTTTGGTTTCGAACCTCAATTTAGTTTTAAACACTTCCTGAAAAGGCAATCTAACTACCTTTATCCTATTGTTAGCGATTTTCTAGAGATAAAACTAACCGTCATTAAAATCAACATTTAATTTAATGTTTTTTCTCCCACAAAAAAAAAAAAAAAAAACATTTAATATAATGTGATTAAACCATTTAATCCCTCCAACTAGAATGGTGACCCATATGGAAATCAAATCCCCTAAGTTACATGGTGATTAATTGACATGGTAGGAGATTTGATGTGGTAGGGGCAACACACAAACACAATTCACATGGCACACTAGTAGGAACTTGAGCATCCCACTCAAACACTCCTCCGCCATAAATTGACGAGCCATTTCTAGTATGAAAGTAAGTTTAGATACCTAACCAAAAGTTTATTTCTCTATCCCTCTCCCTAAATACATTATGAATTATTGATTTAAACGTCAGGGTATAAACATTGATCATTAGTCGGCGCTCCTAACCATTGAGTAAAAACTCGGCGAGTTTCACCGAGAACTCACCGAATTCTCGTTGATCAGCACTCCATCAATCTGAGAATCCCCAAATCAAAAGACTTACTCGCCAAAGGTGGACACTTGGCCCAACTCATCAGAACTCGATCGACTTAGCGAGTCCACTCATCATAAACCGATCGGAATTCATCCCAAACACCACCAAAAATATTGGTCAAAATCCAATTCTCCCACCAAATAACCAACAACCATGAAGAAATAAACAATAAATAAAAGAACAATTAAAGAAACAAGTGAGTGTAACTCACAGTCTCACTCACATTTAGTTCGATCGGTGACCATTTGAAGGAAAGAGATAGCGATGATGACTTGAAGGAAGGCGTTAATGACACGGAGGGAAAGAGAGAAAAAAAAAAAAACTTAACCTGGTCGAGAAAAAGCCTTGAACAATTGGCTAGAGAAGGAGATTTCAACGACGATGAAGAGGGACTGGATTTGGAGATGGAGACAGCAACGACAAGAGTTCATGATCTCAAAACGGCAACGACAACAACTGACTCGACGGCGATGACAACGGCTTGTTAGAGAAAGAAAAGGTCGAGAGAGGTGAAAAGAGAGAGAGAGAGAAATGAGAAAATGAGGTTTTGATCGGTAGATGAGTTTTAAACAGGGTGGGGGTAATTTGACCATGGCCCCTGATGTTTATAAAAATATTAATTTATGATTTCAAACTTCAAAAATTATAATTTTACCCATAAACAGTACTTTTCGAATACTCGTCGAATTACCTATTACTCGTCGCTTGCTGAATCACAGATCGAGTCTCGAGTAGCGAGTTTTGGAACATTGCTTCTAACATATTGCTATTTGTCTTGGAAGTTTGCTCACATATAAGATTCCTTAAGTTTCCTCCTCCTCTGAACTTTTTTCTTTTTGGTTTAGCTAATTTACCCAACTATTAACCTTACTCCTCAATAAAAATCCTTAAATTAGCTTCAATAACCACCCTTACAACTAATCAAAAACTTCTATTGAAAGGTAAAGTTAGCAATTTGGTAAGGTAGTCAAACTCTTTCTCTAATAACAATTAAGTTAACCATCTCCCAAAGACCTATCTCTTTATTGCTTTCTTTATCTGAAAAATCTAAAATCCCATATGTAACCCTACTTTCTTTGTTTTTTCAGCTTTATAATATGATAACTATGGCCATACACATATTTTCAATTTTGAAAAAAATTGAATTAAGTTAATAAATATGATTTGCTGGAAAAGACCATGCAACCAAAGTAGTAATCCCAAATTTGAGTTATTAAAGCAGATATGGTATTTCAAACAAAAAACTATATATATATAGTTATATATATAGATATATATAACCATGAAGTGAAATTATTATTATTATTATTTTGAAATGAAAATTAATATGTTGTTACGAACCTTTTTTTATACCGAGATACTACAAAAAAATTTAACTAAATACATTAGAAACTTTGAATTAAAAAAAAAAAAAAAAATTGTGTGTATAAAATAAAAACTTCTAAAATCAATAATGTTCAAATAATGTGTCAAAATAATGAGGGGTATTCAATCTATTGATAATTAAATTTTAAAATATTTTAAAAGTTTTGGGCACATTTAATTCAAATTTATATAGAGTCTATTGAAATCTAGATATATTTAATACAGATTTATATAAAATATAGTGAAATCTAAGTATATTCAATTAAGATTATATAAAATCCATTGAAATTTAGATGTATTAAACAACTATTGATTTTACAAATTTTTAGGTTGTGTACACAATCCAAAATTAATTGGAATTTAAAACACTTTAAAAATCTGGGTATATTCAATTCAGATTTATATAGATTTTATTAAATTTAATATTCAATCTAGATTTGTATAAAATATATTTAAATTTAGGTGTATTTAATTCATATTTTTATATGGATGAAATCTAGGTGTATTAAAAAAACCGTTGACTTCGTATAATTTACTTAAATGATGGATTTTGATGAAGTAAAATTTATGAAGAAAAAAATTATAACAAATCTTTCCTATCTTTTATAGATTTTCTTGGATTTCAGAAAAATTATAATATAATTAATATGGAATTCATAGAATTTATAAATTCTATCACTGAAAAAAAAAAAAAAAAAAAAAAAAAAAGACTTTACTTGAGTGATGGAATTCAATAAATTTTGATACGCATGTATATATATTATATAAATTTTGATAGACTTTGAAGTGAAATTTATGAAAAAAAAAAAAAAATCTAACAAATCTTGCCTTTCTCTCACAGATTTTATAGGATTCACAAATAATTCTAATAAAATTTATATGAAATCTATAGACTTCATGAATTCCATCGGAATCTATTATTTAAAAATATATATATCAAACTCTAATGAAATATAGATTGAACAGATTCCCCAAAGATTAGGCTATGGGCTGTACTTGGTAAGTCCAACCCACTTTGATTATGGGCCGTTCGTTGGAGGGTTGTGGCAATTAAAATAGAAAAACCCCACAGTAATCAAGAGAAGCAGCTAAAACCCTAAAAACCATAGTCTCAGAACAAAGAAATGAAGCCAGCCATAGATTGACAGTACCAGCCCCGTGAGAAAAGAATAAATTAATCATGGCTATGTATCTGAGACGAGCAGTCTCTCATCGAAACGCAGTTCTGCTTCTTAGAAATGGAAGCTCTGTTTTCCAGTGTCGCAATTGGTCTCACATTCCCAAGATGGGTTTTTTGGGGACCCAATTCAATGATTCAGCTTTCCCCGCTTTCGATTTCCTTCGAGATTCGCGCAGAGGATTTGCCAAGGGCAAAAGATCAAGTATTTTCTCTAATCTCTCTGTCTCTCTATTTGATTTAAAAAAGAAAGTATATGTAGGCAAGGCATTATTTTATCAATTTTAATTTGTAAAAGAGGGTGTTTTATATGCTTTTGTTTTTTATACAAGTTGTAAGGGAACTATAGGATGCTTTGAGATTGAAGAATGAACTGATTAGACTAAGAGGGATGATGATGATGTTGTTACTGGGGTTTCAAGTAGTGAAATTTTAACCAAATGATCGAAATTTAGGTGTAAATGGGGTTGATTGGAATTTTGGCCCAGTTGGCTTGAATTTAATTTGCAAATTACCTCTGTATAGACCTTACAAGCTAGTGTTATAATCATTTTATATATCTAGGCTGATGTTACTTGTATATGTTTGTCTGAATTGTATCTTGTTTAACTATTTCAAATTGGGATTGAAGAGTCTGTGCGTGAGCTTATTTCATTTCGTGTATGTTTCTAGAGGATGATTCTGCTGGTGAGAGTACTCTTGAAGTAGTGGATATTGGGCCCACTGTTAAGGAAACTGCTGTCTCACAGATGGAGGCTGCAATAGTTGCACTGTCAAGAGAATTGGCCAAATTAAGAACGGGAAGAGCATCACCTGGTACTTATCATGGGCCATCTTTATTTTAATTTAGTGATAGATTTTTTTGTGGTACGATAATTTGACATTTCCGACTATGATTTTTTTTTTTTTTTTTTTTCAGGAATGCTTGACCACATCATTGTAGAAACTGGTGGTGTGAAGATGCCCTTGAATCATTTAGCTGTAGTTTCAGTCCTAGATTCTAAAACCTTGTCGATCAATCCTTACGATCCAAATGTAATGATGTAGGCCTGATCTGATGCATTTAAAATTTGTTAAATCTTGTATCTTTTTCCTTTTTTCTATTTCTTCATTGAAAAGTGCTTATATTTCTATGTCTCTCACCCAGCAGTATCCTAACCTGTGATATATAACGATAACCAGTTTCACAGTTACAGAGATATGACCTGTGACATGCATAACTTTTTTACAGCTGGAAATATTGTAGAAGCCAAATAAATATTGTGCATGTCTTCACATATAATGTATATGTGGAAAATTTATTGGAATAAGTTGGTTTTATTACTCTGAAACCACCCCAACACAATTGTATCTGGCCCATGACAGAATGATTGTTTCTTGCAGACCCTAAAAGAGTTAGAGAGTGCTATTGTGTCATCTCCACTGGGTTTGAATCCTAAAGCAGATGGACAGCGGTTGATTGCAGTTATTCCTCAGTAAGCACTCATTCCGTTTAAATTTGTTTCTTGTTGATGTGCATTGCAGTGCATTCCATCTGTTAATAATGGATGGTGAAGCCACCTTTCTTTCTCTTGAATATGAGTTTCAAGATTTTTTAAATAAGGATGTTTCAATATCCCAAACATTCTATATGTAAAATGTTTTCTCAGGTTTTCTAATGGATTGACTAATTCACATCTTTTATGATTTGTATTGACCAGATTGACCAAAGAGCATGTGCAGGTAAGCTCATATTGGTGGATAGTTATTATATTATTTTTGCCCTTATTTCCATATATATCCTTACGATGTAACAGCTAAATTGTCCTTGAAATTTGGACCAGGCTATGTGTAAAGTGGTAGCCAAGACTAGTGAAGATGTTAAACAAAGTATAAGAAGGGCTCGACAGAAGGTATACTATATGTGATATATTGTTATGTTGCAGGGTTATTTTCAAGAATTTTCATTCATGAATGGATTTGATTCAACATAAGTTGCTGCTTTATAGTCATGAAGAAATATATACTTTGTGAAAAATTTCTGGTTAATGTCACAGATGATGAAAATCTGTAAGAGTAGATGTCATTTGAAGTTCACCATGATTTAATAGTGTTAGGATACTGCAAAAAGTATCTTTTGTTCTCTTTTTTTAATGTGGACATCATTTTAAAAAAAAACCTGTTACTGCAAGTTGAATGTTAATGATGTTACTGAGTTACTGAGTTTAGCATATTTAGAAATTTATACTTCTCTACTCTTGCAGGTAAGGTTATATTTCAAAAGTCCTACTACTTTTGCTTTACAAGCTTATATCAAGTAAAACATGTATTTTTCCTTATATTGTGTAGTGTCAGTTAAAGTATGTTTAAAAGTTTGTCTAAGTAGACAAATCTTTGTACTTCTATTTCTAGGCGTCTGGTAGAAGGTAGTACCAAAATGAAAGGGATCACAACTTTTGCATCCAAAACTAATTGAGAGTTGTTTGTCCATCATGGCATTGGAAGTAACAAAGAGGATCGCTTTGATGTTGGTTAGCATAGAGTCATGTTGTGCTGCACTATGAATGCTCCAATTTTGTGTCCAAGTTAATATTTTCTATGTTTATATTACAGGCACTGGATACAATGAAGAAAGCCGGTTCAAGTTTTCCCAAGGACCAAGCGAAGAGATTGGAGAAAGAGGTGTGGTTTAGTTTATCCCATCTAAAGTAAATAGGAGTTGTTTGTTTTTATGTTGTTTCTTCATTTCTTTTCCAGGTTGATGAGTTGACCAAAAAATATACTAAGTCGGCAGAGGATATATGCAAGGGAAAAGAGAAGGAAATTAAAGAAGGCTGAGTCTCCTAATACAGTATGTTTATTGGCTAACCTCCTTTAAATCATTAACACCTGAATTTCAATTAATAACCCTCTATTAATCACTGTTCTCAAATTTATCTGTAGATTCTGACAATGATTGGCAATTGAATTCTTGAGAATGAGGCATATGCTGCATTTAGACACAGATGAAGAGATTTAATTACTTCTATTCAAACTATTACAGTATTTCCTTGCAGCCAGCGTGGATGATACAATGATAATTTCAAACAATGATTCTTACTGGCTTCATGGCTTATAAAGTTTCGAAGGCTGCTTGAAGACAAGTTGAGAGTCATATTCTGCAGTTATATGTTTGTTTGTTAGGCTCTCCATGGTTCAAAAATAGCATTTAACTTGAGACTAAGCGATCCCTGTTCCCACCAACTTCATCAGTATTCTGGTGTCATACGTCCTTGTCGGTGATGCAGAAGCATTATTGCGTAATTTTTATAAAATTTTTTACTTTCATTTAATTTAACCCTTGAATTTATTTATATGATATTATAAATGGATGAATCATTTCAATGACAAACCCTGTTCCTACATGTCTGAATCCCCTTTTGTCTCTAATTTTGTGAACCAAATTCCAGGTGAAGTACGGAGATTCCTACCTAAAAAATTTATTAAATTTTGCAAACGACAGATTTTAACCAGCAACAGAACTTATGCCATTCAAGTAAAAGCATAGTAGACTGGAAACCTAAAGAACTTTTGGACTGTTGGTAAACAAAGGTATCGTTTGCTGTTAGGTCAGGTTGTAAACCTGTTTTTGAGTGAGATTTACAGTGACGTTGGTTATTGTCTGCCCTAAAATTCAGACCATATCATACCGAGTAACTGGTTTGGGAACTTGCATCTTACTACAAGAAGAACAATCTACATTTCTCTTCAGATGAGAAAAGCATTTACATCTACGGGAGATCAAAACCTTACAACGAAAAACAGCAGTTTAAAGTACTTCGAGAAAAAGTACTTAAAACTTCTATACATACACACACACAACCTCGCTCATGTCTCGCTCTCTTTGTCTATTTACCACATATTGCCTCCCTTGTCACAAGCATTATTCCCCTTGTCCACAGCTCTGCCATTTCCAACCCTCCCTCGCATACAAAATGAACTTCCTTGTTCTTAGTGGTCACTACCCGAAACACTCCTGGTTTATTGGCATCGCCTTTACTCCGCCTATTCCTTTGAAATGTAAGACTAGACCCCAACTCTGCCTCTTGGCATATCACGTTCTTCCGCCTTGAATTTCCCCACCGCAGGACACCTTCTGGGCTCAACATTCTAATTTCCTTCCTGTGTGGAGTTCCTTTACCTCTCTTGGTGTGCTTTTGTACACAGGCACCACTTAGAACAAGCTTCCAAGCAAGATCATCTAGAATCACACATTCTGCATCATTTTTCAAGCCAGAATTTTTTCGTGCTAGTGAGAGAGCAGTTTCTCCTCTAGCATTCTTGATATCGGAAATGGCCCCGCTGGAGATCAAGAGTTGACACATCGGTCCATGGCCTTCCCTGGCTGCTAACATGAGTGGAGTATAGCCATCACTGTCAGGCATATTAATATCGTAACCCTTACTGGTCAACAACTTGACTGCATCCAGGTCCCCACGACGGGCTGCACAATGTAATGCATAGAACCCTCCAGCATTGCGGTTTCCCTTTTCAAGTGCAAATTCGAGCATCACCTTCTCAAACAGGTCACGATTCTGGTTCAACTCAGATAGTGAGATGGCTGTTTCACCAGATTTGTTAAGCAGCTTAACATCTGCTCCAGCAAAAACCAGCAGGCGGAAAACTTCAACATAACCCTTCAAAGCAGCAATCATTACAGCAGAGAAACCATTATCATCCTGATAATCAAGATTGATCTCTCTAAATCTGATTAGAGCCTTTAAAGCCTCAATATCACCAGCCTGGGCTGCAAACATTAGAGGAGAGAAAACTGTTGTATCGCATGATGTTGGAATTTTTCCAGCCTTAATTACATTTAATACTGCATGTTGAAAACCCAGGGACCACCGGTTCGATCCAGCAATTGAACTAGCGGATTGACCGGCAACATTAACCAAGCCAAAATCAGCACCAGCCTGGGCCAAAGCTTTGACACATTCTTCCTGCTTATATTTTGCACTGATCATCAGAGCTGTGTCACCGGATTCTGTCTTGGAGTTTATATCACAACCAGAATCAATTAGCGATTGAAGAACTGTGGAAAAACCAAGACGGGCCGCCAGGTGTATTGGCCGAAACTCTGTTTTCTGGGTTGTAATAGGGCATTCTACATGGGCACCACAGCTCAAGAGCACATTGACTGCTCCTGCATTGCCACAAAGGATGGCATGGTGAAGGAGAGTTCTTCCATAGTGAGCAGTATTGGGGGAGAGGTGTTGCAGGAGCATCCGCAAGATAGAACCACTGACTTCAAAATATTCCACTGCACACCAGGTGATGGCATAAGGTTCAGCTAGTCCGGCACCAACTCGCAACTCTTCACCTGTGGCAGTGTCCCATGACCATGCTCCAAGTCTTACTTTAATATTTGTTTTCACACCAGCCTGTTTTATCATATTAGGATGAAGCAGGAGATCAGTTGTACAACAATGAATGGATAAGAGAAAAGAATTGGTTTAAAAAAATAACACAAAGTCTATCACTTATCCAATGTATTGTAGAAAAATAATCCCATCACACATACTAAGGATATCGCATGAATATTGTAATGTCATGGAGGGCATCTACCCATAAGATAAGTGTCAGAAAAAGTAGCAGGCTAGTTGTTCTAAAACTTCATTATTCCAATTCTGAAATTGTTAGCTTTTAAAGGTTATGGATACACGAGTGTCACCCTTCCCAGTCCCTGTACCACCACCCACCAGGAACAGGAAGAAGACCAAAAAAAAAAAAAAAAAAAAGCAACAGTGTTCATGCTACTATACAATTGATTTGCAAGGAAAGTTGATCATTTAAAAAATTGAAAACATTCAAAGAAGGTGACGAAATTGATGGCAAACACAATTTGCCCCTCTATGAGCTACTGGTCATCTAAAATTTTGACACCGAAAGGTGAACGGTTAGAAGGGTACCTGTAGTAACAACTGGACGACAGTGACCTGCCTACTAACAACAGCAGCAACAAGAGCAGTACAGTCAACATTTGTGTGCAAAGAAGGTTTGAATGACTGCAGTAGAAACCTATCAGTTGCATTCACATCAACTCCGCACTGTCAATAAGAGCAACTATGTTAATTGGCAGATCAAACAAATCATAATTCACATGTCAGACAATTCTAATTTAAGTGATTAATAATTCCATGGACACACTTAAAACACATAACGGTAATTCAGTCATTAATCATTAGTCTAATTTAACGGTTATTCAATCATTAGTTTGATTTTTGCTTTATAGCAGTTACAGGTTGCAACTGTACCGGCCTTGTAATTAAGCAAGTAAAAGAGTTTACCTTCATGAGGGTGTCCACGACATCGACAAATCCCCTACAACATGCCATGACAAAAGCATGCACAGCAACATGTGGTCGAATCATATCAGAGCCCATCAGCAGCTCCACCTGCCTTGCTTGACCGTGACAGCTTGCCTCCAGCAAGGCCTCCTCACAAGCTGGCTGAGAAGCACCGGCTTTGAGTAAGATCTCCAAAATCTGGAGGTGGCCCTCTCTTACTGCTACTGTTGTCGCAAAGCCCCTGAAGAGTTTCTGGTTCACATCAGCTCCACTGTTCTGTAATTTGTCAACATCCACGTTTTTAGTACAATGCAAAGGCGGTGAAAAGACTTGTCAACAAGAAAACAAATCTCACCATCTTTTCTTCCAACTCTTATATTTTTGCTCAATATCTTAATGCAAGTTAACAAGAAAACAAAACCACCAGTTTACTGCTATAGTAACCATCTTGGAATCTTCAGTAGCAGCAGAAAGTCATTGGCCACACAGACAAAAATAGGGAATATCAATAGAATAGACAAAGAGGCATGGAACTTTCATGAAACATTATATGAAGTGAAGTTCATGAATTAGACAGGTGAGACTGAGGGAGGATGCATCATGAATGTGTACTGTTATGTACTTCAGGTTCTGGCCAATGGACCAAGACAACTCAACATGGGCCTTGCAAACCATATTTCCATTATATAAACAAAACAAATATCTTATGCTTTAATTACAATACTGCCCTCTTATTTCTTCCTTGTCTACTTCATCTGGTATCTGTTGCATCATCTCTTCTAAATATGTATTCAGATCAAGCACTTACATTGTAAAAACCAAAACCCAATTTAAAACCCATACATGTATGAAATATCTATGAAAAGTTTCCAAAAACAAATACAGAATCGCCCATAAAGAATTCGGATCGACCCTTTTTCAAACATATTCAATACTACAGAAAATTGTCATAGTGTTGTTTAATAAACGTAAATGAGAGTAGGCAATCAATATGGGGCCAGGGCAGGAAAAAGCAATCAATTAAAGAAGACCATGAATCTTTAAAGATACAGAAGACATAAATAACTTTATTTCGGAAGATAATTCCCGCTTAACATGAAACGGTGAAAAAAAAAAAAAAAATTGGAAAGTGCAAAAACATCATGACATCAGTAAATCTCAGTAACTAGTAAGTTAAAAAAAAACCTCTAATTCAGCACACAAGGTTGAAAAATCAAATGTCCAAGTACCTACAAATGAATTTCAAATTTAGCTTTTCGAAAATTTTAAATTTCCAAAATACCAACCAAACAGCAAATGAAAGCGACAAGAAGGCAAAAGGCGGAGTGATATTTTCTCCGTCCAAATTTAATTTTACAGTAATTCATATTTAAAAAATTTATTAAAAAAATCTCAAATTGTGTCAATAATCGTGAAAATGATGGTAAAAAAATTAGTTATAAAAACACTTCAAAATTCGCAAATCAAGCTGGACAGATTTTTTTTTTTTTTTTTCTAAACAGATCCACTGAAAATCGACTGTGTAGTGAAATGGAGCTATGAATGTCGATTTCACCAACAGTAATCTGATCAGCACTTTCTTTTTCGTGGAAGTAAAAACAACAGATATAATTAATAATTTATAAAAATGTGCAAAAAGAAATTGAAAAACAGTAACAAATCACACAAACGCAACACTCTTTTTTCCCTCTTTGAGAGAAAACACAACACTCTTTGAAAACATTCAAACAAGCGTAAAAACGCATGAACCATCTCCGAAACGACATCATAATAAAACAGTTTCAAATCTCAACCTTATGAACCATCTCCAAAACGACATCGTAATAAAACAGTTTAAAAAAAAAATTGGAGAAGTAAAACAGTTTCAAAACTCAACCTTATCAAATTTTTTTTCAGTGATCTGATTTTTATCAAATGCAACAATGTTCATATGAGCACTTTTTTTATTATATATAAAAAAAAAAAGTCAAAACAAGCAATGCGTATCAGAAACGAACTTCGACTCCAATCTGAAGGCTTTTAAAGAATTCCAAACGGTAGAGAACAGTTGAAAACGATTACGCAAATAAAACAGTAGTTCAAAATTTGATTTTTTTAAAAAATTTTATTTTAACAATGGTCGGATCATATACCAGTAATTTCTTCACGAGAGTGAGATTTCCACTGTGAGCAGCTAAAAACAGAGGCGTGACGTCAGTCTTGAACTCCTCGAACTCGACGAGAACCTCGTTCGCCGATTCCTCCCGGAGCACCACCTCCGTCTTCCTCGTCTTCAAGGAGACAGCGCCGACGAAGTTGACGTCGACGAAAGGATCGGAAATGCAGTCGGTTGCCGATTTCAGATCGCAGGCGAGCGTCGCTTCAAGAAGCCTCTGCGACACCTCCGCCTCGCAGTCGACCGGCACCACCTGCCTAACAGAGAACACCGTCATTGCGGCGAAGAACACGTGAGAGGGGCTCGGTTTCGGTGTGCAAAGGCGTTGGTGGTACCGCAGGTGAGATTCGAATTCGTTTGGGCTCTGTCTCTGGAGACGCGAAGCTCGAGGGAGAGGAGAAACTTGAAAGAAAGAGGGCGCCCAGACGAGGAGAGAGAGAGGAACGGATTTATATCTATTGGGACGGTTTTTGACTTTTTTTACTTTTAACCGCGGTTAAAAAAACACACAAGTTTAGTCTGTTTGTTACCGTGTCAATCAAGGGGTGTGGGACCGGAGCATTTTTGAGACCGGCTCTGATTTAGTGGATGGGCGGCCATGATGACTCGGCTCGGCCTAAGATGTAATATGTGGAAAAAAAATCAGAACTGTGGATCGTATGTGAAGATTGAATCGTGGCCGTTTAAATGGGAATGTTTTTCAATTGATCTGCTGGGAAATAACGTGTTAATTAATAAGTAAATACTATGAATACCAGAAAATATGATTGTATACTCATAATTTTTTAAATCAGTATGCGATTCAGAGATTATTCCTTGAGTTTTTTGTACATCTGATTTATAATTGTTACTGAATCACAATATTCTTCAAAAGAGATTTTTTTTTCCCCCTTAAGTTGACATTAAAAGAGTCTGAAATATATACAACAAAATATATTATAAAAGAAAAATTAATTTAAAAATTTAAGTTTAAAAACTATCTATATTTAATTTGATAATGATATACATGCAAGTTGTCTTTTTTATTATTATTATAATATAACTCCTATAATACATCCTAACTTTTAAATTATTATAATCATTCATATAAGTAAAATATTTTTGTAAAAGATAACGCAATAGAGGTTGAAATAATATGAAAATAAATGTTTGATATCCATAATATTTGAGATACTCATTGATATATACGTCAGATATGGGATCCCATTATCCAAGGGGTGATATGATTTTTTTTTTTTTTTAATACAACGGTTGATATCTACTTTTTTTTTTTAAGTAGTGATATCTGCTGATTTTACATTTACACAATAAATCCATGAAATGACAATATTGTCGCACCTTATGTTAAACGAAAATATCCACATGTGCATTAATATAGAAGACAAACTGGGCATTTCGAAAAAAAAATAGAAGAAGACAAACTAAGTAAAAACTATCTTTCACTGATATAATCTGAGCTATTAGATTGAATAAGCTTGTTAAAGAGTGAAACACAAAACAAAAAATTTTATTATTGCTAAACTGTAATCTCCAAAGGTTTCTATCAAAATATTAAACAATAAAAACATTTTTATTAATGTTTCAAAATAAAAAAATAAAATAAAATAACATTTTTATTGAGAATGTGAATCATGTACATGTGCACTAAAGCACACTGCACATATATAATATTACAAAGGACATATGATAAAACAAATCTTCTAAATTTTCAACGATCTTGTAATACATTAAAGTTATAAATAATGAAACATTATATTACACATTTACACTTATTATTATTATTATTATTTTTGAAAAGTACACTTATGATTGTTAACAGTTGATAATAAAAATTAATAAATTTACTCTAACATTAATTCAAATGTGTTGTATATTATATATATTTCATGACTATGTATGAAAAGTTGTTTCTCAATTATTATTGGAGCTTAATCTTGATAGGGATAAAAACTAAGAGTGCATTTGAGATTGCTTCGGCTTATTTCATAAGTTTTTAACAATAAAATGTTTGTTAAACTTTTCATAATCTGCTTCACCTAAAATCTCTTTTTGAGCAATTGGTTGGTGTTTGTTTTTGAAAGCTTATTATTGGAGAAGTTGGGCTTTAACATTTGAAATCTCCATATTGTCATTTTCATTTTAATTAAATGACAACAATACCCTTACTTTAGTAATAATTTTTAAAATTGAAAAATTCAAATTTAAAATAAAAATATTAATTTTTATTTCAACATTTTTTATTTTAATTAATTAAAACCTTAAAAAAATAACAATGGTGGCCATCATTGTGGCCACCACTATGTCATTGGCGATGAAGACTTGCTCCATTGCTAGAGCTTCCTCTAACAATCTCATCTACTCCGTCTCGATGAATTGAACTCGATTTCATTTTTGGAGGAGTCAATTGGCTTCTCTATCAAAGCAATGAAATATCACTCCTCTATCATTGGGCAATAGAGGATTGCCTTATCCATCACCGGGGAAAACTCCTCCAATGACTTCAAATCTTCGACAGTCATCGAAGGAGATCCCATCGATGAAGGATGTCTCCCCATTATCGGAATAGCAGTGGCTACCACTGTTTCTATATTTTTTTAACTTTGATTTTAATGAAAAATATTTTTACTTTTGATTTATTGAAATTAAAAATAATTTTCTTTTTTACTTTATTTATTTTATTTTATGAAAAATTTAAAAAAATTTGAAAAAATAACTAGAAAACAAATGAAATAAAAAAATGAAAGAAAAACATTTTACCCACCATGTCAATTTTGGTAATTCTGCATAATGACTTTAAACTAACCAAACACATTTTGCTTGCTTTTTAGTAAGTTGATTATTAAAAATGGTAGTTTACCAAACACCTACATGCTTATCTTTTAAACCGATTATTTTATAATTTAAGATATAGGTGATTATTTAGTAAGTAGAAGCAATCTCAAATATAGCCTAATCTTAATGGATATCAATACATCTTAGACTCGTTAGGAGTAAGCTAATTTGGATTAAAAAAAAAAAAGAATTGAAATCCTCTTTTAAACTTTTTTTGACTGATATTAATAATTTTTTTGTCTCTCATATATATGCAAGTAGTTCACCTAAGCTCAATTTTTTTTTATGTTAGTGTACAAATGTTGGCATCATATAATATATAATGGTGTTTTGGTATTTATGTTATTGACATTATTGTGTGACAATGGTTTGAGCAAACTCAAGACATGATGTTGTTGAAATTTTTACGTATCTTGTTGCAATAAGTCACTAACAATTGTTACAATAACTCTGGGCATTCAACAATATGCGATAAAGAAGGAAGTTTTTTGCCCTAATTTAATTTCATGTATTAAATGAGTTTTTTCTAATTTTTCTCAAGTTTATTTTCATATTTATTGGTAAGAAAAAAAAATCTCTATTAATAATATCTTTTTATTAATTGGAGTTTTCTTTTATAAAAAGATTTTTTTTTTGAATAAAATTCGTTGGAAATATTTTTTGGAATTATCCCTATTTTTTATTGTTAATTTTAAGGTAAATCTCTTTTATTTATTTTAGATACTCATTGGCCAAAATTAAAATTGATTTCTTAAATGAATTTGGTCATAATAATGACCAAATTCGATCATAGCTATTAAATAGGAATAAAACTACTATTTTAAAGCTGATTTTATTTGAGTTAATTATCTCTAATCAATATCTTTATTTTACAGATTTTTTGAGGAAAGAGCTGATTGCACGTTAGCTTTATAAAACCGGACAATGCATACCAAGAAGATTTTTCTGTTTTGATCAAATTTCGATTTTGATATATTTTCAATGTGTTTCCTGATTTGTTTTAAAGATTATTCTTTGAATTTAATGTATGTTGACGTCCGGGGATGGTCAATATCCTGTTGGGGGTCGAAACCTTACCAACAAAATGATTTATATGGGGTCGGCGCCAAGCTGATCAGCTTGGTGGTAGGAGTTGTCAACCCAAAAATATCTATAAGGTTGAGGGTTCAACTCCGGACGCAACCCTCAGAGGCCAAAAGGGGTTATCCAGCGTGGTCTTTATCTCCGACCCTACATAGTCTTCACCGTCGGCCCCATACAAATTATTTCATTAGCGAGGTTTTAACCCCTAATCAGGTGTTGACCGTCCTCGAATGTTGTTATATCCATTTTCTCGTTTGGCCTAAATGGGCCAGTACATGCCCTATTAACTTGAACAGAAGCAAGGGCCCAGAGGCCCAAGATTGGAACCAGCGGTCGCAAACCCAGCTCGTGAGGCCGTTTAGGTCGTAAGCCAGCAACAGTTCCCAGGTCTCCCACGCATACCTCCTGCTCGCACCTTCAGTTCGTGGAGCTCGTGAGGTCGCCCAGGTCGCAAGCTCGCGGGAGCCTCCAGATCGCCTAACCTCTCCTCTGGTCACGTCGGCTCCTCTCCAGTGTGCATCACCTGGCTGATTAGAGGACTTACTCAGGAGATATCGTGTATAGCAAGTCAACAAGGTCATCTGCTCCCATGATTTCCCGCCAGAGACTGTTTACACCATTACCAAGATACATTTAATGCGTCGACTCTGCATTTAATGAAGATATGACTTCTCCAGGAGCATTAAATGCAGACGTGTGTATGCAAGAAGAAATGATAGTTTCACATTTAAGACAACATGGCTGTGTCAGGGTTAGTTGAAAATAACTATCAGCTGTACCTTATTTTTGTATATTTTATGACTTTATTTGTATCTCTCCCCTCTATATATAAGCAGGGGAGACATTTACTGTAGACAACAAGTTGAAAATACTAGAGAACTGTCACTCTGCCGGATTTTGACCTGAGAGTGGCCGTGGATGTAGGCGCAGTCACCGAACCACGTAAAAATCTTCGTGTGTTGCATCCCTCTTCCTCTTGTCTCCATTGTTTGTCTGATTGCATTTACTCAACCGCCACGACCAATATTCCCTCGCTTTAATTAAAACTCCACCAACCTTAAAACTTCATTTAAACCTCATTTATCACCTACCCAACACCGCAACCATTCCTTAATTACCTTGTTCGCCGTCTGGGCCCCAGAATCTCTGGGTTGACCGTTTCCGAACGTCAACAAATGTCAACATTAAAAACGCGCGTTCAGCTTGGTGGAAGGAGTTGTCAACCCAAAAATACATATAAGGTTGCGGATTCAACTCTGGATGCAACCTTCAGGGGTTAAAAGGGGTTGTCTCGCGTGGTCTTCACCCCTGGCCCAGCATGGTCTTCACCGTTGACTCCATACAAATTGTTCTATTGGTGAGATTTTGACCCCCAATCGGGTGTTGACCGTCTGCAGACGTCAACAATGTACATATTTTCTTAAGAGATAATCTTGTGATTTATTTATTTTAGAAATATCTTTTTCTAAAATATGAAATTTTCAATTTAGATAAAGATATTATTTTGAGATAATCTTTATAGACAAATTTTTATAAATATATTTATTCTTTCTCTGCAAGTTTTACATGTGAACCTAACTATTTAATTGTAGATTTAGTTCGACCAAATTGGTCTTTTGTCTCATGAATGGATCTGTATATTTTAAGGATAAATTCGATCAAGCTAGAAAATAGGAAAATGTTCATATTTCCAATAGATTTGTTTTACCTCTTTTATCTCCGATTAAAATTTTTGTTTTGCAAATAATATTGAAGAGAACAAAAAAAAAAAGGTGTATGTGGGTGCTATAAAGGCTAACCAAATTCATGAGGTTTTTCATGTAGAACACGAGAGAAAAAAATGTTGACGACAGATACATGTATTTTATAAAATTTAGGATATTTTTCTAAGTACTTTAAATCTTAGACCATGATTAGTTTTCTATAATATTTTCAATAGCATAATTTTTTTTGGGATGAAGACTCATTTGTCTCTCTCGAGAGGATTGATCTCAAATTATTGGAGAGAGTCCAAGTATGTAGAGATTTTGGAAGTTGAGAGGAGCTCGTTATACTGGATTAGTGAAGAGAGTAATACACTTTGCGTCAACTGTAAATAATGAGTTTTTAATTAAGTGAGTCGAGTTATATATATACTGTTTTAATCTTCATTAATATGTATAAATATTTAGGTGCAGCCTAGTGAACTAAGTGAAAATCAAATTACGTTCAAAATGTTATGTCTTCCTTTTTTATTCCGATACAATATCTGTTTACTAATTACAACATTTTAGTTCATACTGTTACAACAATCTACTTTTAGTTGTTACAACAACTATTTACTAGTTTTTATAATAATTAACTGTTAGTTGTTATAACGACTTAATCAGTTTCACATAATAATAAAAAATTAGGTACTGTTTTTTTCATTTTATTAAAAATTAAAAGAAATATACTTAGAAGAGGATTTAAACTCAAAAAATTTTGAATTTAGATAATTTCTTAATCTAAGTGTTTTACCGGCGTAATATAATCTCATGATACATAAGCATTACAATAATTTGAATGGTTGAATGATTCAAATATAATTGTTTTTTATATTCTTTTTTCAGTCATAAATCATATGATTAAAAATATTAGTTTCTTCAAAAAAAAATGAAAAAGAAAAATTTATACCGTATAAGAGAATAGAGACAGTGAGATGGCAACCAGACATGGTCGAAAATCCAAGAGCATCGGCTTTATATACGGTCATCGTGATGGAAATGGTTGACAAGGTCAAAGATCGGGTCGGTATTGCTTTACTCTTTTCAAACTGAAAAAAGAGTTATACTCTCTAGTCAACACTCAACACTAGTACGTATCTGAGAAGCTACCTTCTCTGATTCACTGGACCTCCATCTCCCACTCATCAATCTCTTTTGACCACTGTTATTTTCACTTTCCCAAACACTGAAACTCGTTCTACCCGCCAATCTATGATCTTGTCAAGAATCATGTTGGTTCTGTAACCAACCAGCCACTGCCTAAAAAACACCATTGCAGGAATGTTTCTATTATGTTATCTTTTCTGAAAAGGAAAACGAAAGCAAATAATCAATCAGTGCTACTAGTTTAATATCAAATGTCATTCATAAATTTATACATAGATTAATCAGCAATATATTTTTTTAAACTAACGATTAACAATACTAAAATATCCTAAAACGATCTAAAATAATTTTGAAAATGCAATAATATTATCTAACTTTTTCATTCAATCATATGCAACGGAGTGATATATCCATAAATATTTGGGTTTGAGATTAATATGCAACGACATATCATCTGTCATATAAAATTGATGAAAAAGTTGGACAATAATATTATATTTTTACTATTGTTCTTAAAATAAATATTTGTTTGTATGTATGGATTGATGATAATATTATACCAGAGGTCCACATAGGATGATTATATGGGGAAATACAGCTGGATGTAACAGTTGTGATTGGCATAGTCGCATGGAGAGGATGAATGGGATCACAAAAGGAGATACTTCTTCTTGGACTTATAAGGACAAAGGAGAATGGAATGGTATGATATGGATAAGTGTAGCCTCTGTGCTTTAGTTTATTTACCTTTTTGTATGGTCAATTGACAAGGATGTTCGTGGCTTTGCGTGCTAAATCATGTTCCACGTGGCGGGCTGACATATAGTAGTAACTAGGCAAAGAAGAGAGTTGAAGTTGTGACAGCCGATCCACCACAACCAGGGCAATGGGCATATTAGAAGAGAAGACAAGCAGACAACACCACAGTCACAGTGTGGCTTTTTGTTGATTAATATTTTTTTAAAATAAAAAATACTGACCCCTCCATTTGCCAATATTTATGAAATTATTGAAATATAGAGACCAGAAGTAGTCTTGGAATTTGAACCTGCTCCCTGATCCTAGCCTCTCTCACTCCGTCCTTCGCGAGAAATACAATTAAATTATTATTATTTTTATCATATATTTTCTTAATAAATTCTTGACATAATTCAAAAGGATTTAAAAGATTCTCATTTTTTATAAATTTAGATAAAATTGTGAAATCTAAAAACGAAGAATGGGTTGAAAAGGATTAAATTTATTTTTGTATTTAGCTCGAAGTATAAATAAAACAATAATGTTTTAACCTAATATTTATATAGTTGGATGAATTCAATATACGGTATGTGTAGCTTTTAAGACAGAGAGAAGAGAGATTCTTGTATTGAATCTAACTTAATCCTCATTTAGATAACAAAAATTGAATGAAAGAGAATCCTAGGTAGAAGAATGAATATAAATAAAAACCATTTAAAATATATAGACATAATTGACTTGTTTTTAATCAGACATTTATCATTTATGGGCCGTTTCTCCATGTGTTCATGCAACAATACAAAGTATTACAGTAAATATTATTATTAGGGGAAATTCTAAATAAGGTAAAACGTGAAGCATTTTGTCGTGTTGTGGGCAGCGGGGCATGCGAACGTGCAACGGCTGTCGACGAGAAGGGATGTGGCTCTGCACGTGCGTGCCGGCTAGGGTCAAGGCCTCAAAGAAGGTCAATAACTTCCATTTTTTGTTCTTTCTTGCTTTTTGTGTTTTATGTTGGAGGAGATGCAGTCTTCTCATGTGACTCTTTAATGTGCCCTTTAAAGTTGGAGTTGAAATTTGGACCAAGACTAGTGTGTAAGTATACGACTGACGCTAACGCGTTCGGTCTACTATTGCCGTACGATAATAAGAATGTGATTTGGGTTTGATCTATGAGTTCGCTTATGACATCTAAATGTGTAATGTAATATTATTGTCTCGAGTTACATGAATTGCTAAAGTAATAAGTCTGCACCTCATTTTCTCTCTAATGTCCCTCTTTTAAGTTGAAGTTGGAACTTATATCAACCTGCCCCAATAACAACACGCTACATGGTACTCCGAAACGTTGTGACGCGTTAGTCATAACCACCCGTATAGTTTGATCTCACAACAAATCATAGATTCGAGTACTGTACATTAAGGGTGGATAACTTACATATAGCTCGATTATAAGAGGACAAATTGTACAATAGTCTCTCTAATTAGAGAGCCAGTTTTCTTCACTTATTGTGAAGTCTTTCTCCTCCTCCTTCCATAGAGAGTAGAGTTTAATAAACTGTTACGTTTCTTGCTGTTCTATGGGAACTAATATCTAGAGAGTTCAATAGTTGTAATTTGTAGTTATAATATTAAAAAAAACAAAACAAAACAAAAAAACAATATGCTACATAGTATTATAGCACACTTTTATTAAGACATATTTATATATTCAATCTACTACTATCATATTATGTGATACATCATCTTTTTAACACATGTGATTAATTATATGCACATCTTCGTATTTATTAAGATGGTGGGGGTTTAATTCCCAAACACATTTAATAAGTTTGTGCAATTTTTTTTTTCAATTGGTGGAGTAATTATTTTTCAATTATGATAGTAAATATTTAAATCACACAAATAGTTATTGATTTTGATAGGTCTTTAATAAATTTGTATAATTTTTTATTTTTATTATAAGAATAGTTATTTTTTACTTATAATAGTAAATATTCAAATCATACAAATAATTATTGAAAAACCTATGGCATGATTTACGTCAACTTTAAAAAATGGCATGTTACATGAATGTCATACAAGTGATTGATCATATAATTTTTTTTTTTCTTTTTTTTTTAAGGACTGAAACTGGTTCAGAAGATTATCAGAATCAATCGAGATAAAAATATTGGTGTCGGTTTAAGATACTACTATTTTATATAAAAGAGATTTATCTATATAAAAATATAAAAAATATCTATACGAGGATGGAAGATAACCTACGAATAAGGATGAGAGGCTTGTTATTTTCGACTTCTCCAAATATCAATGTATGTTTAAAGTCATGAGGCAGTGGCGCACATACCAATGACACCAATGGAGCTAGCTGCCATTGAGGATTGATCAAATGAGTCACTAGCTTCCATTTGGCGCATAAACCAATGACACCAATGGAGCTAGCTGCCATTGAGGATTGATCAAATGAGTCACTGGCTGCCATTGACGATTGATCTTATAAGTTCTGACACGTAATGTAGGTAATAATATTAACTCAGACCTATTGTCGTGAAGTCTTCTCTTTATATTTTCTTCAGGGGGATAGCTCGTCGCGTCATTTTCGTCGAAAGTAAGGGCTGATACTACCCACCGTTGCATGGCGTGCCATACTTCAATTAATTTAGTGAAACTCGACACGTTTTCAATGAAAGGGCTCGTGCAACCTCACGTGTCATTGTTTTGGAAGTTGATTAATTATGTTATCTGAAACTTGTTTCTTAAGCATTGAAGAACAACGGCGTACGTGTTTCATTTTTCTTGTAAAAAGCACATCAAAATATGTAAGCTTTGTGCAAGATCAAAGTCGTTTATATTTGTACACATTCTTTGATTTAATTCGTTCATGATATTGTGGATTTGCTGATAATTATCATCCCATATCAAGCCAATAAAGCACTTTTAAGAAAGAAAGTAGTCCTAAAACAAGCACTAGTCTAACTGAATTCTGAAACAAACCAAATATTTCCGAAAGCATTTTGATTATTTGAAATGCACCTTTAACATTTCTAAAAATAAAAGTAATCAACTTTTAACAACATGAAAAGCACTTCAACTATTCTTGGTATAGGATCAAATTCCGCCTTTTTTTCACTCAAGTCAGTGGAAATTTCAACTATGATATAAGTTTTTAGATATAGATAATATATACTTTTAACTGATGAAATTAAATTACAATTTGCATAATGTGTAGTAATTGTGTATCATATATTAAATATTAACTATTTTAAATGTTCAGGTAGTGGTTGACAGTGTTACAATTTGTGTAAAAAATCAAGACAGTTGATTGTCCATTCAGTCATTAAATTTTGAAGTCATCTTTGTTAGATGGTTTTACGTCAACTTTGAAGTCATCCATTCAGTCATAAAATTTTGAATTTGAAGTCACTAAGGTCCTAACAACATGACTCACATTTTAAAATATTACATCATAATCACAAATCGAAAATTGGATTGAAAATTGAATCCTAAATCTAAGATGGGGACCCGTGCGTACATCGACCAACCAAGTTACACTCAAAACAATTTTGGTCCACTGTCCTTGGTGTTGGTGGAGATCACTGTTATTGTCTTCCACGATTGGGACAGTGGAGAGGCCTATTACAGCCACCTTTCTTACCCTCTTTTAACCAGCCTCCAATTTCAAAGCATAATTGCAATTGATCTACCAATTATTATATCAAAATAATTTGGGTCATCATTTGGCAAATCAAGCTGAAGCTAAGTGCCTACTAAGCTCGGTTACTAACGACACCACTGGTTTTGTATTTTAAATTTGAACTCTCTCCCCTTTTGGTACAATTTGGGATACATTAGACTGTATTAAATTAATATGATTTTATAAACATCATTAGCTTTTGAATCACTTAGGCGCCAAGGCTACAGAAACTCTTGTATTTAATCAAAACTAGGACCTCTAATAGTTAAGAGGACATTAGTGACCCATCTTCAACTTTTTGTCAACTTTGAAGGTTTTCTTTTCTTTCTTTAAGTGTGTGTGTTTATATAAATATATAAATATATATAATATTACTGTTAATTTGGGGTTTTGGAGATGGAGATCACTTGAAGTCACAACCTCTATGGTTCATGTGTGAGGGGTATATTACTGGACCATTACCATCTTGTCTTTCTTCCAAAGTTGCTAAGGAATTTTGTAGAGAAATCATCATCATGACCTTGTATATGGAATTTCAAATGGGCGTTCCATGATTGGGACCACTACTTGTTAACTAGTAAAACAGACAAGACAAGATTTGTCTCCAAGACTCCAACTAACCTCCTCCACTTAATCAAGTTGCTTGTGTCTCAAATTCAAGCTGATATGATTTAATTTTTATCCTATTTTAAGACTAATCTTAAAAGAGACCTGCTTTTCTCCTTTATAAGATGGTAACCAATCTTACAAGCCAATGCGGCCTCTTTGTTTCAAGAAAAGAAGACAAAAAGGCTAATTAATTACTTGTATTAGTGGACAGATTAAATCACCATGATTGAAGGTGCAAGAATTCAAGATTGGATTAAACTTAGGAAGAAATTTATTAGGCTAAAAGTTGTTTTGAGAAACCTATTAAGTAGCGGAAATAGCTTTTGATGGGCGTTCACTTTACTTGAAAATTAATTAGTGAGTTTTGGTAATTTTGATTGAAACTTAAAGTAAAATTAGTCTCCACATCAAGTCATCAACCAATCAATAGGATTAGTATTTATCCGTCGCTTTAATGATACTTTTCTTACCTCTGCTTCTGAATTATAGTAAGCTTGGCTAAGCTTGCTTTATAAGAACATGGAGGCATGATAAAATTTATTTTTCTATTTGTCCTCTGAATATAACTTTTAAATTTTACAATAAAATTATGAGTTTCAAATTATAATTCGAATAGGAATAGATAAATCAACTTATGAAAATTTTATTAAAATTTTTAGATTAATATCTGTTCACCCATTTCCTCTTGTATTAATGGTGAAGATGAATAGAAGACAACTCTTAAATTTAAATTGATAATGGATTGATGTTGAAGTCACATAATTTATTCAAAGTTTTAAGTTAATTTAGACTACCAATTTGAATATAATCCTATACAAAATTATTTTTTAATTTTAAACAAATTTTTAAAGTCGTATTACCTATGGTTTTTGACTTATCATCCATCTAGATGACTTAAAATTTTTAAAACTAAAACTGTTGTTTTCATATCATAAAAACACTGTTAAATAAAAAACAATAACAGTGTATTTCTTATCTTAAAATCGGCTTAGCAGCAAGGTCCATGACATGATACGTGGAATATTAAAAGTTAAAATATTGATGTAACATATATAACTGTAACATTATTTAATAGGAAAAAAAAAAAAAAACGTAAGAATAGGTTTTAATCAATCACACTCTCATGAAATTCAACAACCCTAGGCTTGAAGTTTGAACAAACATGCAAGATGACAAATGTTTGCTACCTAACTAAATAATGCTACATGGTTTTCCTCAACGTACCTCTCCGGACAACCTTACATTCCCAAGTCCACTAATAAAGAAAATAAAATTAAGTATTTCATTATCCACTTCGGTCAAAAAAAAAAAACAGTACATACATTTTTAAAAAAATTTAAATTCCGTGTTTAAGTTGGAGTTGGAGATACTATTTCGGCTCGTACTCCTATTAATATGAGTATGGGCTAATTTAATAATAATAAAAAAATATATCCAGTTCATACTATTATACACTTCGAATTACTTTTTAAATAATTCTTATAGCAATTTAAGCTTTCGGGTTTTGATAAACTTCTAACTCTATTTTAGATTTATAAATTTCACAACTATTTATCCATTTGGTCCAATGATTTTCATTTGCTTTAAAATCTTGTTTGGTACGAGATTGGATAGAATAAGATGAGATACAATTGGATGAGATTCATTTACTTTTTCTATCATTGGATTGAAATGATTTTTACCTAAGTTCCAAGTTAGATAGTTGTTTTATTAATTAAAATATGTCACAAAAGCATGTAAGTGACAATAAGAGCAACAAAAAAAAAAGTTGCAATAAATAAATAAATAAATATATATATATATGTGTAAAATCATATGCCACCTTAAAGATCGTCCCTTCTTGCTAAAACTCTCACACACACCTTAATTTTCATACTTTTCCAGTATAGAAGAAAAAATTATAGCAATTGACATCATAAGAATGGAATTGCATCATATCATACATTTTTTTTTTTTTTTTCTCTCATAAACTGGTAAAAAGAAATTAAAAAAACTTGGCCTACTAAAAAATCTGAACTTTACTACGTACTTGGGTCGTCTTTTGTTGGAAAAGTGAGTGACTCTTGTGCTTTTCTTTTCAAGTTAAAAGTCTTCAAAATTCTTGCGGAATTGGGTAAGAAATTGTGACGTTTCCCAAAATTAAGTTCCCAAATTGAAATCCTGTTTTCTCAAATCAATAATAGGGTTTAACTTATTATACATAATTAATAAAATTATAGATGTGAATATGGAGTCATTAGATTTTAATCTAATGGTTTAAATAAACAAAAAATTTTAAAAGTTAAAAATACAAAATATTACAAAGAGATAAATGTCTCTTCCAACTGCTTGGATGATTACTGATTCAATAGATAAGTCAAATCTTTAATAATTACCTAAGCTTTTGAACTTGATCAAGGGCGTTTGCCCCGAACATCTGGGCCACAGCCCAATGATGCCAATAGAACTGCACACCAATGATGAGTTCAACAATCAAGACTGACCATTGAAAATGAAAAAAGTTGCACATAATTTTGATCTCTGACTAATTCAAAAACCCTTTGATTTGATGTTGTCTTAAGTGGTGAAGAAACCAGGCTATTGATGTCTTTTGATGACGGGTAAGATAAATTACAAAACTTTGAACCACATTTCAAGCACTGAATCACAATATATTTCCTACCCTTTATGACAACGATGTTACTAAATCTTTGACGTAAATTTAGTTCCACTCCAATAAAATTTGATCTTATAATCATAAATCAAACCAAGATTTTGTGGAGTTGCAACTCAACATTGACCAAAAATGGCTCTAAGGAACAAACTGTGCACCAAGACAAAGTTACCAAAATTTTCTAACAGTAACATAAATTTTAGAAAATTGGGAATTTTGGGGAGTAAAAACTCCTTGATCTATTAAAACTACGGTTATTTAGATGCAAAGATTGGGTATAAATAAGATCGCATATAGCAAATTCAACTTCTAACTAAACAAGAAAAAAACAAGTCAAATGGCAAGTTTTGTGAATTTTGCAACAAAAAGTCCACTGGTTTTTGATGAGGAAGGGTCAAAACGCAAGGTCTTCGGTATCCTCCCACTTCTACAAGGCCAATCTTTGGCAGCAACTATGTCCTGTAACTCTGCAGAAACAGAGGAAGTGTTACCATATGTCCGTATCTGACACCAAAATTAAATGTTATCAGGCTCTATATGTTTCGGACACATCGCAATACTGTTGGCGGTCTCAAAGAAAGTTATTGACATAGCAACATTTTGTATGAGATAGGTAAAACGCTAGTACATTAGCTTCTCTTTGATGAACATAACATAAGTTGCCACACAATTAGCAACATAAATAGCAGATTTTATTTTTAAGAAATTACAATCACTAATGACAATCTCACAAGAACATAAAATTTTACACTTCTAGTTCTAGACTTTAAAGCACAAAGGACTACCTGCAGGGGCATTTTCCTTGAGAAACTGATCTATTACATCCTCATTCTGAGCCACTGTCAAACTAAATAACCAAAGATAGAAGTGAGAAAACGTGAAAAAAACGAATATATGGTAGCATGCCGAATGAGGTATAAGAATTCTAGAGTGGACACACCTGCAAGTGCTGTAGACAAGGGAACCCCCAGCTTTTAGCAATCTAAATCCATTGGTGAGAAGTTTTAACTGCAAGCATAGAAAACAGAAAAGCACTTATAATTTACTAGAAACTTTATGTAAAATTAAATTCTGAATACAGAAAATATTGCACTGAATATAATGCTGGAGAACGAAAATAAGAAAAGGACAAAATATTGCTTTATTATTATTATTATTTTTTTTAAAAACCTATTATATATTTTAAAGGATACACATGGTAGATTCAGTTTAACTTAAACCATGAGAACAATCAATCAAAACCATACAAACAACTAACAGATCTCCTTAAGGGAATTGAAAAGGTGTTAAGGCAATATGATCAGGTTGCTGCTAGGGAGTAGAAAATAGAAGAATGATATGTGTTACCTGAAGGCTGGTCAAACTATCAGTTCTCTCAGCATCCAATACACGACGTTGAAGAGTTGTCCATCCCCAATTCTCAAACTTCTGGATATGTTTAACTGACCCATCATGAGTGCACTCAGCATCCACTAGGACCTAATCAAGTTTTTATACATTAGTAGCATTTATAATGAGTGAAGAAGTTTATAACTTGGAAACTATCATCCCCTTAAACTCATGCAAACTACATGAGCAATATTACAAATCTTCATTTAAAAAAAAAAAAAAAAAAATATTGAAGAAAGAGCTAAAATGCAAGTTCACCTTGTCATAGCCGGAACTTGAAACTTCACTATTACAGACATTTTGATATAATTCACTTCTACTGAGCCCAATTACTCCTGAATGACGCCCATAATATATAAGTTCAGGATATTCACTATTTGCAATCAACCCTGAAGCAACAGTTTCCCTTGCTTTGGCAGCTCTTTTCCTTTCTTTCCATGGTCTCTTAGAAGTCCACTCCCTAAATGTATCAGCCTTTTCTTCAAATGCAGATATACCTGTTCAATACTAGACGGAATGACAATACATCAAAAAAGGTCGAAGATTTACATACATGAATTTTAAAGCAAAAACACGTTAAAACTTAAAATAAACTTATCACAGCTTATTTTTCCAGTTGATTACAAGATTCAGAATCCAAATGAAACCTCCGGGGAACAAGGGAAAATGTTGTTCCATCGGCAACAAAAAGTCGGCACCTATCACCCAATGCATATTTCTGCAGCAACGTTCTACAAGCTGCAAGACGATGTCTTGCAACATCGACACCAGTTACAGAACCCGAATCACCAAGAATATCCAGTATCATACAAAGTTTAGCACCTGAACAAACAAAATTTATGGTAATAATAGTGAGGAACATGTCAAACAATCAGTAATAACTGACAAACATTATCACACATACCAAATGTACTAGATCGATATGTTTCATGAACTAAGTCAACACTAAACCAAATATTAGATATCAAATACAGTTCGTCTAATTGAAGTAAAAGAGATACCAAAATTCATTATCTTAAAAAGGTTTGAATGTTTAATCAACTTTCCTACTTGTACTCAACTTAAAAGAGCATCATTATACATAGTCTGAGTTAACTCTTTAACACAAAAATTTGCCATTTAACATTATGGCTGTGTTTGTTTCGCTAGATTGGACTGGGTTTTGGTCTCTTGTTTGGTTGTGACATGGGATTGAAAAAACCAATCCTATGTCACTCATTTTAAGTGGTTGAGGTGGGTTTATTTAAACGCACCACAATACATGGGTTTATTTAATCCCATGTCACTTGCTTCAGTTTTTATATATATATTTTTATTTTTTGCCTTTTCTTCCTCAGGCCATCAAGCTTCAATCTCACCCCAAAAATCATGGTGTTAACGTCAATGTCACCGTCGCCATCGTTGCATAGCCTTTGGCAGCCGCAGCCCGGATGTTCCTGGCTGTACACATCGACGGTTGTGGCGGTCGTCAACCTTGTCGGGGCTTCTTGACATCTCTGGCGTCAACCTCCTTTGGTGGCCATCTCCGGCGTCAGGAACGACCACTACCAACTGAGCGACTTCTTGCTTGACTCTTGGATTTCTGAGACTCATTTGCCCCACCGTCACTTCCGGACTCCACGGTAAATGGGGTGTAGTATGCCATCACATTGTGGAGTGAATCTACGGTGGAGTGCAATGTCATTGGCGGTTGTTGTGGTGGTTAGGTTGCCTGGTATGGTGGTTCTCCATTACATAGAAAGTGATGTTATATTATTTTAAAATGAACTTAATTATTTTAAATATAAAATATATTTATTTTATTTATATTTTTCAGTCCAATTCCACCTTCAACCAAACAAAAGACAGTATTATTTTTATTCAATCTCATATTGCATTAAACATATCATAGTATTAATTTATCAAATTTTATCCTATCCAATCCAATCTAATCCAATCAAATTTCGCGTACCAAATGAGGCCTAAACACTTTGGCGAAGAGATAAAATTAATATATAAACATACTACACTACATTATTTGACAAAAAGAGTGAACAAGAAAAGAGAACAATGCTTACCAGGAGCAGCACAAAGATCCAGCACATGATCCCCGCTGAAATATCCAGTGCCAAAACAGCTGCCCCAGAAGCTGCATCAATTCCATATATCTTAAAAAAAAAAAAAAAAACCCACATTAAAAAATCGAAATTCATTCCTAAAACAAACTAACAATTTCATAGAACTATATCTATATGTATACACAAACACGTCATAAACAAAAAATTACCTTTCCTTGCTTGTATGCGTTAGAGTTAGCGATCTTAAAATCTGGTGGTAGTGAATAAAAACCTGGCAACCAAACAACTCTCTCCAGCTTACACTTTATTTCACTTTCAATCTCCTCTATTTCAGCTTCGCTTCCAGCTTTCAACCTACCCCGCAAATATCGAAACAAAAGAATAAATAATAAAAATAAAAATTTGCTGTTTTTATAACCCAAAAAAAAAAATATATATATAGATTTTGGAGTACCTTATATATCGAGGAATTGAATCGGCGGCCACATAAATGGAAGGGTCGAGTCCATTCTCTTGAAGAAACTCAAGGAAGGCGTCAGGCAAGGGAAGTTTCGATATTTCTTCCATCAAACAGAGCGCACCAATCAACCTGTTAACTTTGCTTCGCAGAGTCGAGACTATGGTAGTGGTGGTCGCGTCGGACACCAGTTACTTGTAAAAACGGTGTCGTTTGAATAGTAGAGGCACAGCGTATTTGTGCGAGTACATGTAAAAATAAACAGTAAAAATTAATACGGTGTCGTTTTGATTAATAGAGCCACAGCGTGTTGGTTATTTTCTTGTGTGCACATTTTGACTTGAGTGGCAGTAAGACCCGCGGATTTCTGGTTTCTGCGAGCTCCGATAATGGCTCCAACTGCTAGACAAGATAAGCCAAGTAAGTCTCCTGACTCTTGTTCTCTGTAAAGCAAGCAAAGAAAAGCAAATGCTGACTCAATTTTGTTGTTTGTTAAAGTGATTTTTTTCATCATTTGAGTGATTGATTTTCAGGTTCTGGTAAACGAGTGGCTGTTGTTGGTGCTGGTGTCAGGTTTATGTTATCTGGTTTTTCACTCTATTTACTGCCTATTAACTAACTGATTTCATTTTCTAAATGCAATTCTCGAAACTTTAGACTGATTGATTAGGTTTTGTGGATTGGATTGGATAAAGTTCACTCCTTTTTGTTTTTTATTGACTGAAAGTTGAAAAGTAAGTAAGAGCCCAATGATTTAATTAGTATATGATTCTCTGGACTGTCTTTGTGTTAAAATTGGACTGACTTCTGTGGATTGTTTCACAAGATTATTGTTTCACTGTTGTAAAACTAATGAAATTCCCATACTGACTAAATGGACCGTCTTTACACATTGTAGTTCCTCATTTACTCCTTTTGACTATGTAATGTGGTTTTCAAGACTATGAAGTATTTGAAAGTGTGGTTATTTGTTTCTCATAAATATAGTCCTTTGTGCTTTTATTTGTGTTGAAAAGATTGAGATTTGACACTGTCATATGATGTTCAAGTGGGCTTGCGGCAGCATACAAGTTGAAATCACATGGCTTGAATGTCATGGTATTTGAAGCTGAAGGAAGAGCTGGAGGGAAGTTGAGGAGTGTTTCGAGGGATGGTCTCATTTGGGATGAGGGAGCAAATACAATGGTAGATATTCTTGTAACATACTACCTTTTCTATTAAAGTCGGTCAATTCATAGATTAAGTAGATTAGAAGTACAGGATTGTCTTTAACTAGTTCGCAAGTTGCAAGAACTGTTACTGTTGAGATGTGTGGAGTGATGTTCGTTTTTGCAGACTGAGTGCTGTTTATCCATAGCAATTTTATTTGTCAATATCGATGACTTCTTGATCTTGTGCAGACTGAGAGTGAGTTGGAAGTCAGATGGCTTCTTGATGATCTTGGAATTCGAGATAAGCAACAATTTGTGAGAGTTTCTATAACATCTTCAACTTATTAGATTGTGAAGCTACAGTTTGTGCCTTTTCATGCATGTAAATGGTCTTTGTTTTTGTCTTCTAATGCCAAAATTTTCACCTCCATTTGGACTTCTAAATTACTTCTCTAGTATTTAGTTGTGGAATATATATTTTGCTGCTCTGAAGTGGAAAGTTCGGTTTCTTATTGTAGATTATATATAAATTGAAATAGTTCTCTCTCGAGTTTTGATTAAGTTGATTACTTTCTACTCTTACAGCCAATTTCACAGAACAAACGATATATTGCAAGAAATGGGGTTCCTGTACTGGTATGTCCTGCTTGTTACATTTGTGCTGTTATTAAGTTACATCTTTTGACATTAAGGCACAGGGAATGCATTTACTATGGCTTAGCTCTGATTTCCTAATATATGTAGACATCTGTCTTTGACTGTGACCACAATTTTGCTTGAATTTTTATGGCAGATTCCGTCAAATCCCATTGCATTCATCAAGAGCAACATTCTTTCTGCCCAATCAAAGGTTTGTTTACCACCACATGTTTGTGGCTCATCTGATGAAATAGAAATTCTTCAATTAAGTGCATTTCTGGACTTGTAGCTTTACATAATTCTGGAACCATTTTTGTGGAAGAAAAGTGACTCTGCAAAAGTGTCTGATGCTAATGCAAATGAGAGGTGAAGAATGAATTTAGTTTGATCAGTTGGTTAAGACTTTCTTCATTTCCACCTTACTTGTTGTAGGTTTTAACTAAGTAAGCCTTGTAGTATTGAATTTTTATTTGTTTTCCTGCAGCGTGGGTGGGTTCTTCGAGCGCCATTTTGGGAAGGAGGTATTTCATTCTAATACTGTGGATTTGCCTTATACTATGTGGTAATGAAATGGATGCCTGCAATACTTTGTTTCTTCTGATGTTTTGATATGGTCCAGAGCTTCAAGTCTTATGTAGAAATGTTTGATGCCTTGTTGTTTTATTTCATGTCATTTATGCACTCCTTTTGTCCTTTTAGGTGGTTGATTATCTCATTGATCCATTTGTTGCGGGCACAAGTGCTGGAGATCCTGAATCTCTTTCTGTAAGTGATGTCTCCTTGGAGTACCTATATTTGTCTCATGCAAGGATTCTTGAGCTACAATTCTCTCTCTGTGTCTTTTGTTTGATAATCTAGTTATGGTTGACGTGAGAATGACTCCCAATGTACTTGCAATATAGCAAGTTTTAATATATAACAATCAAAGAGCTGCTTTTGAGACATGGTGTTCCTGGTACTGGTTCATTTCATTTATTTCATTTGTTCTATAATTTTGTTGACTACTTTGTAATCATTTAAACAGATGTGCTATTCATTTCCAGAGCTATGGGATCTAGAGAAAAGGTATACTTAAAGCAACCTCCTGGTACACCTGTGCGTTAGCTTTTGCTAAAGATTCTTTTCAATATTAATGTCTTTCTCAAAGTTTGTGTTTGTACTGGTTATCTATCGGATCATTCCATTCCAGACTGTAGAGTTTGATAATTATACAACTAAGAGAAGTTATTTGCAAATAGATATTTCTTTACTGAAAAATGGGAAGATTCTGATTGTGTGTCAGGATTCTTATATCCTTGATATACCTGTCTTTTAATTAGATGTGTTCTGTGGTTATATGTTAGTAAGATTTGGGGCAAAATTATCTTCTCTTAAGGGTTTCACTTTGTGTTGCCTGTTTATGAGGAGATTTTGACATGCAATGTCACAGCCCTGAACAACATAATTCTTGACAGTGAACCTTAATTTATGAGGCCTTTATGTGATGTTATCATTTTGTTTAAGAATTACATGATTGCTAAAAATTTGTCTTGTTGCATTAATACTAAACATTATGTTTGATAGCAAATTTATACACACAAGCAATTATGATTAGAAGTTTTATAGTTGGGACTGCCATTGGGTATTCTATGAACCGAAATGGTCCATTACACATTACATTTTAATTTTTATTTTTGGTTGATAAGTGGCAATGTTTCTTATATATCAGGTTTGGTTCTGTGATAGCTGGGGCAATCAAATCAAAGTTATCTGCCAAAAATGAAAAAGGAAGAGAAACAAAGGGTTCTACAGGAAAGAAGCACTATCAGCGTGGTTCGTTTTCCTTTCTTGGTGGAATGCAGGTAATGATTTAGGGTAACTTCTCTTTTCACAGGAGACAACATGGCTTGTGTATTGTATCTGGTATCTGTTGCCATTTCTGTAGCATGCTCCTCTTATACCAGTGCCTGCAAAGTGTTCATGAATTTCACTCCTGCGGTTGCTTTTATTTGACATTCTTAGTATAGGGTTATTCGTATACTTTCCCACCTTGAACATGCATTATCTGTGGCCTGCATGAAGAAAATGTGATATCAGTCCCCTAGTAACTTTTACTTGCACCCTTCAACACTCTTGGCACATGTTGGAGGGTATCCAATCTTTATCACTTTTCCAAATACCTCTCAGGATGAAGACCTTTACAGGTCAGTTGGTTGGCAACTTCAGCCAATGATATTCTACTAGTTTTTTGGTTTGTACAGATGTGGTGTTGTTATTCTCTCAATCAAAATTCACATCAATACATCAAAGACAAAATATTCTTTTCAACTTTAACTTTTAGTAAATCACATGGTAATATATTATTATCATCATATGTAAAGTCATGCCTTATCTATTGGCTTTTAAGGTAGAAACCATGAATTGTAGGTTAATTGACCCATGCTTCTTTCACATGGCCTAGAGATCCATTTAGTTGCCTTTAGTTGTAGAAGCCTTTAGAGAATCCTGGTTGAAATTCCCTTGGTCTTCTGCTTATCACCTTGGAGTATTTTAACCTTGTTGTTACCTTCACCTTCTTCATTGCCAATGGTGGACTCAATCCCTTCCACACATTACTTGCTTATTGGCTAATTTTCCTCCCTAATAGAAACTTCCCTAGGTAACACCACCAAAGCCTTTTATGTGAAGATAAGCTTAAATTATGAAAAGAATGATGTAGAGAACAGAAATTTATTATTTTACCATGATTTGCTACAAAAAGATGTTGTAATTACAATTTCTTATTGAGTAGCTAAGAGTGAACAAATATTATGATTATTATATAAGATGCTTCAAGTTAGCACACACTGTTCCTTCTTATGATTATCAATATCTATTGAATGACAGGCTATTATCTCTTTTCTGTCAGCTGCTACTGAAATTCTTTCATGCCCTCTTTTGTCCCATCTAAGCTGGTCTCTTTACAGATAAAGTCATTGATTTTTTATGAGCTATTATGCTGAATATTTGTTTTGTTCTTTTTTTTTTTTTTTTTGGGTTCTCTTTTGCAGACACTCACTGATGCATTGTGCATGAAGCTTGGGAAAGATGAACTAAAACTAAAGTCAAAGGTTTTGTCTTTAGCTTACTGTCATGAATGGTCAGAGGATTGGTCACTCTCTTGCACTTCTAAACGTGACAAACATTCACAAGGTTTATCGTTTGATGCTGTAATCATGACGGTTCGTATTTCTTTTTACTTGGAATGTATTTATGGCTATTTGTCTACTTCCATAGTGGAAATTTGATTTTAGACTTCAGAAGTTGCATCCCCTTAGTAGGAGTCACCATGGCGGTTTGCCTAGCATGGTGTGAGTTATGTCTCAGTTGACATTCTTTCTGCTGAAAGCATATGCAACATCTAATTGATTTGGAAGAAATAAAGTAAGATCAAAATAGTGGAAGAAAGAACTAAAAGATAGCATATGAGTTCAGGCACTGCTATCATCATAAACTTGTCCAGCTGCCATAACGGGTTGCATCAAATGAAAGAAAAGTTTGTCTGTGACAAAACTCTCTTTCTCCTTTCTCTCTTCTCTTTTCTTCTCTCTGCTTGCTCACATGTGCACATCTCGTGCTTTTTCACGTATTGATGTCCTTGCTACACTTCACATTCATTTATCCTAAAGAAGGACATCATAATTAAGTGAAGGTAATTTTTATGACAGGCTCCACTATGTAGTGTTAAAGAAATGAAGATTACAAAAGAAGGAAATCACTTTCCATTGGACTTTCTCCCTGAGGTATTTAATCCAGCAGTTTAATTTGAATGTCCTTGTTTATGCTTGTCAACATTTTGGAGGCTACATCAAATTTTTGATAATTGGGATTTGGATATGCAAGATATCTGCAAGAATAATTTCATAAGGGCTACATGCATAGTAATCATGATCTTTCTTACATGATAATGGTAATATGAACATGGTGATAGCTTTCTTCTAATTTCTTCTTAAAATTGCTTTCAGTTATTATTTTGTGGGAATTAGCAAGTAGCCTTTCAGAATGAGAATCTTTAAAACTAGAAAAAGTTATAGTACTTCTATCCTCATTTGGGACTTATGCGTAACTAGAAAAAGTTACAGTAGTTCTATGCTCATTTGGGACTTATGCATGTTTGAGAATTTGATGAACAAGTTCATGGTCATTAATTAAGCCTTCCAGTTTGTTGTTTTGTGAAAATTAAGTTCTTGAAGAAAAGTTGTCCGTATAGAAGTTGATTTTTCTAAAGCAATTCATTGTCTTACCAAGAGCTGAAACTCTTATGCTTCCTATCTGTTGAAATTTAGTGACACTAATTTGATGATACATTAAATTTGACGTAATTAGGTGACAATGACAGTTTAGATTTAGGATTTTGATCAGGAAACAGAAATAACATCGTTAATGTCTGTGAAGTTAGTAACATTATAATGCATTTGTCATTCCTTATGCAGATAAGTTATATGCCGCTATCAGTCATCATCACTACCTTTAAAAGGGAGAATCTCAATAGGCCCCTTGAAGGATTTGGGGTTCTTGTTCCTTCTAAGGAACAGCAAAATGGTTTAAAAACTCTTGGTGTGTAGTTATAGCCTAGTTAAATAAATAACATCTTATTTTTCTAGTGTTTTGACTAAATATATTCTGTTGTTCAGGTACACTTTTTTCCTCTATGATGTTTCCAAATCGTGCACCTAATGATCTATATCTCTATACAACCTTTGTCGGGGGAAGTCGAAACAGAGAATTGGCAAAAGCTTCAACGTATGAGAAGCGACAATGCGTTTGTTTTTCTACTTATTATTGTATTTCTTGTCTTCTATATTTCTTTCAATTATACTTTTGCACTAATATATAGTAATAATTTTTTATGTTGTACCCTTTGCACACCTAATATTTTTCTTAAACTGAATTCTGCTTTAGAGATGAATTGAAGCATATTGTTACTTCAGACCTAAGGCAGTTGCTGGGAGTGGAAGGGGAACCCACATTTCTGAAGTATGTGAACCATTTTAAATATATAATTATTATTATTTTTTAATTTTATCTCATTTCCCTGGTGATTAAGAGTAGAGATAACCTATGGAGAGCAGTCATTTGCTTTAATAATCAATTGGTATGTTTATTTTCGATGCATTCTCTTATAACTTGAAGTATACTTCATTGACAGTCACTTTTTCTGGAGCAAAGCATTTCCCTTGTACGGGCATAACTATGGCTCAGTGTTAGAGGGAATCGAAAAGATGGAGAAAAATCTTCCTGGATTCTTTTATGCTGGTAAGAATTCATCAACTGAAATGAGTGATCTTTTGTAATTTTGTCAGCTGGCTGAAAGACTAGCTGGTGTAGCTAATTGTCAATCTCGGATCTTTTGATTTGCTCTATCACTGTTCCAAAACAGCCCAGTCAAACATCTAAGTTTTTTTCATAGGACATAAACATTTAAGTTCACATACATTATCATCCTAGTAGACATTGGCAACAGATTTCTACCACCTTTTCTACTTTTCCCAAAAATTATATCATGTTGCATATGAAATATAATGAGACTGGTGGTCCAATATAACCGGTTTCGTTAGTTTATTGTCCTTAATCCTCCATACATCTTTACTTTCTGATATATGAGAATGGCTTCTAGCCACCCCGTTATCAAATTCTGAATTATATCCATCATCAGTTTTAGTATTCTTATTTGTGTGATTTATGAACTTGTTAGGTAACCATAAAGGGGGATTGTCTGTGGGCAAAGCAATAGCGTCAGGGTGCAAAGCAGCTGATCTTGTTATTTCTTACCTGGAAAAATCTACAGATGACAAGGTGCTCAAGGAAGATTCATCATTTTAGAAATAGCATCTCTAAATACTTACAAAGCTTGGATTTTCTTGATTTGCTGCTTCTCTCTTTTCTGTAGACTGTAGATATATAAGAAGGGGTATGTTTGGTAACAGAATGTATGAACTGTTTCAACTTTTGAAGGTCAAATAAGAATGCAAAGGTTTTACAGTGAAAATCACCATTTTTTTCACATCTTCTTTGTTGGCTTGCTCATTTCAGTTTTGCTGAGTATTTATTGCAGTATGTCATTATCATTACAATAAATCACGAATTTAAAATAGATTATTTATTTATTTTTTTTAAAACACTAAGCTATACAAATTATATCAAAAGAGATTTGTAATTCCATCTTAGTTTACCAATAAAGAGATGGTATTTAAAAAAAATTATTTTCGAAAGTTGATTGTAATTTTAAAATTCAAAATAATTTAGTGTAATCTATTGAAATTCTCACATTTCAAATTATATCAAACAAATTTTATACAAGACTACTTACAGAAAAATTTTCTTAAATTTTTTTAGTTATTACAATTTAAAATTTTGAAGGAATATAATTAGATCCATCATTTTATTTTAAAATAATTTTCTTTTTGCTATAAAAAATAATTTTCTAATTTCGCCTTCTAATTTGATATAATAGCTTAAAAACCCTCTAGAATTAAAAAATATTAGGAACCCCCTTGTAGTTAATAAAATAGATAAAAAAAACTCTATTATTTATAAAAATAGCAAAAAAAATTCTTTACTATTAATTTGAACATTAAAATTCAATATTTGATTGTTAACCAGAAAAGATAAAACCGTCAATTTATTATAAAATAAGTTAAAAAAATTTAAACAAATAGATAAATATTTCGTGTATAGTGGAAGATTATATTTTAAAAATAATTAATAATTAAAATAATTAAAAACATATTTTTTAAAATCATAACCACCATAAAATTAAAAAAAAAAAAAAATCATTTCTCAAAAAACACTTCTCACTCCCTCAATCTTTGGTATCTTCTTCTTTCATCTTCTTTTTTTCGGTTTCTTTTTATTCGATTTCTTCTTTTTCTTCTTCTTCTTCTTCTTCTTCTCCTTTGTTCTCAAACCCTATCTGGATTCAAAAAATCAAACTCAAATGTTCACATAGGTTTGATGTCAAACTCAGATGAACATGTGGGTTCCTGGATTTTTTTATTGTTTTTGTGTTTGTTTTGTTTTTAATGAGTTTTTTTTTTTTTTTTGAAATAGAATTCAATGAGATTTTAAATGAATGGATTTATTTGTGTTTGGTTGATAGTAAAATATGATTTTGCGTCTAAAGATTGATAATGATGGTTTCATCTTTAGTTCATTATTTTGTTGTTAAGGACGATGATGATGATGTGTAAAAGATTAGTGGAGAAGTGTTTGAAAATAATGTTTGAATTTTTATTTTTATTTTTTAAATTTATTTATTTTTTATTTTGTTTTGTTAATTTTTTTTCCTTTTAAAATTCTTTTTTTTTTTTTCAATTTTTTTATTTTTATAGGGGGTATTTTTATTTTTTCGTGTATTGTCACTCGTTATTAATTTAATGTTCACTAATCGGCTCAATAAAAAGGAAATAAGGGATTTGTTTAAATTATAGGGGAAAATTAATGATTAGATCAAACACTAGAAGGGATATTAGAATTATCCCAAAATAATAAACAGAGCTTCATGTCTCCCGAGTGGTAGTGAGACCGAGAACGAAAACCAAAGACCAAGACCAGAATCAGAGTCAAGTTGTAGCTGCTGAATTCGGGTGAGTCTCTATTTCCAAAAGCTCGTAGTCAGTGAATCTGTTTATTGTTTTTTCTAACTTGTAATAACCAATGTTTGCTTTCATTTGTAAAACCCTGATTTTGCGAAACAGAGCCATATCTTTACAAACCAATCTCGTTCGGTGTCTGCAGACACTACAAGTTACAAATACAACACCCAAACCCACAGACCAACAGCTGTTGACTGTTTCTTATCTGACAAACTCATGTGGGTTGTCCTTAGAAAAAGCTATCTCCGTTTCTAAGAAAATTAAGATTGAAAACACTAACAAACCAGACTCCGTTCTTCAATTATTATCATTTTATGGCTTCACTAAATCCCAAATTGCTACTTTAGTCTTTAGGAGCCCACGAATAGTTTTTGCTAATCCCGACAGGACTCTCAAACCAAAGCTCGAATATGTTCGATCACTTGGTGTCTCAGCACCTGATTTGCCCATGTTGTTTTGTGCAACTAGATTTATGTTTAACTCTAGTTTAGAGAACCATATTATGCCCACTTTTGATTTCCTTAAAGGGTTTCTTGGAACCAATGAGAATCTTATTCATGCTTTGAAGCAATCTATTCGTGTCATTGGTTGTGATGTAAAGAAGAGGATGGTGCCAAATATGAACATTTTAAGGGAACATGGTGTGCCTGAATTTCTTATCGTGAAATTGTTGTCGTTGCAACCTCAATCTCTGCTAGTGGAGACTAATGTGTTTGAAGATGTGGTTGATTCAATAAAGAAAATGGGTTTTGAACCAGCGAGTTTGTTGTTTGTTCTGGCTGTGAGGTCAATGACAGTGTTGAGCAGATGGAAGTGGGAGCAGAAAAAAGAGATTTTGATGAACTTTGGTTGGTCTGAAGACGATTTTTGTTTGGCCTTTAAAAGACAACCGATGCTTATGCTTTCTTCTGAAAAGAAGATTAGGGAATTGATGGATTTCTTCGTGGAAAAGTTAGGGTTGAAGGCAGCGGATGTTGTTAGACGCCCTAATCTGTTGTTGATTAGTTTGGAGAGGAGAGTTATTCCGAGATGGTCAGTTATCAAAGTTTTAGTGTCAAAAAAATTGTTGAACGAGGACGTTGATGTCAGTTCTTCTTTAATTGTGAACAGCAAGCAGTTTGAGAAAAGGTTCGTGATTCCTTATATGGATGACATGCCTGAAGTAATGAGAGCATACCAAGGTGGGGTGGGGCATGATATTCGGGCTATAGGTAATGGATTCCAAGACTCGAGTCAATGAAGGAGGCACTAAACTTTCCAATGTGGGCTAGTAGTATTATGGTTAAGCAGTGGTCAGAGTGGCAGCTGGTATCTCTTCCTGTATCTTCAATTCAAGGACTCATTGCTAGATAACTTGACCATCCAAGAAGAAATACGACATGCCTGTCTACTGACTCAGGTTTTTACAGCTAATATGATTTGAGTAGAGCTTATATGGTACATTTTTAATGAAGGCGACTATATTATATTTGTTACATATTTGAAAGCTATATCAAGTCTCCAGATATATCTGACTCATTTCATGTTGAATTTTGGACTAGTTGATGATTTGATTACCTGGGTTATGAATCTTTTAACATAAGATCAACTTTCTATCGTGAACCTTACTTGTGCAATATTTCATTTAAAGTAATTTCTTTGTTCATTATTATGCTTTCCGCAGTGCAGATAAATTATGTCGTATATAAAGTGGTATGTCCACTGTTGTTTTTCATATAAGGCTTGCCATTCAAATCCAGATAATTTTGGTTGAACTTCTTTTATGCAAATTTTTTATAATGGGCTATATAAAAAATTTATATAAAAAATTTGTTGTCTACACTCTTATTATCAGTCTGGAGTCTGGACTATATCATTGTTATATTTGCTACATTTCTTGGCCATTTATAATTTGTCATTTTAGATATGTGTGTTGGGCAATAGATGTTGTGACATGTAGTTGTTTGATTGATGATAGAAGATAAAAGAAACAAAGAAAAGAAGAAGGTTTGGTTTTGCCTTGTCCTAAGGTACAGTTCTTGATGGAAAAAAAGAGAAGATGTAGTTGTAAATTGTAACTTATTCAATTTTATTTTTTGGCAGATTGACATTTACTATAACTGTTGGTAAGGGTGATGTGGTAATTCTTCTAGGAATGGTGCTTCTGATTCAAAAGACTGAAAAATGTAGAATTTCATCCTAATTATAAAACCCAAAGTTGCCCCTTTAGCCAGTTGTGGAATTGTGGAACTCAATGGTCCCCTCTTACAAGACCCATGGCAGAAAGTGCAAGGCAACCTCTTAATGAGCCGTGCACACAAGTCCACATGATAGTCCCATGCAGCCATGCTTTGCAGAAACCTTTTTTAGGAGCTGGGCATCTAACCTAAAAGATTAGTCTATCAGGTGGAGAAACCTATCCAATTTACTAATCTCTAGATCACACTTTAACATTTCATACCAGACTCTGAGATTAATATTTCTAATAATCAAAATGGTAACTCTCTGTTGAGCTGGTTCGTATTTTTGCTCACTTGTCGTGTGGCTGCGTCTATTTATTTCCTTTTCTCTATTTACTTCTTCTGGCTTCCTCCAATTTGTCCCCCTCCTCTTGCCAGCTTCCTGTCCTCTGATTTCAGTTTTTCCTAGTATGGTTTAGCCTGCTGAGTCAAATCATTTGCTCCCGGTTTGGCTCCACTTCATTGACTTTCATTTCATTACCCATCAACTGCCCTTTCCCAATACACAAATTCATTATGACTAATTTCCTCAATTTCATTTGCCTATCAAAAATGCTGTTAAAGGTTCCCCAACTTACCTTCACCTCTTTGGTGATCCACTCTCCTTTATAATCTCCAAAATTCCCCAGCCTTTCTTTACTTGTCACTGCCCCAAATCATCTGTTATGAATAGCCATCATGCTTAATCCTAATCACTGTACCTCCAGGCGCAATTTTTCTTTCATGTTATGGTCTTTCACAATGTGGATTTTGAATTCTTGCATCTTCCAACAGCTCAACGATATTTTTGGCCTTTAAAGTTTGTAAGATGTAGAAATTGCCCCAAGCTACATTTGGTTTTGGTCAGGCTACTTTTGGTTTTGCTTAGACTCTTGTTGGCTGTTGTTATAGTTAGTATTCATGGTGTTGGAAATGGTGTGATTTTTTATGAAGCGCCAGATGGCCTGGAGAGCATGTGGTGGTCTGCTTTTAGAGGATGACATTAACACCAGCGGGAAGGAAGTTTTGTACAGCAGCTCAACTGGGCATAGACGTTCTTGTTACCTAGATCATTGATGGCTCCAGTCTCATGCTGTGCACCTCAGTTGTTGTTATGAGAGGAATATGTGGATAGGATGCTCTTGTAGATATATTAGTTTGTCAAATCTGGAAGGTTGGATTCGGAGTTTCTGTTTCTATGTGTTATGGGTTCCTAATGACTGAATATTTAATTGTGTTTCGAGTCATTGTTGGCTTTTGGAGGGAAGGAAATGAAACGGCAAACCTGAAGTTATAGTTAAAGGTATGGCAGAGTTGTAGATCCAGTACCACCCAAGGAGGTGGCGATGTTGGTGCTGGGGAAATGTAGTGATTTTAATAGGTCTAGTGGAATTATAAAATGAAAAATCAAACCTGAAGTAGAGGGGGCTGGTGATGATGACAATTAGTTGAGATGCAGAAGAACAAAAAACTGTTTGAAACTTTTGAAATTTAAGAGAACTTGTTAAGGATGGCTAAACAGCCACATTGTCATGAATGTTATATCTATAAATATAATTCTATCAGCAGAAAGTTTTTTCTTAACAAAATTTTTATGTGATCAGACACTATTAGGTACTATCATTGTTGGTGGAGATAATAGTAAAACGTTTTTTGGTCAATATTTATGGTTACAATTCTATGAATCATGTACACTCTCATCTCTCCATTCGCTTTGTTAATTTGGGAACTGAATGTCATACAAAAGCCTAATGAGTAATTTGTTATTTTTATTTGTCCTGTAAACATCTATGTTATCATTATTTGACATTAAAGGAACACATTGTTGTTGAGAATGATATGTATGTCAATACATACCCGAATCTACCCTATATCACCTGATTTTGTTTATTATGAAAATTTTGTGAACACGTATTTGCTAATTACTACACTGTTGTGCTATGCTGCTTGTTGAGCTCCCTGAATACCATAAAAAGAAGATTGATACAGATTTTATGATTGGATTTAGCAGTCCTAAAAGAAAAGACAATTTTAGAGTGTTACATCCAGTACCAAGTTTGTCCTATTGAAGATGTGATTGGAATATGTGTTACGTCCTGTGTTGCTTGAGTCCCTCCGAATAAAGTGACTGTGTGAGCCAGGGGAACGAGAGGAACAAAAAAAAGAAGTGAAGAAAATAATAGTCAAAAGGGAAAAAGCTCAAAGTAAGTAGCAGATGATGTCCTTTGTTGAGCTAGAATTCCAGGGCAGGGATGAGAAAGTATAATTTGTAAGGGATGCTTTTATTGATTATAAGGGAATCATTTTGGCAACTTGTGAATTGTATTCTCAATAGCTTTGTAAAGGTGGTCCGACACTGCTGGTTCCATTCAAAACCTTGTCCTTTTTCTTTCAAACCTATTTTAAGACAATCATTTACATTGGTACTTTAATTTCTTTGTATCTCTTATCTAGAAACCTAATCTTTAAAAAAAGCAAAAAAACAAAACAAAAACAAATTGTCTTACATAGCAGTAGATGCTGGATTTTACATGTGAAAGGGTACCACTTCACCTGGATTAATGGGTTAATTAATTATTATTCATTAAGTTACCATTAATCATTTGCTTGACAATCAACGTGTTAATAATGATGCCAAAATTTCATGAAGCCATACTCATTACCTTTACACAATTTTTGTATTTTGTTTCATTAAAAGAAAAAAAAATGAAGTTACACATCAGACCCGTCCTTGGGACTCGAAAATGAAAAAGAAGTGAAGCATATAAAAATTGAAATGGGGTCCCATTGAAATGATATAAAAATAAGTGACGGGTGGTATACTATACATGGAAGATTTTTTACCATTGTTTCAGGAAAATGGATTAAACAAGAACTAGTGTGACTCCTGAGGAACCAAAATTGAAAAAATAAATAAATAAATAAAAAGAAAAGAACAGCTAATGAGGTTCGGCATCCGACCAACATGCCTCCTTGTCTGCGCTTTGCAACATCACACTGTGCCGCCTTCTTTTAACCGTTCCCTAATCCCCACTCGCCTTTGCACGCGCATCAACTTTTTTTTTTGAATCTAAATTTCTAAGGTTAATATATTTCGACGTTCCTCTAATTTATCTATTTAAATAATTAAAATTTAAGTTTTTTTTTCCTTAACTGTCACATTAGTCATGAAATAACATAGATAATAATATATAACTCATATATTATATCATTTGATGTAAATCTATATAATTTAATAATATTTATAAATAAAAATAATAGTTTAAACATCAAAGTTAGTTTTATAATATACCTTCGATCCATATATATCCTCCAATCTCAAAAATAATAGCAATTTTTTGTAAAAATACAATCATACTTTTTTGAGAGTATCAATACTAATACAGTTTAATAATAATAAATATGTAATTAAATTAATAAAATTTTATGTTAGAGTAATTGTTATATATTTATATGTAATATCAAAAAAATACATAAATTTGAACTTTTCTATTAAATAATTTTCTCATTCTACTAAATTGAAGAGAATTTTGATAAATTTGTGTTATTAAGTCAGTAAATATAGAAAAATGAAAGTAGATAAATTCGAAATTACTTAAAATTAAATAGTTGATGTGGTAGAGGGATAGAAAGCGTTCAAGCGCAAGGTGGTGTGGGTGCGCGTGGTGGTGGTGATAGTTTAGTTTAAGGGAATTCCAAAAAATAAAGCCACTGTACTATCAGAGTGGTATTGCATTCAAACACAGGCTGTCCAAACGGCTGGGTGGGGGTCCACTCAATGTTTGGGCACTCATCTTCCATTTCCAATGCTAACCAACTCCTTTTTCCTATGAGTGCCCTACTTTCCATGTAACCGTTATTCGACTACTTCACAAAATTACTTAATTACCATTGATATATATTTTTTTATCAATTTAATGTCATATATAAAAAAAAAAACACCACCTATGATTTATAAGATTGCTTAACAATTGCAATTCAAAGTTTAGTATATAAGGTGCAATTAGAATTCACTGTCTTAAAACTGTAGTTATAAAGGTGAATCATTGAACAATCTTATCTTAATTGATAAATGATTTTTAATAATATTTTGATTAGTTAGTGTCACTTAATCTACTCATTTAATTAGATGTTGAGATAATAGTTTCATCATCATATATTAAAATTGATGTAAATGTAATAAAGTGATGATAGAGATTTTAGATGGGAGAATACTGGATTCATAAAAATCCAGATAACATCTTCTGTGTTTAAATGCAAGTGTTTCAAATGCAACCATAAAGAATTAATGAACAGGGGCAATTAAGTAATAAACGAAAAGAGCATACCATAAAAAAGGTCGAAGCAAATCATAAAAATCAAACGTATCCGTTAAGCGGACAAAAAGCAAAACCATGTGATGGCACAACCGCAATATCAACGAGAATCCAAGGACAAATCCACATCACCCAATACATACCAAAATCATAAAAAGACAAAAAACAAACAAACCTGTATTTAGTTACACAAAAGGTTCACTCTCGCTCCATCTCTCACAAACAGAGAGAGAAACAGAAGAAACCAACTTCTTCCTCCTTGAGACTTGGCTTGTCCTTGTCGTGTCCCTAATAATAATAAACCAGGACCCCACGACCACCAACACCACCGTAGTAGCATTAAATGCATTCTCAGTTTTGCTCTGGTACGGCCCTCTGTTTTTATCCATAACATGGTCCACCACCTCTCTCCATAAATTCTTTGAAACGACGCTTAACAAATCTCCTAGTCGAATTTTGCTTCCTGGGTCGTTTTCTGTTTTGCTTCATTGGATCCCCAGCTGAGCTTGTTTCGTGTTTCGGGTTTCAAGTTCTTAGCTTTGCATTTGTTATGTGGCATTTACTTGGGTTTCAGCTTTTATTGACTAGGTTGAATATGGTTGACTAAGGAATGTTTAGAGTTAACATTTTGGTTATTGTCACTAAAAGGGACTGATTTTGAGGTTTGGCTGTCTTAAAAACTTGTCCAAATTTGTCTGTGTCAACTATTTTTTTTCAGGTAAATTCACTTCTGGAGCTCTCTTTAAGCTTTTCTACATAGAAATCTTATCTGGGTCGGTTTTTGTTTCTCTTGAGATTACTAGTGCTATTCTATTTCTAGGATTTGTGTTGTGAAATTTAGAGCTTGGTATTTGATATATAGTTGTTCAATGGGATACTTTTACTTGTTGCTTCTAGTGTTGGTTTCATGGGTGGTTTTGTTTATCCCAAGTGGCCATCATGCATTGCAAACGTCTCAAGTTCAAGTCTTGCTTCAGCTTAGAATACATTTGGAGTACCCTTTATCATTAGATGTATTGGAGAATTATGAGGGAGACCCCTGTAATCTGACTTCAACTCCACACATGAGCATTACTTGCCAGGACAATTTAGTCACTGAACTTAAAATTATGGGGGATAGGATTGTAAAGGTTGAGGAGTTCAATGGAAAAGCCATTCCAAACCAGACTTTGTCAGAGGGTTTCTCTATTGATTCTCTTGTTACTACATTGACAAGGTTAACAAGTTTGAGGGTTCTTAGCATAGTGTCTTTGGGGATTTGGGGACCACTTCCTGATAAAATTCATAGGTTATCTTCGCTTGAACTGTTGGATATGAGTTCCAATTTTATGTTTGGTTCCATCCCATTTGGGATATCAAGAATGGTTAAGCTTCAGTCTTTGACAATGGACACAAATTTTTTTAATGATAGTGTTCCTGATTGGTGGGATTCCTTGTCGAACCTTACTATTTTGAGCTTGAAAGGTAATCAATTGAAGGGTCGGTTTCCTACTTCTATTTGCAGAATTACTTCATTAACCGACATTGCCATGTCTCACAATGAGCTTTCTGGTGAATTGCCTGACATGAGTAGCTTAACTAGTCTCCGTGTGTTGGATTTGAGAGAGAATGAGTTGGATTCTGGACTACCTATACTGCCAAAAGGGTTGATCACAGTTCTCCTTAGCAAAAACTCATTCTCTGGTGAGATTCCTGAGCAAATTGGTGAATTGGCTCTGCTTCAGCACCTTGATTTATCATTCAATCATCTGAGAGGGACACCCCCTTCTGCCTTGTTTTCTTTGCCAAACATCAGTTATTTGCATTTAGCTTCTAATATGCTCAGTGGTTCACTTCCAAACCTGCTTAGTTGCGGCCCCAAACTTGGTTTTGTTGATATGTCTGATAACAAGTTAATAGGGGTACTTCCTCCTTGCTTGGACAGTACTTCAGATAACAGGGTTGTTAAATTTGGTGGAAACTGCTTGTCCATTGATGGCCAACATCAACATCAGGAGTCTTATTGTAGAGAAGCAAATACGAGTAAACAATCAAGAATTAGAGAGATAGGAGTTTTAGTAGCTATCATTGGAGGAGCAGTTCTTTTTGTTGTCCTATTTGGATCCGCCCTTCTCATTCTGTTTAGACGCTACTGGTCAAGAGTGCAAGTTGAACGGCATACAACGCCAAAGGGTGTGCAGGAGAATCCACCAACTGGGGTTTCCTCTGAGGTCCATACAAACGCCAGTAAGTTGTATTTCTTTTTCCATTTTTGTTATTTATTTATTTAATGAAATTGGAGATGTTTGTCAATGTTTGAACCAAATAATATTCACATCTAAAACAAGCTAATAGCTATTAGTAGAGAATTTATTATGTGTATGTAATCCTTGGTTTGGAATTAATGAAGCAAGTCTTTTAGTGGCTTATCTTTTGCTTTCTTTTCTGTCTAGGGTTAATATCTCAAGTGGCCAAGGCACAAAGTTCCCCGGTCTATAGATTATTTTCTTTGGAAGAATTGAAGGAAGCCACAAACAACTTTGATTCGTCCACATTTTTGGGAGAGGGCTCCAAAGGGAAGGTATTGTAAGAAACTAGTGTAAATTGTGAGAACTTTAACAATATCTTATTTCTCCTGGCCTCTACAAAGGATAGATGATTGAGTGACCACTTGTCTGAAATGGCCAATTTTATAGTTAAACTTAGTTTGCAATCATCACATCCGTGAATATGAATAGATATGTTCTGCAGTGGGGAAAAACAAAATTACTTCTTCTGCAGCTCATTATTGCTTGATGCCTGTATCATTGTTTGGAAGCTAACTACACATGTCAAGTATATGCATTTTGCTCCTTTGTTAGCTATTTTTACTTCCAGATGCATCTTAAGTTATCTTGCTTTTGATTTTCAGCTTTACAAAGGGAGATTGGAGAATGGGACCTATGTTGCTATTCGATGTCTTGCTTTGTTGAAGAAATATTCCATTAAAAACCTTAAAGTTCGGTTGGATTTTCTTTCAAAGCTTCACCATCCGCATTTGGTTGCCCTGTTGGGTCACTGCATTGAGGGTGGTGGACAAGATGATTCTAGTGCCAACAAAATCTTCCTCGTATATGAATATGTGCATAATGGGAACTATCGTGCCCATCTGTCAGGTCAGTAGCATTATGGTGAGCATGAAATTAAATTTCTGCATGAATCACACAACCATAAATTTGATGAATCATGTCTGCTTGTATGCCATAGAATTCAAAGATATTCATGTCATGTATGCTACAATGTTTTTAAAATTTACATGTTCAGAAACAATCTGGAGAGGCTCTCAGTTACCTGGGAACAATATGCATAATGCTTTAATTTAGCCAAGTTGATGGCCTTATATATTTAATAAAAAAAGGGGAGGTGAAGGTGAAGGTGAAGGAATTAAAGCTGTTCAGAACCAAGTTGATGGACCTGATGTTTTAACCTTACTTTCCCTTATAGGCTTTAAACAGGAGTTGGCGACTTGAAAACACAGAATTAAGGCAGATGCATGTCTATATTTGCTTATACTTGGCACTATGACATAAACACCCTTCATTGATTACGCATCTTCATGAATCAAAGGCTGTTAACCTCTAATATGGGGAACATTATGCAGAAAATTTTCCCGAGAAGGTTCTTAAGTGGTCAGATAGATTGGCGATTCTGATTGGTGTTGCCAAGGCTGTGCATTTTCTACATGCTGGCGTAATTCCTGGTGTTTTTAACAATCGATTAAGAACAAATAATATATTGCTTGATGAGCATCGGATTGCAAAGCTGAGTGACTATGGGATGTTTATCATCACAGAAGAAAATGATAAGCATGAGGTATATTTCCTAGCTCATTATACAAATACATTGATCTGGCTATGAGTATCTGTGTTCTAATTGTTAATTTTACATTATTTTTCTTCTGTAGGCAAAAGGAGGAGGCCCAAAATCTTGGTATGTATCCTTAACATTACATGTTAGAAGGATAATGTAATTTAAAACTAGTTAGGGAACTTGCTAATTTGGAAGCAATTGCCATTAAAAAAAAAAAATCTGAAATAGAAAATGCAGGACAGTTCAATTAGGTTGCAAAATAGAAGATGCGTTGCAACAAATAATTTGTATTGATGAATAACATGTTAAGTTACTACTAAACCCAAAACTTAAGTTTGTAAGTAAGAATCCAAATAATGGGTTTTAAGTGACAACCACTTCTATAATTACGCCACCATTGGTGCTTGTATGCTTTGCTGGAATGCCACTATTAGTACCATTGTTATACCTTATTATAATCCAAATCCATCAAGTTGCACCCAATGCAATCCTGATCAGTAATCCAGTGGAATTCAATCTGATTGTGCATAGAAAACTTTGCCTAAACGTAAGCATAAAACATATATAGTTGGCTCAAAATGTTTAAGAACCTGTTGCTGGGAGTCAAAGAAGAAACCTTACTGCCAAAACTTTAAAAAATATTGAAATCCATCCTCTTTTGGATCATAGTTGAGACTCATGCGGTAAGAGTTTTGTATACATAGTTAACTTTTTTTTATCATATTGCAGCCAAAAAACCAAACAAGAGGATGATGTTTACAACTTTGGATTCATATTACTTGAATCTCTCGTTGGGCCCATAGTAACTGGAAAAGGGGAAGCATTTCTGCTCAATGAAATGGTATGCCTAAAGCTTTTATTTGCACATCAAACATTAGTATTACAATACTCAATGGCAATTCTTGGTTCTTACCTTTGTTTTGTAACTTAAGACGATTCAGATGAAAGAGAAATATTTTGATAATTAGGCTATAGGCCTGCCAAAATTACGCTATAATGGTTTTTCGATCACTTTGGTTTCTTGGTTGATGCTTTTATTAGATATATTTCGTCTGTCCTTAAAGTTAGCTTACATTAGACACGAAAAGTCAGTGATTCTTTTGCTTGAGATCATATGTTTCTGAGAGTTGGTGTCATAATTCACAGGCATCCTTTGGCAGCCAAGATGGTCGAAAACGGATCGTGGATCCAATCGTGTTAACCACTTGCTCGCAAGAGTCATTATCCATTGTGGTATCCATCACAAATAAATGCATATGTCCTGAACCATCCTCCCGTCCCTCGTTTGAGGACGTCCTTTGGAACTTGCAATATGCAGCTCAAGTCCAGGCCACAGCCGATTCTGATCAGAAATCAGATTCCACATCATAGTCTCAACAAGCCTCCTCCTCCTATAAACAGACAATGTAGGTCTATATCTAGTCTCTTTCTCCGCATGATATGTAAAGTTGTAAATGTCTGTTTTGATTGCTTGACCTTGTATATGCCCTACCTACATACTTTTGTAGAATAGAGTTGTTATCGCCACGTTATCCTCTTCTACATGGCACTTGAAAATGATGGGGGACCTTGAAAATGAAGTAACATAATCAAAAAGTAGCTTGCAATACAAAGATTTGTCAGGTAATGAGAACAGAACCTGAAGAAATATAAAATTCATACAAGATTTAGTCATCTTCTGGTGAATAGTTGTCATGCCGGTGATGTGCTGCAGTAAATTATAAATTGTGGGTTGAGGCCCTCCGAGAGGCCAGAGCAAGCAGCACAGTGGTGGGTGAAACTTTGAAGTCACGCAGCCTCCTGATTTACAATTCTTTTGTTGCTCTGTTGGTTGTTATGCCTCCAAATTCTGGAAGCTTAACAGACAAGGCAGGGCAGTAGTATGCAGTAGGCAGTCAAAATCCAACCTGAAAAATGAAAAATGCATCACAAAGATCTAATAAATCAATCATAACACAAGGACAATCTTGCACTTCACCTGTCATGTTGGAGATTGACCGTCTGGGAGATTAGTCTTTTTCATATCTGATTTGAGCATCCAAAACAATGACGTTTTAACTCTCCCTCTCTCTTGTTGCCAACCAATTTTTATGCTTTGATTTTAAGCTCATCATTCTTGCTAATTAGTAAATAATCAACTACTGCAAATATATGATTGTGATAGCTTATCTACCCAGCCACTAACCTCTTGTGTAAATTACTCTTGAGTTGATCCTTGATTAACTCTTAATCAACCATTAAACTATAAAACATATTTAATTGTTCTAACACGATTCCTTGTTTCCATTTTTATGAGGACACCTCACATGTTTACTGAAATTGGGCTGCTTGAGAGCAAATTCGAGCCCAAGAAATGAAAAAGCCCAAAAATGAGAGCGTGGGCTCCACTTCCGCTTCGTGTATTTTGACCGACTAACAGAACAATGTCGGCGAATCAAGACATCCAACCATGCCTGAAAACGACGCGCAACCATACCAAACGCCAAAACCCACGCGCACAATCCAATCGTACGACCATCTAATGATTGTCGCATTAAATCCACTTGACGTCATTCTCCACATGATTAGAGAGTCGTTCTCACGCCCTTAAATAGAGCGTACACCAACAACACTTTTTTTAATAAAAAACGTTGATCACAGAAAACCATTTTTGGGCCAAGGCATCATTGTCAAACAAACACAAAACGACAACAAAATCCCCCTCCAAGCGGTGCCGTTTCACCTTGTGAGAGAAGATCAATCCGTTTAATTAATATATATATATTTTTTCTAACAATATAATAATATCTCCGAATTTAATCAGACATTCTCGATTCTGGTTCTCTCTCACTCACTTACTCCGTCTCTGAACTTCAAATAAAGCTCACATATTTCTTCAATCCAACCAAAAACGACACTCATTCTCATACATTTCTCCGATTATCCAGCTACTGACTCGACAGGTTCATGTCTTGTGTAGCATTTCATCTACTTGTGTTTTTCTTTAGTCTGAATTTGTGAGTTGTGTTGTGTCATGTCCTTTTGTGTTAAGTGCTTCCATTGTAGTAAATATGTTATGTGTTTACAATTTTGAGCTCAAGACAATGATGGTTTTGATCATATAATGTTTTATCTTGTTTGGATCTGATGTTGATAATGGAAAACAAGAAAATATGGAGCTGCTCGAGGTGACTGAGATCCTCATGCATGCAGATGAAAGAATCTTCATTTTTGGTGGTTTGAGTTGGCTCTTTAGTACACTTATTCTTTTCCATTAAGTGAGCTTCAAGTAAAAATCTTTTTTTTTTTTTTTTTTTGCTTATCTGATTTATTTTTACATTTCTTCATGTGAGGTGGATTTATATGTCTTTTATTTATGATATATAATGTAGATGGAAATTGTTTCTAGGAAGCAATGTATGGTTCTTTTTTTGTTTTGGGGTTTTGGTGAAAGAAGCAAAAAACTGTATTGAGCTATTGATAGTAGTTGCGTGAAAATAAAAGGTTTAATTTTGAAGTCCGTTTTATTTAATGCTTTAGATTATGAAATCTTTAATCTTTACTCTGCCTTATGATTCTGCATATTTTTGTGGATTCTAGGGATTTGACCTTTTGGGTTCAAGTTATTTAAACACATTGCTGCAGTGGGTGGACGAGTAGTCTGTTTGTGCAACAATGGTTCTAGGCCTAAGTGCGAAGAACAGGAAGGAAGGCTCCATTCATGTTGATTATCTAATCCACATTCAGGAGATTAAGCCTTGGCCACCATCACAGTCATTGAGATCCCTCCGGTCTGTTTTGATTCAATGGGAAAATGGTAATCGGAATTCTGGCTCTACCAAAACAGTTGTTCCTTCTCTTGGGTCCGTTGTTGGTGAGGGGAAGATTGAGTTCAATGAGTCTTTTAGGCTTCCTGTGACTTTGGTAAGGGAAATGAATGTTAAAAACAAGGATGCTGATACATTCCAGAAGAATTGCTTGGAGTTAAACTTGTATGAGCCTCGAAGGGAAAAGACCACGTTGCTGGCGACTGCCATTGTTGACTTGGCAGAGTATGGCATTGTTAAAGAGACCTTGAGTGTAAATGTTCCTATGAAAAGCAAGAGGAGCTTTAGGAACACAGCTCAACCAGTTTTGTTTGCTAAAATCCAGCCAGTCGACAAAGCTACCAGTCGCACGAGTTCCTCGTTGAGGGAGGGCTTCTTAAAAGAGGCTGCCTCAGATAAGAATGGAGGTGAATCTGTTTCGGCTTTGATGAATGAAGCGTATGCTGATGAAGCTGAGACTGCATCTTTCACTGATGATGATGTTTCTTCACACTCATCTGCGAATGTTTCTTCTTCTGCTACTGAATCTAATAATGGTTTACCTTCTCAAAATGAAGAGGTTATTAATACTTTCTCTCTTTATCTTTAATGACATCATTCATGTTAGTCCAATTGGATATGAATTAATATGGTCAATATCACCCTTTTTCTTATAAATACTATACGTCCTGTCAACTTAATAATTTTTCACCTGGCAGTTGGAGAAAACATTTTATCTCTAGCCTGCTGCTCATAATCTATAAGAGAGGGAGAGTCTTATTTGGAAACTTATTTGATGAACCAAATATGGATTGCTAGATGATTTTGCTACAATTTAGATGCATCTTACCTTTGCCATACTTGTTTGGCTATGTGGGACCAATTATAGGAACTGACTTATGTAGTTCTGGCTTACATGGCCTCATTAGGAAACCTGGATTTTCTTTTGACAAATTAAGTTATGCATTATGTGACTTAAATGCTACTGTTGGGTCCTAAGCTATTGGCCTAAATCTTTAGGATTAATGGTATCTCGATATTGCATTAGAGCTATGTAACCAAGAAGTTTTATGTTTTAATCCAAACAAACTATTGATTTTATTAAACAAATTATGACACAAAGCAAAATAGGCCCTTGTTCAGATTCATGCCATAACCTAGTTGATTATATCTAACCTACTATGCAAAGGATTTGTTAGAACTTAAGTATGCATTTTATATGTTGAGGTATTAACTTACGCAATTGGGCTTAGTAAATACTGAATGCAGTACTAGATAGCTTAATAAGTGGTTCTAATTTGCAGAACGGACGAGTCAAATTGTCAGATAGCACAGGACTTAAAAAAGAGCACGCTCTTGGTTCAAAATTGCAACTGGGAAAGTCAGATATGAAGTCACAGATTATACCTCATGAAAATCAGAAGACTTCATCTCAATCTTCATCAATAAATTTATCTCCAGATCGTGGAAGCCCACTAAATGGTCACGATTCTGCATCCAACTCTCCAATTTCTAGTCCATTTATTTCAAGCAATGTTAATTCTCCCACTTCATCATTCACCAAAGGAAATGCTGGGGAAGAGGCCAGCATGTGCATGAGAAGTAACTGCTCTGAAGGTTTGACTCAGGAGGTTCCAAAAAAGCTTCATAATGGAAAATCTGCAATTAATGGTGATACTGAACAACACATTGAGGAGTTTGCGTCTAACAATCTTCCAGCAAAACTATCATCTCCGGACTCTAGGGATACTCAAGGCAATAGAGAGGGTGGTAGAAAAACTTTGAGAAGTGGACAAAAGTCCATGGAGGATGCTATAAATTCTGATGATGATTGCAATGGTTTTATGGAGGACGTACAGAGAATGGAACAAGAAGACAGTAAACTAGAAAGGGAGAGTTTCGAGAAGAAAAGAAATTCTACAGGGAATGAACCTTTAAATTTTTATTCACCAGATGCTACCAGAAATCAAGTCTTGTTGGGAAGTGATGCTCTATCTTCAAGCAGTGAAAATCTTGGAAACCTTGTACTTAAAGGCAATATCTTAAGAAGTGATAAATTAAAGCATGTGAAGTCAGTTAGATCATCACCCGATGCTGCTAAGAGTAATGGATTGGTTACTAATAATCTTCAAAATGAAGTGAAGGAAAATGGTGTGCTTGGAGATGCACAGAGTACTGCAGGAAGCTTCAGGACCAATGAAAGAAAAGATGCCAAGGTTTATCCAAACAATGCTAGAAGCGTCATAGTAGACAGTAAAATCCAGCTGTTGGAAAACAAAATAAAAAAGCTTGAGGCAGAGTTGAGAGAAGCTGCTGCTATTGAGGCTGCTCTGTACTCAATAGTTGCTGAACATGGAAGTTCCATGAGTAAGGTTCATGCTCCAGCTCGGCGCCTTTCTAGGCTGTATCTTCATGCTTGTAAAGAAGAAAGTTCCCTATCCAGGAAAGCTAGTGCGGCAAGAACTGCTGTTTCGGGACTAATTTTGGCTGCGAAAGCTTGTGGAAATGATGTGCCTAGGTATTTGACGTTCACATTACCTTCTGCATTTCGCTTGGGCATTTAATATATATGTATGTATATATATATATATATATATATATATATAAACAAACCATACTCTTTAGATTCAGTGGCATGTAAAGTGCATAATTTCCTCTTTTTTTTTTTTTTTAATTTCTTGTGGTGGATTGAAAAAGAAATCTATTTGGTTTTAAATTTCAGAATGACGGCATTGACTGTGCAAACTCTAAAGTAAGTTCAATGATGTCAGCTTGATAAACCTCACTGTATTGGGGTTTCAACCTGACACTAGATATGTCTACTGCAGAAATCTCCTAGAATTCATTTGTTATGCCTAGAATTTACTTATTTATTTCTTAATTATCTTTTCATAGATGCAATTTCTGTTACAAAGAGCCACCTTGATGAGTAAAATTTTTGGCTTGAGGTCCATGCATTTGTGCTCCTGTGTTGTCTGAAGAGTCAGAGCAGGATATTTTATGCGTTTGTTTTTGTTCAAGGAAATTTCCAGAACTTCTTAGAAGCTCATTTGACTGCTCCAACTATAATTACAGGTTGACATTTTGGTTATCAAATTCCGTTGTGCTTAGAGCAATTATAAGCGAAGCAAATGGGCAAACAGAGCTATCATTGTCTACTGTTCAATCTATAGAAAAGAATGGCAGTCGAAGGGGAAACAACAAAATGTCATCTCCATTAAAATGGAAGGAGTCTTCTCCCACCAAAAAGGAAAACAGAAATGTTAAGCATGGAAGTGTTGGTGACTGGGAGGAACCACATGCATTTTCATCTGCTCTGGAAAAGGTTGAAGCTTGGATTTTCTCCAGAATAGTTGAGTCTATCTGGTGGCAGGTCATATGCTAGTTCTTTCACATGTTTGTTGAATTTCAATTATGATGTGAATGCAGCCTTCCAAAATGAACATCTTGAACGTCTTATTGTTATCTGTCCTAATTCAGTTTCCTGACCTTATCCAGACTCTAACTCCACACATGCATGCTGCTTCAGCAAAGCCAATTGACAATGATATTGGTTCTGGCTCAAGAAAGAACTCTGGAAGTACATCTAGTTCTGGTGATCAAGACCAAGTAAACTTTTCTTTGGACCATTGGAAGATGGCTTTTAAGGATGCCTGTGAAAGACTTTGTCCTGTCCGTGCTGAATGTCATGAATGTGGCTGCCTGCCCTTGTTGTCTAGAATGGTAAATGGATATAGTTGGTTTTACTGTTAATTTTTTCTTTTATTTGTTTGATAATTACATTTTGCATTGGGGTGGAGGTTGGAAATTAGTACAGTATCATCTTTGACCTGAAAAGAGCTTAATTGGGAACTTTAGGACGATCTTACTAAACCTCTTTTACTTTTGGAGTGACTTGTTTAATCTTTAGACATAAACTCAGTCTGTTTAGGATTTTATAGTGGTTATTAGTAGATGCTCATTATAACAAAGTTGTGTGGAACAGTTCAATTAACAACAATAAAAATATTCATTTCTTAAATGATTAAAACATAACATATCTAATTGTCCAAAAATAATAATAATAATAACATATCTATTTTGTATCTCAATGGAGCAATATAAAAGATAAAATAACTATTGTTTGCACATCTGTGTCTGGCTATTCTGTATCTGAGATTAATTATGTTGACAGTTATAGATAGTTGTAGTGATTACTGATTAGGATTTCTATCTATGACTAGGTTCCTGCTATAAGTAAATGTATTTATAATCCCTTCGTACTGAAAAAGCGTCACGCTATCACTGTTAAATGAAATTCCTAAATGCTCAACCATAGCACAGTGATTTGAAATAAATTCGTGGAAAACATCGGTTCAGAGTGAGTGGCCTCTTTTGACGATATTTATGATGTTTGGTTCATTTATTAATGGCTAAGTTTATATGGTGGTGTTTTTGTTTTTGTTTTTTTTTTTTTAAAAAATTCTGAGGATTTTTAGTTTTCTACAGTTTGACGGTACAATACATTTTTATTATGTTTTTTAGATAATGGAGCAGTGTATTGCAAGGTTAGATGTGGCTATGTTCAATGCCATTCTTCGTGAGTCTACTGATGAGATTCCTACTGATCCTGTATCTGATCCCATTAGTGATTCCAAAGTGCTTCCAATTCCAGCTGGTAAAGCAAGTTTTGGTGCCGGTGCGCAGCTGAAAAATGCGGTAAGAAATATAAAATTAATTCTTCACATAATAATGCCAGATCAACATTCCCATATGGCAAGACAGGTTGTCTATTATTAACTTTATACCGAGTTGCTGTTAGGCATTTGAAAAGAATGTATAAATTAAGATCTGACTTAGTGAGTCACAAAGGAGTGTTCTTATAAATGATAACTGAAATGTTAGTCAATTGTTTTGAGTGTCCTCGTGAATTATATAAACATTTTGAAGAAATCATTATAATTTCTTTCATTTGCTGTTCTCAGATTGGCAACTGGTCACGGTGGCTGAGTAACTTATTTGGAATGGATGACGATGACTCACCTCAAAATGAGAACAATCACGATGAAAATGAGAAGAGACAAGACACGTCCTTCAAGTCATTTCATCTTCTTAATGCATTAAGTGATCTCATGATGCTTCCAAAGGATATGCTGTTAAGTAGATCAATCAGGAAAGAGGTTACCTCCAAACCTCACATGCTTCAGATCTCAGGTCCATATAGACAATACTTTGCAGTTATTCACTAAGCTGCATTATTATTATATTATTGTAGGTATGCCCAGCTTTTGGTACACCATTGATCAAGAGAGTTCTGGACAATTTTGTCCCAGATGAATTTTGTCCTGACCCGATTCCTGATGTTGTTCTTGAAGCCTTGGACTCTGAGGTGAGTCTACTCTAAATGAATGTCCAATGCTTTGCTTCTGCACTTAGACATCTAATTAGTATAGATGAAACCCATGTGTCCTTCATGAAATTTATTAAGGTAAATGATAGTGTTGCGTGCTTGATGGTTTCCTCGGCAAAGAATTTCGTTAGACTGGACTAGGATCCCAACTTTCTTTACCTAACAAATATATCACTTTTGCCAAAATGGGAACTAATCTTCATGCATTCACGTGATTCAGGATCCTCTCGAAGTTGGGGAGGAATCTGTTACAAACTTCCCATGTATTGCAGCTCCTCCACATTATACGCCACCTTCAGCAACTGCTGTCACTAATATTATTGGAGAGATAGGAAACAAATGTCAGCTGAGAAGAAGCGGTTCGTCAGTGGTCAGAAAGTCATACACAAGCGATGACGAGCTTGATGAATTAAATTCTCCTTTGTCTTCAATCTTCGTAGATGGTTCCCAGTCTTCCCCTGTTCCAAGAAGGTTCAACTGGATATCAAAGGAAAATAACAACCAAAATGCTGTCAGATATGAACTCCTTCGAGACATATGGATGAATAGCGAGTAAATATAAATAGATTCTCGGTATACATAATAAGTAATTGATGTTGTAAATCCTAGTCAAATTTTGGTTTCAGTGTCCGCTCATTTTCTATTTTCTGTACAAAAAAAATATTAAACTATTAGCATCAGAGAACAACTCAGACCTGTACCCTTATGGAGTAACTTACTGAATGTTTTGAAGAAAAATATGCCTATTGATGGTGTGATATAACGATACAAATCTTTTTTCACTTTTTCCCTGGCATCAACAGATAGATCACTAAGACCAGTTGATGAAGCCAACAGCCAGTTCTTTAGACTGATGTACCTCCATGAGTCCATAAGTTCACTGTCAAACTACCAACCTACAAAATGGGGCATGAATTCGTTGCGGCTGAGTCAGCTACACCTACAATTTTGCTTATCTGAATTGAAATTGCCAGATTAATAACTCATGATCTGTGTCAGCATTTAGATATGCTGACATCCATACATATCCAAGAAGTGGGAGAGAGATGTAAAGGGAAAGTGCAGAAATTCATGTAATGGTAGTACAAGCCAGTAGTCTTCTCTACTTTTGATCTCTCAATCAAAATTACGTATATTACAAACTTAGCATCCTCAAATTGCATGCATCTAAAAGACAAAGACTGACAAAATTCGAATCCAGATGGACCATCAAGAAGCAAAATTTCCAACACCTCTTTCACTCACATTATACTATTTACTATTTCGCCGGAATGTTAACAAAAATAAAGCAGCTTCTGGATTAACTGAATAAACCACCTCATGCGGTCAGCTTCTGTGCAGAGCTAACAGCATTCATATGTTGGAGATGTAACGCAGCCAACAACCCTCTCCATGTTTCTCCAGGTGCAGCTGCAACTTGAAAGTCAACCAGTTTCCTCTGTTTTCTGTAGTAATCTTCCAACTGCTTGCCCTGCAGCACATCAGATTATCCAATTAATGGAAAATATTTCGCACAAAGAGGCCAACCATACACCTTTTACATAGCACAAGATTCATTCAAGCATCCGAGTAAGTAAAAGTAACCCTAGCACTTCTAGAGTAGGACCAAACCCAAAACCGTACAGATAATCCACAGAATAGCTATCATCCATATGGAAAATCTTCTATGTTCTAACAAACCCACTACTCAAACTGACTAGTAACCATATTGAGCAAACAAACATATACAATGTCATATTATTACAACCACTGAAATATCAAGTACCTGCTCACTCACACAAGAGGCATCAGCAGCAGAAAACCTGGCATTCCCCATGCCAAGTAATTCTTGACAAGGTGAAAAAGCGTCTTTTTTAACCAACTGTTGTTCAGCGTTCTTAAAGTTGACGACTAGATCGACATCCACAATTTGATCAAGAATCTCCTGCAACATATGAGGCACACCAACATATGTTGAAAGCAGAATATACATGTTGTATGATCAAACAATTAGACAAGTAAAGACTTACAGCTTGAATCCTGGTACGAGGAATCCCATCAAGAATAAAACCACTCTCTCCTCTGTAGTATCCTTCTTACAGCCTCTTCGACAACAACCCGAATACCACCTCCTCTGGAACAAGCCTCCCTTCATTTATAGCATTTGCAATCTAAATTCCACAACCAAATCACCATCCCTCTTTATATACAACAAACAATCTAAATAAAAAAAAAAAAAGACTAGATTTTTCTCATTCTTTGAATTAAATCAAGAAACTTTAGAATAAAAATTAAAACTTAAAAAGCAAACAGACCTGTTTATAGAGGGAAGAGCTAGGGTTTAGTTCTTGTCTAACAAGACTTCCCATGGAAATGTGAGGAACTTCTAGAAGCTTCGAGAGCTTCTCGGCATAGACGTGTTTCTTCACACCAGGGTCACCAATAAGCACCCACTGGACTCCCCTTCTCGGCGCCGACCCAGCCCTGCCGATTCTCGCACTCGCTTCCTCGTGGAAGCCGTGCTCCTCCTCCTCTTCGTAGTAGTCGTAGGACAAAGCCGCGGCCGCCGATGCGTAGGGACGGCTCCTGGCGGCGTTGCGGAGCTGGAAGGCGGCGGCTCTGAGAGGGGTGAGTCCGGCCATGGCGGCGCAAGATTAGTGCTTTTTGGTTTGTAGAAGACAAAGAAAGTGAGAAGGCGCTGAAAATGAGGGGTTTTACCAACCAAATGGGAGGTTTTTGGGAGACGAACAAGCGTAGGGTTTCCAAAATGACACTTTTCCAGAAATTACATTCATGCCACTACTGCGCTTGTGTTCAGCCACGTGTGTGGCTGTGTTCAACTTGCCTTGAGGTGCTCACGCGCCTTCACGGTACATGGAGTGTTAATGGTTGATACGTTTGACACGTGGATTTATTGGTACGCGATCTTATACTAGTCTCTCTGTTTGGTCACCACACGTGTGATTGAGTCAGATATTACATATAAAAATAAGTAAGCCCAACGGGCTACCCAAGCCTATGATAGCTTAGGTGGGCAAGCCCACTCTTGATTGGGCTAATGGACAAGATTGAGACATGTAAAAATTTTAAGGCTCGACCCTGAAGCCCAATTGTGACATAAATTTTAGGCCCAACCTAACCCGTCGAAATAGACACCACTAATTCAAGCAATTTTAATTATTTACAAACTTCTACCAATAAAATTAAATAAACACAAAAGTACTATACACCCCCCCACACCACCACCACCACCACCACCACCACCACCCCCCAACAACCTACCCCCACCGCGCGTATATATATAATGTGTGGTGACCAACTAAGAAATTAGATAATTGAATGAGACGTGTCAAAAGTATTTCATCTATTTTCGATTTAATTTTTAAACCAAATTATAAATTTTAACCCAACTTTGACTTAATATCTAGTTTGAATGCTTCAAACGAAATAAACACTAGTAGGTATAGAGTGGGACGACTAATTTTGCCATACCTATGTATCCATAATAAAGGTTATTTGATACATATCCATCTCCATCCCACCACAAACCACCCTACCCCCCCCCCCCCCCTGCATATATATAATGCATGGTGACCAACTGAGAAATCATATAATTGGATGAGATATGTCAAAACTATTTAATCTATTTCCATTCTAGTTTTCGGATCAAATTAAAAATTTTAACCAAACTTTAACTTAATGTCTAGTTTGAATGCTTCAAATGGAATAAACACTAGTAGGTATAGAGTGGGACGACTAATTTTGCCATACCTATGTATCCATAATAAAGGTTATTTGATACATATCCCCACCTGCATATATATAATGCATGGTGACCAACTGAGAAATCAGATAATTAGATGGGACATGTTAAAAGTGTTTCATCTATTTCCAATGTAGTTTTCGAACCAAATAAGAATTTTTAACTCAACTTTGACTTAATATCTAGTTTGAATGCTTCAAACGAAATAAACACTAGTTGGTATAAAGTGGGATGACTAATTTTGCCATACCCATGTATCCATAATAAAGGTTATTTGATACATATTATGTTATAATGCTAACTTAGGATATGTTAGTGCAATTTACTCTTTTCTAAAGCCTATTCTTGAATGAAAATGAGTTTCTACAAACAAGCATGAAATAAAAAAAAAAATCACAACAATATAAAGAACTTATATTTTAAAATATTGCTAGTAGATTGTGAGGTAACGACATAATTAAGACATTAATTAAATTACTTTAATTTTCTATTAAGTTCATATTACACAAATCAATGACTAAGTAACGAAAGCTAGTTAACTCACTTAGTCATATATCTTACGATAAAAGTAAGAATTCTTGAGTGGCCACTAGATATTTTTAAGTAACAAGAAATTTATATAGAGACTAAATAATTTAATTGATAAAATTTATTATCATTTTAAAAGAATCTTAGATTAAAGTCCCACTTGTACTAGGGTGGGAAAGAAGTTTTAGTTGATGTTTATTAATATTAATATATTATTGTTTCTTAATAAGGAAAATGAGAAATGTTTCATTATAATATCACTTACATAAGGGTTTGATGAATTTTGGTATACATTTGAATCCGCAGTCATATGAAATAAACTGTGCTTTATCATAATTAATCACCCAATATTTGGTTAAATTGCCATAGTGTGATGCAGTTTGTGCTGTAACTATTGCAAGAGAGTGCCTTCCAAGAGAAGAATAATGCGAAGTGTATTATCCACTCTCAAGTCAAAGATTACTGCTTTTACAATCTCCAGACTGCAAGCAAAGGATAAATTCTCAAAGAAGCCTGCTCTTTTTATTCTAGTACTTGTTTTTTTTTTTTTTTTCAATTTTTTTTTAAGGTCACATTTCTAGTTCTCCATGTCATATGATTGATGATTTCTGTCCCATTGAGGGGTCAAGATAGTTGTACATGCTGATACATTTTATCTTCTTCTTTATCAAACTTGTGTGATACAATCTCGTACTATTCTTTTTCACATTTCAGTGTCTTCTTGCCTACTGTTATAGCAGGTTGCATGCATATTCAAAGACCATATAATTTTGTAAGTATATTGATTTAAAGAATTTGTTAATTTCCATATCATCTTTTCTTATCATTTCATTTTATTTTTTTTATTTTCCCAATATGTAATTCTCATGTCCATAGATACTGGTTCTTTTCTTCTTCTTTGTTCTGTTCGAAAGAAATACGAGGCAAGGCTGGGAAGACAAGCAGAAAGAAGAAGATCATAATCATCATGGCGACAAGTTCCAATCACAGTCAAGTCACCGCATCTACTGATTCACTGGAGTCTTCCTTGCAAAAGATGTTGGGTGATGATCTATCCATGTCATCCAAAGTCTGCATATTTATGGTCCCAAAAATACTCCGGAGGCACAACCCCCAGGCGTACGAGCCCAATGCATTTTCAATAGGCCCTTTTCACCACAGGCAGGAGGAACTCCAACGCACTCAAAAAATCAAATTGAAGTACTTGCAAGGCCTCCTCCGTCGTTCAACACATTCAGAGGAATTGCTGAGGCAGATGATCGGAGCTGTCAGGGCAATCCAGAAAGAGGCCCGTGAGTGCTATGCAGGAATTACGATCAGTGATGAAGATTTTGTCCAAATCTTGCTACTTGATGGTTGCTTTATCATTGAGCTGTTCCGGAAGGATGCAGAAGAGGTTATGAAAGAACCAGATGATCCCATTTTCTCCATGTCTTGTTTGCTTGAATTTTTAAAACACGACCTGATCTTGTTCGAAAACCAAATTCCTTGGCTGGTGCTTGAGCGTTTGTTTAACTTGACTATGGTTCCTGGAGGCAGATCCCTGATTCAACTTGTCCTTGACTTCTATGGTAACTTATTTTCATCTCATAAACCTTATCTAAAACCAACCCTATTTGCCAACCAAGAAATCAAGCATATCCTAGACCTGCTAAGGCTCTCACTAGTTTTGCCTCTAGACCTGCGAAACCAAGTTTCAGAATGGCAATCTTTCCCCACTGCCAAGAAAGCCAAAGATTCCGGGATCAAATTCAAGAAAGTTGCAGCTGATAGTGTCCTGGATGTAAGATTTAACCGCGGTGTTCTGGAGATCCCACCATTGCTTGTTCAGGAAACAACAGAAACCATCTTCAGGAACCTCATCAGCTTCGAGCAATGCTTGCCGAATTGCCCACCAGTCATCACATCTTATGCAATTCTAATGGACCGTCTCATTGACACAAAAGCAGATGTGGAGATACTCTGCGACAATGATGTTCTGGACAACTGGTTGAATCCTGACGACGCCACCCGATTTTTCAACAAGCTTTACAATGATGCTTATGTGAAGACAGTCTACTATCATGACGTTTGCTATAAAATCAACAATTATAGCAGAAGATGGTGGCCCAAATGGCGATCTTTCTATGCTCACAATTATTTCAACACTCCTTGGGCTATTGTTTCTCAAGCTGTTGCTGTCCTCTTTTTTGTTCTTGGTTTTCTGCAGACCTATTACACCATCGTGGGTTATCTGAAACATTAAAGGAATTGAAGTACTTGACCTTCTGGAAGCCTGACAAGAGTCTATAATTTGCATGCATGTCATGTACATTTTTTTTATATTGAAACTTCATGTCCCGTACATTTATTTGTTTAGAAAAGTATGCCTTGTTTAGCAAAATTAGTCTATTTATTCTCGTTCATTTGTTGTCCAATGTTATTCAACCTAAGCACAAAAGATCGTGATAAGTGACAAAGGTGATGTGTATTCAATTCAAACATACCAACCAGCTCACATTTGATATTGATGCGCTCCATTATTATTTATTTTAAATCGGGAAGTATGATTTGAATTTGGCACCTCCATTTGATTGAGAGTGTAGCGATTAATCTAGTATTATAATATTCTTTACGTAAGGGTTTGATGGATTTTGCTGTATATTTGAATCTGCAGTCCAACGAAATCAAGTGTGTTTTATCCTAAACCACACAAACCATTGGTTAAATTGCCAAAATCTGATGCTGTGTAAACATTGAAAGCGAGTACCTGCCAAGAAAAGAATAATGGGCAATAAATTATCCACTCCTAATTAAGATTTCTGCTTTTACAACGTACGGGCAACAAGCAAAGAATAAATTCTCGAAGGAGCCTACTCTTTTTGTTTCTAGTACTTCGGAATTTTTTTTTTTTTTTTGCCTTTTTGGGTCACATTTGAATTCCTCCGTGTCATATGATTGAAGATTCCTCTCCCATTTGAGGGGTCAAGATAGTTGTACATGCTGTTACACTTTATCTACTTTGTCAAACTTGTGTAATAAAGTCTCCCACTATTCTTCTTCACACTTCAAAATTTTCTTGCCTTCTATTGTTGCAGGTTGCATGCATTCAAAGAACATCCAAGTTTGTAAGTAGATTCATTCAAAGAATTTTTTCCTGATCATTTTTTTGTTCTTTTAAAATTTCAATTCTCATGTTCATAGATACTGGTTCTTTTCTTCTTCCTTGTTCTGTTTAAAAGACATTGTTTCCAAGGAGATAAGAGGCAAGGCAGGAAAGACAAACAGAAAGAAGAACATCATAATTATCTTGGTGACAAGCTCCGAACCCAGTCAAGTCACGGTTTCTATTGAGTTACTGGCATCTTCCGTGCAAAAGATGTTGGGTGATGACCTATCCTTGTTATCCAAAGTCTGCATATTTAAGGTCCCAAAAATACTCAAGAGGCACAACCCCCAAGCATACGAGCCAAATGCATTTTCAATAGGCCCTTTTCGCCACAGGCAGGAGGATCTCCAACCCACTCAAAAAATCAAATTGAAGTACTTGCTAGGCCTCCTCCGTCGTTCAACATATTCAGAGGAATTGCTGAGGCAGATGATCGGAGCTGTCAGGGCAATCCAGAAAGAGGCCCGTGAGTGCTATGCGGGACTTACGATCAGTGATGAAGATTTTGTCCAAATCTTGCTACTTGATGGTTGCTTTATCATTGAGCTATTCCGGAAGGATGCAGAGGAGGTTGTGAAAGAACCAGATGATCCCATTTTCTCCATGTCTTGTTTGCTTGAATTTTTAAAACATGACCTGATCTTGTTCGAAAACCAAATTCCTTGGCTGGTGCTTGAGCGTTTGTTTAACTTGACTATGGTTCCTGGAGGCAGATCCCTGATTCAACTTGCCCTTGACTTCTACGGTAACTTATTTTCGTCTCATAAACCTGATATAAAACCAACCCTATTTTTCAACCAAAAAATCAGGCATATCCTAGACCTGCTAAGGCTCTCACTAGTTTTGCCTCTAGACCTGCGAAACCAAGTTTCAGAATGGCAATCTTTCCCCACTGCCAAGAAAGCCAAAGATTCCGGAATCAAATTCAAGAAAGTTGCAGCTGATAGCATCCTGGATGTAAGATTTAGAGATGGTGTTCTGGAGATCCCACCATTGCTTGTTCAGGAAACAACAGAAACCATCTTCAGGAACCTCATCAGCTTCGAGCAATGCTTGCCGAATTGCCCACCAGTCATCACATCTTATGCAATTCTAATGGACTGTCTCATTGACACAAAAGCAGATGTGGAGATACTCTGCGACAATGATGTTCTGGACAACTGGTTGAATCCTGACGACGCCACCCGATTTTTCAACAAGCTCTACAATGATGCTTATGTGAAGACGTTCTACTATCATGACGTTTGCATTCAAGTCAACACTTACAGCAGAAGATGGTGGCCCAGATGGCGATCTTTCTATGTACACAATTATTTCAACACTCCTTGGGCTATTGTTTCTCAATTCGTTGCTGTCGTCTTTTTGGTTCTCGGTTTCGTGCAGACCTATTACGCCATCGCCACTTATCTTCACGAAACAAAGAAATGAAGTGCTACACCACCCTTTGGAGCCTAACAACAGTTCATAATTTGCATGCATGTCATATTACATATTTGTTAAAAAAGTATGTATTGTTTTGTAAAATTAGTCCATTGATTCTCCTTGATATGTCTTGTTTTGTATAATTAGTCTACTGATTCTCCTTGATTTGTTCTCCAATGTTATTCAACCTAAGCACAAAAGATTGTAATAAGTGACAAAGGTGACTTGTATGCAATACAAACATGCAAATTCATATTTGATATGCTTTTTATTTTTTATTTATTTTGAATTGAGGGAGAAAAATTCGAACTCAAAACCTCAAGATTAGTTGAAAGTTGTGGTTATGACCACCTTATTATGTCTACGATCATATGCGATTTCATTATTTGGCCTGCATTTTTTATAACGTACCAATCATTATATAAAATCTCCGATTGTGCTACCAACTCAATTCACACTAAGGCCTGAGCAGATCAGCACCCAATTCTCTCTCTCTCTCTCTCTCTTTTTATTATTATTTTTTTCCTTGGTGAAGATCACCAGTTTAATTTGCTATGTCAAGACTTGAAATTTCAATTATAAAATAATTGTACTCAGTGAGAGAGTACTGCCACCGGAGGAGGAGGTCGATCTGATCAGTTTGTAATATGTGAAGCTATAGATTTTTGTGGTATGAGTTCAAGGATTTTGGGATTTAGAGTGTATAAGGGAGTTCATTATTAGAGCATCTCTAATATTTTTATGAATTATGAAAATATTACGTGCTAAGATAAATATATATTGAATTAAAATAAACTTTTTTAATACAATTATCATTCAAAAAAACAAAAATAGACATTGTTAACATGACCATTTACTTTTAGATGTTTTGTTAAACAATCATCTTACCAAATCAATAATTATTTAATTTTAATTTTTAAATCCAGTTAAAAATATAAAAAAATGGAAATACATTGAAGTATTGGAGAATAATTTTTAAATTGACTGTCTATCAAATGATATTTATGTCATATAAAAAATAAATTTTTTTTAATAATGATATAATATATATTTTTAAAACATAATTTATGAGAGTATTGGAGATGCTCTTAAGAAACTTTGCAGGTTGATTTTGAGTTCTAATTTTGTAGATCCTCGACCCACCAATCAAAATACTTCAAAGACTATTCAAGTAGCCTAGTGAAATTAATAATCTAAGAGACGTAGGTCCATATAGGGGCTTTAGCACTTTCGAGCTGGATGGATTAAAAAGCAATTTAATGGTTCATTATTCCAAAACGACATATAAAATGTGAAAGAATATTAATGACATATAATATGATTCGAATGAAAAATATAAATTGCATAGTAGACATCCCATGAGATGCATGCATGCAGCATGCATCACATGAACGAGGACTAGATTTGGCCAATTTGCCAAGTTATTTATGGTAGAGAAAGGAATATTAAACTTAATTTGCATCTTACTGTTAGGACAAATGGTGGAGCCACGGAAGTTCTTAACTTGTAACGGAGGAGGAATTTGCATTTTTCATGAGTGGGTCAATGCAGTTCTGTATAAACTAATAAGCTTATCCAAACTTTTTGCTATAAGGGCCAAGGGCTATACAAAAATTGCAAAGGTTTGAACATGAAGATATATAATATGAACCATGCTCCTCTCTCAAAATGCACATCACAATGGAATTTTATCATTTGTCAAACCAGGAAGCAAAGGATCATTCCCATTATATTTCTCCTGTTTCTTTTCTTTGTTTATCTCTTATTGGCTTTTTCCTGTTTACATATGACAGAAGCATTTGCTTGTTTGTGGCCTATAAAGCTACGTTCGTTTGCTTTGCTCATGTTACACACTTCATCAACTTCATAAAACTTTGCATATTTAAATGTCCCCATATGTGTCCATAAATTTGTGCAACCCAAACTCCTTATACACACTAGGATTACTTGCTCTACCTTCGCGTAATCTTTCACTTTGTGAGTACATTATACATCTTCTTCGATGCAGCACTTTAATTAAGTTAAATTTCATGACTCCTTTCCAACTATTAAACTTTGATTGTTTTAATTATATTGCAGGCTGTTAAATTCTTCTACAATTAGCTCTGGTATGTAGCTATACTTGATTCACATTTTGCGATAAGTGTTACGTATTTAGATACAAGGGTAGTACTTATAATATTTGGTTCAATTGAATTTTGTTTCTAAATTCAAAGGAAAATATAGCTTTTATGAGTCTATATCACTGCATATGAAGTCCCTGAGACTTGAGAGTTTACAACAAAAATCTTTTCGATCGAGTTGTTTTATGTTACTAACTAGTTGTTTTCTTTATCATGTAGCTGCTGACCAGAGTATCTGCCAGAAGGTACATTTAAAGAGCAGAGAAGAGACTAGAAGAAGTATGGCAGCTAGTCAAAAGAATCACATTGCCATCAATATTGAATCAGTAGCATCTTCCTTTGAAAGTATGATGTCTGCAGATCTCTTCATGTCATCTAGTTGTTGCATCTTCAAAACCCCAAATATTCTCTACAGACACAATGAAAAAGCATATGCACCCAACGCATTTTCAATAGGGCCTTTTCACTATGGAAAAGACCAACTCAAACCCACCCAAAAAATCAAGTTGAAGTACTTGCAAGGCCTCCTTCGTCGATCAACATATCCTAAAGAAAAATTGAGGCAGCTTATTGCGGCCATCAGAAGTGTTGAGGGAGAGGCCCGTGAGTGTTATGCAGGGTCAGTTGATTTTGGGGTGGAAGAGTTTGTACAAATTTTGGTACTTGATGGTTGCTTCATCATTGAGTTGTTGCGCAAGGACTTAAATGAGGTACACAAAGACTCAGATGACCCCATTTTCTCTATGTCCTGTTTACTTCAATTCCTGTACCATGACCTGATTTTGCTAGAAAATCAAATTCCTTGGCTGGTGCTCGACCGTTTGTTTAGCTTGACTATGATTCCAGGCGGCAAGTCCTTGGTTAAACTTACCATTGACTTCTTTGGAAACATATTCTCATCGCATCAACCTACTATAGATCCTGGTGAATTCAAAAACAAAGACATCAGGCATATTCTTGACCTGTTACGGCTCTCATTGCTTTTACAATTCGAAAAAGACCACTCAAATGAGCAACATTTTGGCTGGCAACCTTTACCTTGTGCCACAAGCATCAAAGCCGCTGGTATCAAATTCAAGAGAGTATCTTCAAGTAGCATCCTGGATATAAGATTCAGCAATGGTGTTCTGGAGATCCCACCATTGCTTGTTCAGGAAACCACAGAAACCATTCTCCGGAACCTCATCAGCTACGAACAATGCTACCCGAATTGCCCGCCAAGAATCACTTCCTATGCCAAACTTATGGACAATCTCATTGACACCACCAAGGACATGGACATACTTTGTGAGAGTGAAGTTATAGACAACTGGTTGAATCCTGACGACGCGACACAATTCTTCAACAAACTTTACAACGATGCTTATGTGAAGATGTTCTACTACAATGAGCTTTGCAGCCGTGTAAATGACCATTGCAGACGCTGGTGGCCAAGGTGGCGAACTTTTTATTTACAAAACTATTTTGGGACACCATGGGCTGTCGTTTCTCAAGTTGTTGCTGCTATCTTTTTGATTCTCTCGTTTTTACAGACCTTGTATACTATCATGGCTTCTTGATACAGATGTAGATTGATCTTTATATGTCTAAGTTTGACTGTTTACACATGAAACAGATTTGTCAATTTAATTTCGAATATATATGTACATTTTATCAATAAAATATTCTTTATTGATTAATTATTAATTTATTTTTATGTAACTGAATATTATAAAATAGACATAGAAATGACGTGATATGTCTGTCTCATTTTATTATAATAATATGAACATAATCTAATTATACACATAGAAGATCAATTAATCTATATTAATGTTAACAACAATATTACTAAGTCCAATACTTAATAAAACACCGATACAAGTTGACATTGGAACATTTTTCTTGCTGGGATGAACAAGGTAAAAAGTCAAATATGATGTCCTTGTTCCTTGCAAGCCGATGAAGCCAACTGACAATAGTAAAGGTAAAGGAGGACTTCTTCACTCTTGAGGCACCTTAAATCGGATAATCTTATACTTTTTTCAAATTAGCAAGCAAAGGGTTTATGTCCCACACGGTTCGACGTGATTTGTTCGTACGTTTCTTCTTATCAATATTGAAGGAAAACTTGATTAGGATGATCAAGATAATCACAATATATAGGGGTAGCTAGAAGAGAAGATACAAGGACATCATGTTGAAAAATCAAGAGGATTTAGTCTTCGTAGAAACTTGGATCTTATATAATTTAACAAACTTTGAGGAAGACAAGTAGTTCCAGTTGAATTTTGTGCAGTAGAGTTGTTGTTTGCTTCATTCCAAGGCAAGAAAGAAGGAAATGGGTGATGAAGAGTGTTTTCTTGTTTGAGGGTGGCGCAAAATAGGAAATTAACCAAATGTTTACGGCCAAATCCAGCAAAATCAAAAGCAAAAATAAGTGCTGGAGAGTTCTGTTTATTTGGGCAAACAAATAATTAGTCAAAACTTCAAGGCCAAATCAAGTAAGGTAACGGAAAAAAAATTACATATATCGCCCACCGTGGGGCTCGAACCCACGACCACAAGGTTAAGAGCCTTGCGCTCTACCGACTGAGCTAGACGGGCTAGCTGCCACAAATTCGCGACACAAATTTAATATAGCTAAAATTTTATCTGTAATGAAAACGTCAACACGTATTTGACCCATTGTGGTGTTGGGGAGAGAGGGAAGCAGGAGGTATTGCTCCGGCGATCCTCCACTGCCGTATTGCTCAAAATCGGGGCTGAAAAACTGCTCTGAGGGATGGGAGAGACAAAGAAATCCGATGATTTTTAATTCGGTGAGACGAGAGATGAGAAGCTCTTGTTTCCTTTTATATATGGAAGGACAATTTTGCCCAAATACATGTTGTGGTATATAAACTTGAATTATTAATCCAATGATATTTTCAAAATCCCTTTAATTAAGGGTCCTATAAAACAAACTCTTTCCAACAAAAATACATGGTAAGTCTCTATGCTATTCTATTTACGTGCCTAACAAGAGTATCCAAAATATCCTATTTTTGGATAAAAAGACTTCGGTGCATGTTAATCCATTATTTTAAATAAGTTTATGTAATGTGAAAATTAATGTGATTACTTATTGATGTGGCATGACATAATATAAATGAAAGTTGCACCACATTTATCAAATTAGAGATGTTCACTTTTCCCGACCCTACCATGGTAGAATCTAGCTCTCTCTCTCTCAAGTCTCGGCATAGAGTTGAAATCAGAATGGAGGTGTTCAACTATCTCTTGTTTTAAAGGCAAAAGTCTTCTTACTTGTACACATATATCGTCATAGAATTAAAGCTCACAGCACTTGATGTCATCCATTAATTTATCATACAAATACAATTAGTTGATCAGCGATCTATATACATGCAATACTTCCTGTAAATCACCGCACAAAGAGTGGTTACAAACCCTCGTTTATCTGTTCCACGGAATCTTGACAAGTCAATTAATAAGAAAGGCAAAAACATGACAAGAAAATTTTGCACGTCGGTGCATTACATGCCTCATAAATTTGGCTTCGATAAAACACCACCAATTGGCTGGTCAAGAAAGCTTTGACGGTTGCAAAGAATATTCTAAAACATCAAAGTCGGTTTTGTTTTGCTGATTAAGTCTTTAAATTAAACTTCTTCTTGGCTTTGTCCTTTAAATATCTAATAATATTAGTTTAATTATTTTGGTAATTCCAAATTAATCATGCATGACAAAAAATAACAAAGTCAATGGTCTTCCCTCCTGAATGTTCCTCCACTCAGACCCCTAGCCGGTCAACTCACGCCACGCGTAAATCACACTTCTATAAATACACTTGCAAAACCTCTTTGGCAAACCTTAGTTCTGTAGGAATTCACATATCTTTGTTCTTCTTCTCCCTCTAAATATCTTGAATATTTCTAAGCATATACATATATATATATATATAGATAGATAGATATATTTAATTACTACTTGAAAACGTTGTCATGGACAAGTATGAACAATACGAGCGGGTATTCAACCACTTCGACAGCAATGGAGACAGGAAGATATCACCTTCCGAGCTACAACAGTGTGTGGAAACAATAGGAGGGCAGCTTTCGTTGGAGGAGGCGGAGAAGGCGATGGAGCTCTTGGACTCGGACGGGGACGGCTTGCTGGGGTTGGAGGACTTTGTAAGGTTTGTTGAAGGAGGAGGAGAGGAAGAGAAAGTGAATGATTTGATGGAAGCTTTTAAGATGTATGAGATGGATGGTTGCGGGTGCATAACTCCTAAGAGCTTGAAGAGGATGCTTAGTAGGTTAGGTCAGTCTAAAACTGTCGATGAATGCAAAACGATGATTGCTCATTTTGATATTAATGGTGATGGAGTCATTACTTTTGATGAGTTTAGGGTCATGATGTTGTGATCATCTTTCTTTCTTTTCTTTTTTTTTTTTTTTTTCGTTTTTGGGAAATAGATGTTGTGATGATCTTGATCATCTATGTTATAGGACATTCGCTGTTTTTGTACATTGGTTATTGATTCGTCATCGATCGTTTAGCTTGTGATTTTGATATACATATACTAGATTCTTACATAAACTACTATAATTGAATTAATTCTTATCATATTTATTAGTTCGTCGATAAATTATCTCAATGCGCACACCTAAATAAACTCTTAGTACATGTAGTTTATACATTCCCATCCTCAAAAAGGTTAGGGTCCAATTTGTATAGATAATTTTCTTCTCTTATTATGGAATATATAATTTTTTTTTCTTATTATTAGAATAGATATCTCGCTTTCATAAAAGCAAATATACGAACCACACTTATTATAGGAGTAGTTATTGCTCATTCATAGGAATACATACTGAACAAGTAATTTTTTTTCCTAAATGTGGGAGCATTTGTCTCTCAGTCATGAGAATAGATATATGGGCTACATAAGTAGTATTTGATTACAATAGATTCTGCTAAAACTTTGATATGAGATCGATAGGTCCTGATATGAACCTCTGACCCAACCTTATTTAGTGTTAGCTTGAAAAAAGAAATTAAAAAAATAATAATAATAATTTAATACATGATGTTATTTTGTATGGGAGCAATTGCCTTCCATTAGTGGAAGAACAAATATCTAGACCGATAAGCAGTGTTTGATTTCAGCAGATTTCAAAATGTCTCTGACTTGATCGGTGCCCTTTTAAAAAAAAAAAAACAAAAAACAAAATAAAAAGTTTAACTCAATGCATGCAATTATTTTGTGTGGGATTATTTTTTATTTTTTATTTTTACACTTAAAAGAGAGAGATTTAGATTTATAACCTAAGTTTTGTGCCAAAGCATGGTTAATAATCAAACTATATTCGTAACCATTATTTTGCATGTGACATTAAAAAGAAGAACTCCAAAAACCGATAAAACAACTTTAAAGATATTTTTCTAAGAAGGAAAATTCTAAAAAACTTGTCTAACTTTGACAGATTATTCATTTTTCTTCATATCGCTTTGTTTTTATCAAAAGTAGCTTACTTTGTCACCTTGTTAACAAAAAAGTGGAAATGACATGTGCAAAGGGTAAAAAGACCAAACTACCGGTTCCTGATATGATATTTTAAAAAATAAAAACACACTAAATTAAAAAATACAAAAAAAAAAGAATAAAAAGAAAATCCAACTCCATCATCTTCATCTTCAACCTCTTATATTTCTGGATCCTCTCTCTCTCTTTCTATCTATCTTCTTTCTCCTCATTTCTAGGTTTTCAATAGCCTAAAAACCTACATTTTTCATCCTTAATGTCCCGTAATCATCAACCTTCCATAATCATTAATCTCCCAGGATCATTAGCACAAAAAAAAAAAAGCAGCGGTCTCCACCATTGGAGACCCAAAATAGTCTCCACCACTTAGGTCTCCAATGGTAGAGAACTAGGTCTCCGATCATGGAGAATCTCCAATGGTGGAGACCTATGATGAAAAGCCAAACTTGGTCTACATTGTGCCACCGTCGTCGAACCCGTAAATTCGATCAAAGATGGAGAAAGAAGAGGAAAAGAAGAGAGAGAGGAGGGGAAAGAGAGCCAATGAGAGAAAGGAATTGAGAGAAAAAAATACCCTTATATATAATTTTTATTTTTATTTAAAAAAATATCTTATTTTAGTATTATTTATTTTATTTTTTATATTTTTATTAATATTTTTATTGAATATCCTTTTTCGTTCATGAAGTCAAATGATCAACTATATAAATCTAACGGAATCTGTTACCATAAGAGGTATTATTGTTCTTTCATACACCTTCAAGGAGTATTTTAATTGTTTTATTTAAAGTCAGACGGTATTTTAAATAAAAATAAAATTATATAAGAAAAAATGAATAATTTATCAAAATTAAGGGTTTTTTTGGATTATCCCTTAGATAAACTCCAATTGAAGATGACAAGATGTTCATTTATGGTAGGCGGGTATAAATATTGTTAAAAGAGTACGTGGATGGATAATGAATTTAAAATAATTAATATTCATCATAACCTATCCGAGTACTCGCTTAACGTAAAAAATTATATATAATTACCAGTATGTGAAAGCTTATTTTGTCGTGGATAAACTTAGTTTTTTTTTTTTTTAACACCATTGTTGATAAAAATAATTCAATATTTCTCTTTTTCTTAATTCTAAAAAATCAAGGATTTAAATCTCATTTTTATCCTTTCAAACATAAGGTGTAAGTAATCATTTTTCTAATTAATTATAAGAGTAGTTAATCTCCCGTTTTTTAGAGTGGTTATTTGGATCATTTAAATAATGTGTATTATCGATTAGTCATGACAGTTTTCTGATCGTAAAGTATTAGTTTAAAAAAAAATTAAATTTTTTTTTTGTGAAAATTTTAAAAAATAATACTGTAGTTTAATTTTAAAATATGTCAAATTTTCTTTGAATTTGTATTAAAATGTTTATAATGGCTAACTCCACCTACAATGGAGCCTTAATTGATTCTTTTATTATTTTTATCCCACAAATGGGTAGAGGTAATGTATCTATAGGTAAATACATGCATCATAATTCCTTTTCTTTTCTTTTTTTTTTATACATCATAATTCATATTTGTTACAAATAAAAAAAATCATATTTATAAATAAGATTTTTATTCGTTCGGCATTAACCTTAAAAAAGAAAATGAAATGCAGTTGCAGATAAGGATTTTACAATATTTACCCTTACCTTATTTGTTGGCATTCCTACTGCTATCAAATGAAAGTCCTCCTATTAGGAAGGTATTTTTGGCTAACCACAAGAGATTTTTAGCAAATAACAAAGTTTTTATTTTATCTAATTCGGAGACTACAATATTGTTGTCAAATTTTGATTGAAATTTACGGGAGATTTTGTAATTTAATTTTCCCTATTTCTAAAAACCTCACAACCACATATTTGCATATTGTATCATACCTACCATCGTCAACACGTTAGAAACGATGAAGTTAAAGAGAGTGTGAAATTGAAATGCATCAGCAGCATACGTCAAACGTACATATTTGCGAGAACTAGTAGGTCAAAAAAGGGCTGAATGACTTCCTGTGCGACTTTTAAAAGAACCACGCCCATAACGTGGCCTATTTATACCGTTGAATTAAAGTTGATCAGCTCTATTATGTGTTACTATATCAGTTGCTCATTTATTATTCTCGATGACAACTAAGTTGGTTGTTGAGCCTCTACTTGGTCAGCTTTTACTTTCTAATTTTACGTACTCGTGTACATCTCATAACCAAGAAAATCTTAATGAGATGCTCAGTTGACATGTTATACTGATATTAATGTATCATTTTAATAAAAATATGATATATAACATTTCCCTTTTTTTAAAAAATTAATATTAGTATGATCTTTCAATAACAATACGACACTTGACATAGGAAAGTCACACCAATATTAAATTTTGATGAAAGAAAAATGTCATATATCATGTTATTATTAGAATGATACATCGATATCAATATGACATGTCAACTAATTATCTTATGAAAGATTTTCTACTCATAATAACCAAATTTTCAAAGTTATCACAACATATTTCACCATATTGCCAACAAGATTGTGTATCGTCATCTCATGTTTCTTTATAAATCAATCTAAACTCGTGGATAAATAATGCTTACTTAAACAATTAAACAATTAAGTACCATGACAAACAATCTACAAGTACATCATTATAAATACTGATTACATGTTGTGTTAAGTGCGATTATAATTGTGTACCACTACATAATATCTAATCTTATTGTAAATGATTGAGGAGGAAGCAATCAGTTTGGTGAACAATCAAAGGCTGAGTGGAGGAAGACTCGGATTTACAGTGAGAAAAGGCTTTAAGCCTATTAGATATTTTGAATGCCTTGAAGCTTTCGGTCCATCTAGACGTATCCTTTAATCATCACAGTTGACCCCTTGCACTACGACAAGTATGATCATCATCATGACATTGAAGGGTTTCATAGCCCACTATCGCTCCATCTTCCTATCTGTTTAAATTTTGATGTTTAGTTATGGTTGATATGATATAATATATTATTATGTTTTGAATTTATTATTTACTATTAAATTTGTTGTGAATTTAGGTTTGTATGCACTAATAAAGTAATAAGTCATGCCATATGATTCGCTTGTTGGTCTTATATATAACTGCAAGTGCCAGGGTGCTTAAACCTTTTTTACGAGCTTAATCATTTTGGTCTTGTGATTTCTAATAATCAAATAAACATTTAATTGTCTCTTTTCAAATATGCCTCACGCTTCTAACTATCAATCAGAATTTTAATTTTAAATTTGGGATTTTTTTTGGTTGTGTCACTAAAATTAATACGAGTATTGAAAATATTACTAAATTATAAAAATGATTTTTTTATACTATTAATTATCGAAAACTATAGTTTGCGAACAAAGAATCATAAAAGATCACAGATAGCATTATTTGTTTGCAAACTATAATTTATACTAACTGATGGTGTCAAAACTGATTCAGTGTCTTTTATTAAACTCATGCTAATTTTGGTAACATCTACCGAAATTCTCTCTTAAATTAAAATTTTAAAGTCTTGTAATTATTGACAATCCAAAATTGACATTTTGACCAACATTATCTGCTTTCAAATATGCCCTTTTTTTTTTGAAAATTTCAAATTTGCCTTATTGTTCTGACTACTTCGCAGGATTATTATTATTATTATTATTTTATGACAGAAATTTAATCATTAAACCCTAAAACTGAGACACGTACAGTTACACATGAGTGCTGCTAATTTGTAACAATCTATGAACATATTTTAACTTTGGCTGGCTGGCTAGGCCGATGTTAATTTAATGGCAGCCCTTCGTATAAATTAGAGTAGCCTTTTTGTCAAAACATTTAATTACTTTGTTTAATGGTTGATCTTTGACTACTACAGTCAAAGTAATTTTGCATCCTTCAATAAAGTGTAGCAACATAGAAATGTGACAGAAATTAATTAATTCATTTCTGAAACTTGGTATCAACATTATATTATTTATTCTTTCCTGAAAACAGAGAGAAAATACAAAGTAGAAACCTGCTCTTCCATGTCCAAAAACATTTTCTTAATTACATATATACAGGATCCCACTACCCTGTTCAAGAGGCCAAGACTAATAGCCTAATTATAGATAATTAACTCTAAAACACAATAAAAAGTAGCACACAAACTAGATTTTTAATTTACTGGCTCTAATTTTATAATAAAATGTTCATAGACTTAATGTTGTTTGGTTGCAGATGCCTTCACTAGAGGTTTTGAATAACTCTCACAGATTGATATATGCTCACCTTGTGGTAATTCTTCCACCAATCTTGATAACTTCTCCACAATCTCACCAGCAGTTGGTCTCATTTCAGGATTTTCCTCTACACAAGCTTTTGCAATGTTGGCCAACGTGACAGCAGCATCAAATGAATAGTTGTCTCCCAATGCATTGTCCATCCAGTCCCTTAGCTCATCATCTGCATTTTCTGATTGCAATATGCACCTGATTTTCTCTGAAAGCCAAACACTCCCTACTTCCTTCTTTTTAGGCCTGTTTATTGGGGTCTGCCCTGATAAAACCTCCAACAAAACCACCCCATAAGCGAAAATGTCAATCCTTGGGTCTATTACTCGTTCATGAATGTATTCAGGAGCCAAATACCCCAAGCTCCAAGTAGCAGGATTGGTTGAATAGAACTGTGGATTCTCAGTATCATCCTCAACACATTTCGCCATGCCGAAATTCCCAACCTTAGCACTGAATTCTTCATCCAGGAAGATGTTCCGGCTCTTTATGTTCCTATGAACATAGCTTGGATTCATGACATGGTGCATGTACTGTAAAGCCATGGCCACATCTAGACAGATTCTTAACCTCTGACCCCACGTCAAGAAACAGTAGCAGGAGGCAATGAACTGGTTCTTCATTGCCAATCCACCATGAAGCCAGTCCTTCAAGGACCCGTTTTTAGCATACTCAAACACCAGAAATGAGCGAGGGCCATCAGTCATACATGTCCCCAGAAGCTTGATTATGTTTGGATGATGGTGAGTTGCAGTCTGGAAAAGCCGCACGTCAAGCTTTGAGATGGTTGCTGGTAGTATTCGTTTGATGGCCAAGTTCTTGCCACTTAAACGACCATGATACACTGCTCCTTCTATTTGGTTACTAGAATTGAAATCTTCAGTTGCTCTTCTCAGCTCCTCGATAGCATAACTCTCCAACAGCATTTTCTGAGGGGCAGAAGTGTAAATGATTTGGCTGTCAAGAGTGCACTGTGATCCCTCAAAAGAGACTTTTTTATCACTTGTTGTTCTTACACTTTGACTAAGCTGTTGGAGCTCCAAATCTCCACTCTGATGCTTGATTGGCACCTGTTTCTTCTTCTTCTTCAATAGGATTATGGCCACGGCAGCTGCAATAGCAATGCACCCACCAACGACAACTCCACTGAGAGCAATATAGGCTCCCACTTTCATCATCTTTGACTTCTTCTTTGTTGGAGTACTAATTGCTGGGATGCTACCACGTGTTGGAAAATGCAAATTTGGTTCACTGGGTTTGGAGAGGGAGCCAAGAGTAGGCTCACCATTAAGGGGAATCAAAAGAGAAGTGAAAGGTAGCAGGCTTTCAGGTTTGAATCTGGTTTCAGATGAAGACTTGTTATTTGCAGAAATTATAGCTTCTGGTGTGGTGTTGAATTTAGTGGCTAAGTTAAAGACAGTATCGCCTTCACTTACCGGATAAGACAGCAAGAGCCTGGTCTGTGGGAGATTCTCAGTTGAAGGTGGACAGGCACATCTTAGTGGAACTTGTAAGTGAAGCTTATCAACAAGATTCCAAGGTGAAACACTTGGGTTCTTGTCTTGAATAGCTTTGCAACTTGTCAAGCCTTCGAGTGACTCAACAATGCTCAAAAAGCTCTCTCCTTTGACAGTTGTCTTAGTTAAATCAGCCTGGAAGAACCCACCATTGCACTTGCAATCAATAGGGATCAACAGAGGCTGATCCTTTGGAAGAAACTCAGTTTCAGCAGAGAAACCATTGGCCTCAGCAATGACAAACCGGTTCAGGCCCAAGTAAAAGCTGAGATTGAAAAGAGAAAAATAGTAGGAGTTTGTACGAAGAATTGCAAATGTGTCACACTGATCCTGTGAACCAGCTCCGCTACTACTACAATGATATCCTGAGGCCTCTAGGGAGGAGCTAGTATCGCAGCTCAACAACTTCTGTCCAAATATAGGGACAAATAGTACGACCAAGATGAATAAGACGACAGCTCTGAAGTAGTAGAGCACACTGACCAGAGTAATTGCCATGCTCTATATTCACTCGGTTCAAAAACTTGCAGGACTATTAAAAATATAAGGAGCTTTTTATCACTTTAAGAGTGGGGTGGTGAATATTTTGGATCCATAAGAAAATGGTGTAAAATAAGAATATTTGAAAGCTGTTCATGGACAGGATTCTTGGGGGCTACAAAGGTATTGTGTATATATATATTTATACAGACTCCAGCTGTTTGGGTTAAACCACCTAACCTTGGGCTTGATTCCATTCGCTAAAGAGATGGCTATCTGTTTTCAAAATATCAATGGCCGGTGGTGATCAGTGATCATAACCAACACTGTTAACTATACTTGAGACTAGTTTCTTGGGCTTCAAACCTGCGTTCGTTTTGTTTTAATAGGCATATAAATCCAATCATGCATGTGATTAGACAAGACATGCACTCTATATCTTGTACCTTATCTTGATTTATGGAAAATAAGAGGTTGAGATTCGATTCATGTACTTATGGATGCACAAAATACATCACTTTAGTGTGTACAAATATTGTTCTGAATCTTCGGATACATTCTTTCATTACATAGCATAAAAAGTTTATTTGTTTGGGTCCAACAATTTTATGTGTAAAATTTGATAAGTTTTTTTTTTTTTTTTTTCAAAAAGACGTATAGATTAATTTTTAAAAGTCTTGATCAGCGTCAATTACAGAAGGAGGTGGGTGGCCTTTCTACTTCCAAAAATAAAGTAAAATATTTGATGCACTTTTTGGATTTCTTTGAAGCTTATTATGGCATCGAGGACCAAAAATGAGTTTGATTAAAAAAGAATTTGTGGACTGGACCATGTGGGCATAAAAGACTATAAGAGACGGTTTTGTGCCAAACATCCATGAACCTCGAAGCAGGTAAAATTAACTCTCAACTCAAGAACATGTATGATGGAAAGTGTGGAATATGAATATCATGATTCATGCTTGCATTTTTTTCAACAAATTGAAGGATAAAGCAGAGAAATGCAGACGTGTTTTCGTGGAGCAGCGAGGGTCGAAATGATATAGAGTTTGAAAGGCATTGGAAGAATAAAATAGAAACCGAATTGATGATATTGAAGAGACGTCCATGCATGGTAAAGCTGAAGCATGAAAGTGATGCTAGGCAGTGATAGGTCAAAATGACCATGAAAATCCTAAGTCGACAACCAACAACGTCCCTACAAAGTAGTGTCCACCGCCCACTGGACTGGTGTCACCCTTCTATTGCTTGATGATGATATGGATAACATTACACTGAATTGTTTAGATAATTGACATCAATTTATTAAATTAATTAAACATGTAAAAATTCTTATCTGATGTAACAGTTTGATCGAATCTTGGCACAAGCTATGCTTTTGGCATATCGTTGTTTGGTTTTCTTACCAATCATAAAGAGAACCAAAAACAATTGTAAATATTTCCTATTCTTTTCCACCATATCAAGGTTTTAACCATCGGTATCGATATAGACCTTCAAATTTACGGATATACCAAGAATAATGTTGATATTGATTAAATATTTGGCGGAAAATTATGGATATTTACTTCTAAAGTTTAAATTTTTAATAAAAACTTTAAACTAATAATGTATCAAATGAATTGCTTTCTATATAAATTTACTTTACGTTTTTACCAATTAAATATTTACTTCCTTAATAGTTAGTACATACTCATAAAGTCTTGCAAAAGCAAAAATCAATATCAAAATGAATTCCTCGGTGGTTCAAAGATATAAGATACATTTCCATCTTGATTTGATAATTAACTTTGCTTTGAAGAAGTGCTTACATAATTCTGAATGAGTGAGCCCAAAGAATCAAATTGTGAACAAGTTTTTACTTTTTATCTTTTTTACGAAGTTATTATATTACCCTTACAATGTAAATTACCTATTTTAACCTTATTAATAGTAATAGTGATAGATAATAAGTAGAAATATAAAATATATTTTTAACTTATTTTATTATAATTATAAAATTTCCTTTAAAATTTAAAGTGACATTTTAACCCTATTAAAGTGTTATCATATTATATTAAGTAACTTATTTTTAAACTTAAAATTTTAATAAGATAAAAAAAAAGTCTAAATTTTCCATTTTAAAAAATATCGGGATATTTCAGGAATATTGAAATATTTTATAGATGTATCGGGATATATACAAATACTTCGAATGATATTGAATATTCTTACGTATCCATATCAATCCAAAATTTAAATAATATCGAGATAATATCGGATATTGTATTAATATTTAAAACTTGTGTTGTATGAGAGACTCTTCATTATCATCGTAACTTGAAAAAAACAATATCAAAAATGAAATAAGTATATCAGTAATGGATTAATTAAATATATGAATCTGCTCGAAATGTTTTATGGAATGTTTCATTTTATTTTTCACGTGGGTATTTTTTAGTTAATCTCAAATATTTTGACAAGTAACCCAATTAAATAAATGAAAAACTGTTTGATTGCATTTGATTTACTTATATCACATCACATGATGTAAACTTAAAATATGACTAAGAAATTGGTTTTAGCGTAGTTATAAAATTAAAAACTCACCCACTTACTTTATTAAAATGTTGTGAGTTCAACTCATAAGTTCTATTTAATATAGATAATTTTTTCATATATGTAAGTTGTCCCCTTCAATCTTCTGAGAGTTAATCTCTAAACCACACTTCAGAATCATAATATAATTGGTCCTTGTAGCACATTAAGCTGGTCTCTCTAAAAAAAAAAAAAAAAAGACCTTTAAATATGACTGAATGCTCATATCAATATAAGAAAAAGTGAATCTAATGTCATTTATACTCCATAGCATGATATGACAGAGCGACCATAAATGTCATTTGCACTCCATAGCCTGACATGACAGAGCGACCATATAATTATAATAGTAGCCAACTTTGTTTTTTCATCAAAGAGGTGTGTATAGTGTATACTAGTGCCTTCATTTCCATGACTGTAGACACAGAGAAGGGAGTAGCTTCTCGCAAAAAAAATGAAGAAAGTGCATGCTTTAAGTTTATGGAATCAAGTACCAATAAACCGACAGCGAAGGACTTAAGAGGATGTGAAATTGCACGTGAGAACACGTGATGACCACACAATAAGCATGCAGCTTAATTAATATGTTAACTCATGCAAATATAGATAGTGGAAATGGGTTCTAGTACGCCAACGTCACACACTCCACTCTCGTGCACTACAGAACTTGTTTCAAGTTAGTGAAGTGGACACCATTTGGATCCATTTAGTTGGTGAGGAGAGGCTGAACGCGCCAAATAAGGCAAGATCTTATCTTGGTGAAGGAGCAGATGAGCAGACAAGTTTTCAATCACAAGCAAATCAAAGATACAAGACATTTAGCTAGATATATAGATCTAGATTGTTAATCAGCAAATGAAAGATATTTTGAGATCTAAACATACGCAGCAAACCATTCATTGATGAGTACTAGTAAGGCCAATTGTTATGCATTGTTGACAAGTCATCAGAGATTTCGATCTTATCTTATTCATCAAAGATTAGATATTTTTTGGTCTCATTTTCAATACACATCGCACTGTGCACATGCAGGTGAACAAAACAAAAGTATTCTCCGTCTACTCATGAACATTTGGATTTTGATTTACCATGAAATGACTATATCAATTATTATAAGAAAAAACATAATAAGAGCATCTTTTGAGTAACCAACATTTGCAGCTTCTTAAACAGATAACACTTTTTTAAAAAAGATAAAGATAAATCACAAAGTGGGACTGGGAGCTAAGTGGTGGATGGTCTTGTCACATTAGCTGGTTTATTAGTACATATATTTAAAATAAAAGGTTGTGTGCTTCTAATTATATTATAAAAGTTGGAAATTAAGTTGAATTTTCCTTTCATTCATTTTTTTATTTCTTATAATTAGCAAATATATGCAAAGATTAATATTTTACTTTACTATTACCAATTAAAAAATGACTTCTGTTTTGATAAGATTTATCATCTACCAGTAAGTAAAATGAACATTAGGAAAGTTACCAAGAAAATCAGTCTGTAAAACCGTTTTCAGTGGGCAGAGACTGAGTCCTTAGATTCTAGGGCCGGGGCCAACGATATGAAGTGGAAATAACTGTGGAGGCATCGACACGTAACATGATGTTTATAGAATCAAATAAATGAAGGTATCATTATTTTTGCGATGCAGGAAAGAGATGGAAATAAGTGTGAAGGGCAACGATACGAAAAATGTTCAAACATGTTGGTCGGATAAAATAATAAGTTCCTACCGATTAGCGCAAATGAGATTCAATTTCAAAACCTGTTATGTAAGATTAAGAAATTAAGTCAGTACCCACAATATCCGTAAGTTCAAATATCTACATAAAAATTATAAGCAATGGTTTAGGAGAAAAATGAAAATACATTTTTGACAAAGGAAGTTACATAGTTTTAGCTTCAAACGAAACTTTAGTTGCTTCTAGTCCATTTTCAGTCTTACGTGCAGTGTTTAACGTGAAATTTTTCATGGACTAAAAGTTATTACTCTTTCGTATGAAGCTAAAAATGAAAACTTATTTTTATTTTGGACCCTTTTCAAGCTATACCCCTAGGACCATATATCCTCATCTTCGACTTACACCTAAGGTGGCAAAAATCCCCGACCAGCCTCAAATCCCTAGGACCTTGCTGCATTTAAAATCGATTCGGAGTATTCAAATTGGGTATTGGGTTAGGTTATGGTAAAAGTAATTAATCTAGCCGCGTAATCAGGTCAAGGATAATGTTGTTATTATTATTTGTTAGCCTTAACGCTCTAATAGTTTTAATATAGTTTTTGGTAAAGTTTCAAGCATATAGATGAAGAAGACAAATCAACCATGCAACTTACATTTTGAAGAAATTAGCTCATATGCATGAAGAGGCAATAATCAAGCTAGCAGACATCAAATGAAGATTTATCAAAAATTGAAGCAAAAAAGACTCCTTTTAAGTTTATGTTTATATTCCTGTAAATTTGTTTATATTTATACGTGTTTAAATAGCTTGATTAAAATATTTTAGATTGAACTTTTGATTCTATTGATTATATTTATCATCTTATATTAACTGTTCATAGACCCCATTTAGATTGATTAGGACTTTGAATTTTCATATTTACATGAAAAAACAACCTAGAATATATAATAGTCCATTAGGTATATGTTTAAAAGATTCTCGACATGTAGGTTCTAAATCATAATATGTGAAGGGGTATCAATGCATAGACAATGACAATTCTGAACCAAATCATAATTTATCACTACAACGATTATAAAATGGTTAGTTGAGAGTTTTCCCTATAAATTCATCCATTTTACTACATTTTAAAACTTTGAACAGCTTCCAAACTTTTCTATTATCTAAATGAAGTCTTCATATGATTCTTGAATATATTTGAGGTATTCATATGCAACAAACTATAATTTATTAGTGCAACGGTCATAAACGGCTCATTAATAGTTTTTCCTATAAGACTCATCTATTTTAACCCATTTTAAGACTTTGAAGGGCTTTCAAACTTAGGATCTTTTAAACTTGACAAAGGAAACTGATTGGAATAAGAACTGTAAGACCAATTAATGCTCCCCTGATCTGCCTATTTAATAGGATATTCTATCAACGCTACAAACTGAAGGTTCTACAACATCCATCGAACTTGATTACTCTCCCAGTCCTTTGAATGGAAGTGGATCGTTCATTTAATTTTGTTATATCTACATTTTAAGAGTTCTGAGCCACTGCAATCTAGCCTAAATCAAACATTCGAAAATCAACAGACAAAATTTGATCAGCCTTAAGGTCTACGAGACGATTTCAACATCCAACAATATCTTTTTATTTTATTTAGAGAAGCAAGAATGCAGACTCAAGACCTTCACATAGTGAAAAGTTAATAGTTACAATCCGGCTATACCTACCACAATACATCCAAAAATATCTATAACTCGTTAAAAGATCACTTTCTACCATTTTTAAATAAGCTTACATAAAAGGTGTGCATGTAGACCACCTGACAAGAATTGACAATCACAAATCACAGAAATTTCCCCCATTAATTCAAGCCCTTTCATGCTCCTTGACTTCGACTTCTCGTGGCCCTCGTATCCATTCCAATCCAATCATCATTTCTGTAACTCTATTTCAGGCCAAATCAATATGGCTTTACCATGGACTCATTTAAGGGGCCAAACGCTGCATGATCTTTCTAATAGAAAAATATACATTTTAGCTAGATATAAACAAATAATAGAAGAGCAAAAAGAATGGCAAGCCAGTGACTGATGAGGGGGATGGCGTCCCAAGCACCCCAGTCTATGAAATTTCATGACTGAAAAACATAATTAAGAACCTACAAGAACTTAAGTAGAAATACAGAAATGGACACAATATGTCAACTACGAAACGAAACGAAATAAACAAATTATTAACAAGTAGAGCCGGGATTATTAATGCAAAGAACCAAGGACAATATTGCAATTATAAATGCAAAAAAGTTAAGTACAAGCATTATTGAACAAAAGCAGCCACTACATGATTACTGAAACTTACTATGGATGTTTTAATATTACACGTATCATTTCAGACCACTTAATATGAATCATCAGTTTGCATAATTAATATTGTTTTTCATTCAATTCACAAAGATAAGTACATAAATTTTGTGTCCTTTTTTCCCATCCCATTTTACCTGTGACATGTGATATATCACACCGTCTTATTGAATTGAATTTCAAAATTTTGATATCAAACTGATTTAATTATACATGGTAAACATACATCAACTGATACCCAGACATGATTAGATCTTGCCTGCAAATGCTTCAACTGTTTTTTTGTGCCTCTTCAACACTATTTCTCATGAGGGAAATAACATGGGCAGGTTCAGGAGCTCCAAACACTGAACTTCCTGCAACAATGCAGTTGGCACCTGCTGAAGCTGCCGCGGCAATGGTTGAAGGCCCTAAACCACCATCAACCTGAAATAAAACAACATGAACAAAGATATTAATATAGTGTTCCACTCATTAGTGAGCAGGGGAAAAAAAAAAGATCATTCTCAATCCAAACGGTAAACACATGAAAGGGCAGAGAAAGAAAGACAGAGAGAATAAATTCAACTATTTCTAACCATTAATCCATCTTGTATAACAGCTTCTGCCCAAACCTTTGTTCCTAAGAGTCACAGACTTCTATGTTATGCCCATAATCTCCCTACCTTTCTCTGTTCATTCGACTCTGAATTAACCAAATCCTAGAAGGTTGGTTCTTAGAAAACTCAGACGAGATACAACCTCCTTGTCAGTGAACCCAAAGGAATTTAAATCAATGACCTCTTTTAGCTGCCAATCTTAAGGTTCTTCCTTCACAGAGACTTGCATACAAAATGTAGGCATTCAAACACGTGTACACATAGTCTCATACTGAAAATATGTTGAGCAACCTAAAAGCTATTTCAAAGAGAGACAAAGCACATAAATGATTCTATTCCCCACACACTTCACAAAAGTCAGCGATACTTCATACAAATTCTTAAGAATTCTTTCACAAATAGGGTTACTGCCAGCACTGCTGAAGGACAAAATGCTTCAGCAAAATAAGAATTCCATACAAAAAAACATGAAATGTTAACAATAGAAAACCATTTATATTCAGGCAAGTGATCAATTAAAGAAATAATTAGAGGAAGAGTTGCAGAATTAATGACATAATAGATGGACTCACCTCTATGTCAAGAGATGCGTACTTCTTTCTCAATCTACGCACCTGCATCATTCCCAATGGAAGAAGAACAAGGTTTAAGTACACATTAAAAGACTTAAATAATAATTTAAATAGCCAGAGAGCAAAATAGTAAATGCACCTTATCCATCATTTCTGGCATGAATTTTTGCCCGCCAAATCCAGGTTCTACAGTCATCACAAGAACCATTTCCACAGGATTTTCAGCTTCGACCTACAAGTTCCAAAATGATGCTAATAAAATGATCTTCTTTCCAATACTCTTTTCCAATTAAATTCCTTTCATTTTCTTATCAGAAAGAAAAAAGATCATCTTTCCAGTAACATAAATCTAACTACAAAGACAATTTACCTATTCATGCTTCAGTCATTAGACACAATAAAATAATGTTTCATTGACTTTGATATTGCTAACTAAGATCGCCATTTTCATTCAAACCCATTCAATATCAAAATGCAACCAAAGACTCAAAAGCAAATAAAGAAAATATCATACCAATGGATAAACTTCTTCAATGGGTGTTCCAGGCTTTAATGCCACACCAGGCCTCATGCCCTTTGACTTAATTTTCTGAATAAGTTCTTGCCAGTTTTCTGCAAAATGTGCCAAATGCATTTCGATGTGAAAACACTACGGAAGACAAGAATAAAGGAAGCAAAAAGAATAAAAAACAATGTCTCAGCCCACCTTTGGATGCTTCAACATGAAACGTGAAACCTGAAGCACCAGCTTTACCCATAGGTTCAACATAATCAATAGGATTTGTTACCATAAGGTGGCAATCCAGATATGCCCTATAAGACATTGAAAACAAAACAAAAAAACAAAAAAACAAAAAAAAAAAAACAAAAGAAATCATAAGTTACAGTTGCAAACATGCTAACATCCAAAAGACATTTGTGGTCTAAAATTTTAAATTTATAGGAACAAGCAATCCGTTACTTTGTGTGCTTTCTCAAGCTTTCAATGACTGGAGCACCGATAGTCAGATTCGGGACAAAGTGCCTGTAAGATGAAGAAGGAAACATAAAACAATTGCATGCCAATTGGGGAAGATGAAACTACACTTCCAAAACAGATAATGTAAAGGATTTGTCATGTCTTAATCAGCACATATCCAAATTTCTTCAGCATTAAAGGCAAGTTAAGTTCATAGAATGCATTCATAAGACCTTACAAGATATTTTCAATTCAAGAACTCAAATATAGAAGTCACAACCAAAAGCACATACATGATATAAAACAGCTCCATTTCAAATATATATATATATATATGTACTATCAATGAAGAATCAAAACCAGTAGGTGATCCATAAATGAGAAAGAGAGATGATAAAAGGAGGTCAAGAAACACAATTACGAATCAAAGGAGTTTTATTGTAACAATTCGATGGTGAGAAGAAAATATGCATCGAACCTACCCATCCTGCATGCAAAACAATCAACACAAAAATCAGCTAGCATTTCAAGAAATTTCAACCACTAACATTGGCATTGCAATACACGCCTACCATGATGTCCATGTGGAGCCAATCGGCCCCGAAATCGATCATGCGTGCGGCCTCCGACGCCAAATTAGAGAAATCCGACGATAACATCGACGGAGCAATTTTCGCCGTCACGGCCATTTTTGTCTTTTTACTAGTCCTGATTCTGTACGGAGTTTTGGTCTGGTAATGAGTTTTGACACGGAGAGACGTCGGGGAAGATTATTTTTTACTTTTGTTCGATATAGAACGACGCCGTATGGAGTGGTTTTTAATTTTTATTTGAGGTTGTTGATCACCTACTACTGCCGTCTTTGGTCGTAGGTACAACTCACCAGTCACCACGCGTCACAGTCAGAGCATAACATAACGTGGCTGCGCAGAGTTTGTTAATTGGGCTAGCCAGGTCGGGCCGGACCCAGTTCTTGCCAAAATGGGCTTCTCCACACGGGCTCGACAGCCACTGGATTTTAACTAATTTCATATTTATAACTTTTAAAATTTACCGATATTTATGTTCCTTAAAATTGTACGTGCATCCCTTTTATAAGTACACTTTATTAACATTTTTAAGAAGTTTTATATAATTTTGATGGTATTTATTTATAGATATTTAATATAATAAATTTAAATAAATAATATTTTTATATTAATTACATTATAGTTATATACTTCAATTTTTTAAAATAATCTATAGTGATGTATCCACAATACTAATCGTATACCAATGTTACTCTTTTTTTGACTTTTTCAATTTCTAAATCGGTTTACGCCGTCAAGTTCAAACTCAACTGTTTCAAACTCGTGACTCTTTAAAAGTTAAGTCCGACTTTCGTAACTTGAAAGCTTGGACGCAAACTTGGTCCTCGGTAAGTCACAGCTACTACTATGTTTAGGAGGGAAAATACTTGGTTATGTGCCATGTGGCATGACAAAACTGTATTCCACAATGCAACCCGGTTTATGACTTATCTTCAACAAGTTTAAATTATTTTATTTCAACAAAAAAAGTTCAAAGTATTATTATTATTTTTTAAACCTATTCATACTATGGATAGAGACATATTATTATTAACTCTATCCTTATAATATTGGAAAGATATTTAGGGTATTTTGAAAAATTTATTATGATATTGGGAGAGATTTATTCTGATAAAATAAGAAAATTTTATATATATAGTTTTAAAATAAAAGTACTAACGATTGTCAACTTTAATTTAGAAAGAAAATAATAAAGTTGAGAAATAAAATTACTATTAATTAGAATGATGTAAAATAAATTAATATGCGCAAAGTAAGGGTGTTGGAGTGATAAAACAATCTCTCACTCGAGCATATGTATTGGGTTTAAAGCGTAAATTCATTTAATTTGTGGATGATTTTCCTACACTATATAGGTTGTTCTCTCTTGTTTTTGGGAATAATTATCCGGATCGTGTTTTAGAATTTGATCTCAGCTAACCTCGATAGTATTTTGACTTTATACTGGTAATAAAAATAAATTAATTAATATGAGACTTTTTAAAAAATATTTATTAAATTCAATCACACCCTACAGCAGAAAAAGAAAGAAGCGTAATTACGCGGTATTGAGAGGGTAGAATCAATGAAGCGTAATTACGCAGTATTGAAAGTGTAGAATCTATAAAGCCGGAAGTCAATATTCAATACTCCAACACTGACGAAACTGGTACGTGTTGTCAGGATCAAGAATGGAATTGTGCAAGTTTCAAAAATAATAATAATAATAATGGAATTATGGGGGAGGAACGTTGACGTCCCAATTTATTAGGTCCATTGCTATTATTTATTGAGGACAGATCACCCCACTCTCTCTTTTCTGTTTTTTGGGACATTATTATCAAGTAAAAAACATAATTCATAACAATGAAAACCAATCTTACACGAATTTTCTAGTCCTCTTCAAAGTGAAATAGATTGATTTGTTAATATTATTCCAATCGGTTTACAATGTTATGATGATTAGCGAAGCACAATAGCATAGCATATCAGACTGAGACAGACTGATTTTATATGTCGATGAGAATCATCAAATACTAATTGAAATAAACTTGTCTTAGCATTAGTGTGGCTTCACATCTTCCACATTGTTTTTTGGACTTTGGTGGACAAATGGACCCACGCCACAGCAGCCTGTGTCTTCTAATACAGCCACCATGGATTGTCTCTTTTAAGTGCAATCTCAAACTCTATCTTGGTTAAAAGATTTTGGATTGGACATAATTCAGCCGCGTGAATCAAGAGGACTGATATTAAATAGAACAAATTACATCCAACCCACTGCAGGTTTTATGTTTTACACTCGGTGTTCAACTTTTAGGTTTAAATACATATAAGCTACCTATGGTCAATCAATATTAGTGAAAAAAATAAGTTTGGTTCTCTTTTGTAAGCAGCAAACAATCATAATACCTCATCTCAATTTAAAATGAAATTGTAGAAAATAAAATACATTTTCACTGTCCATCTATAATGATTGGAATGGATGGACTATGATTTTTTCTTTTTAATATAAGCATAAAAGATGATTAAAAAAAAATCTAAGGGGTAACAACCATCGATGAAGATGGATCTCCATCTCCAAAGGGATTTTTATCTCCAGAGAGATCTTTATCAAACCTACATTGTTGTAGATGGAGGATCTACTGACACTAAAGATCTCATCTCTATTATGTGAAAGATGTTCAATAAATATCTTCTGATCTTCATCTACCTAAATAATGGATTACATAGATATAAAATTCTTTTTTTTTTTTCTTTTAATCATAAACTTTATTTAAAATAATAAAAAATAGAAGGACAAAATTATCCTTCAATTTACTAAGCTTGACCTTGAGTGACTAACATTGAAGAAGTTATGTGTAATTAAACCTAAAAATTAGTTAGGAGTGTAAAAGGTCGAACTACGAATAGGTCAGAGTGTAATTTTTCTATCAAATATTCTAACTACATGTTAAAAAGTGGGTATAGTGTAATTTGTTCTATCAAATATCTTAACTATTAAAAAGTAATTGATAAATAAACGCCTCATTTTCTTCATGTAGGATTGCAATTTTGCAACTTTTTGTTCCCATGTGTTTATACTTTGTTGGAAGTCTCAAGTAGTGATGATGAGTGGTCAATTTCGAAGGCAGGTAGCTAGCCACTTTTTCTGGATAAGACCATCCGCTAAATCATCATCTTTATTTGTTTATTTGGGATAGAAGATTTTTTTTTAGTAAATTTTCATCCAAACAATTGCTGTTCGTTATCCAATTAATTATCAAAACACGAAAACTAATGTAAATTTTGCTTACAAATGACACTTAAAATTGCTATATTTCTTATAAGAGTTAAAAAAACAGTCATATCGTGTAATTTTATTGCTTTGGTTGCTATTCGATATATGCTGTTGGTCAATCTTTCAATCAAAATTGAAACAGTTTGGAGGGGGATAGAGATGAAGTTTAAGCAACTCTATGACTTACCCCTTTGAGTTAAAAATATAACAATGATCATAAAAAGACATTAAAAGTACAATAAAGCAGAAACAGGTACCTAAAAAAATAAAAGTGAAAAGGATATATACCAAACCCTTGAATGGAGAAACTGACAGGCTTCTGACTCTAGTAAAGTCCCCGCATACAACTTCTCTATTTTACAAACAGTCGAGTTAACCAACAAATTGAATACTTGTTAGTGTCTTCTATGAAATTTGCTCAATTCAATAAATTCCCTGATTAGCCATGACAATCATGAATGTCTTTTTCTCCTGTTGTCACATTCAACAAGTTATTATTGTTGATGAGCAACCAGATTACATAGACTTGCTTGCATTGTTTGCATCATTGAATTGGTAATTTTTATTATAAAATCCTATTTATGTATTGAAAATAGTGGTAGCCTTTTAGAGTTTTAAGTGTCGGCAAGTGGTGTCATCTTCAACTTTTGGAACCTACATTATCGACCATATTTATCTCAGCTTGTCTTTTGTAATGAGACTTTGATTATAGTGGGCTATATATAATTGAAGTGTGACCATCCCTTTATCATCACTTTCTATCAACTTGGTAAATAAAGCATAGGGCAAAATCACACCTGATTTGATTGAGTTTTAGTTTTCAATACTCAACTTTTTTAATAAATATATAAACAGTTTATCCTATCCAATAATATATGGTAAATTTTCAAATTAAAATATATATAACTATATTGATATAATTTTAAATTTATATTATTATATCTCTTATTAAACTAACGTTTTTTTTTTTTTTTTTTACTTTTTTTTCCTTCTAACACTAAGTCAAACTACTATCAGAATTAACGAAGATATAACTCTAACGCACAGTTGGGAGATTGTCACTCTAAGTCTCTAACACACAATTAGGAGATTATCGAGATTAACAGAGATAAGACTTTAATGCACAGTCCAAAATTCTATTTCCAAGAGATCAAAGAGGGCTTAAAACACAATTAAGAGATTATCAAAATCAATGGAGATAAAACTTTAATGCACAGTCCGAAATTCTATTCCCAAAAACTAGAAAGAGCTACCCATATAGATGTAAGAAAATTATCCACGTATTATGAGCTATGTAAGTTTGAACCCACTGCATTTTGACTTCGACTTCGAGTTGAGTGGGGATGGCCTTAACCATTGGGCCATCTTACATAACTCTATTAAACTTGTGTTTGGTTTTAAGATTAAAGCCAAAAAATAATCATCAAAGAGAATTGTATTCTTGCTAGTTGGCAAAGGCATCATGCATAAATTTAAATATTCACTTTGCTTTATATTTGTAATTTTCTTCAAAATTAAAAAAAAAAAAAAAAAAAGAAAGAAAAAGAAGAAGAAATATCATCCGTCGATCTTTGAAAAACAACAAATACATTTATGCTCCAATAAAAAGTTAATAAAAGCATGAGATTCAAAGCAATCTGGAATGAATTCAAAGCAATGGATCTTGTCTACCTACTAAAATTAGTGGGGATTCGCCTATTTTAAATGTAGACTTCTAAATAATTCACACATGTGATGATTTAATAATTGTTATTCAATCAACACTAATCTTTTTAGATTGAATTGGAATGCTTGGTTGATATTAACCACCTAATGAGGTCATTCCTTGACAACCACTTGGAGAATTGAATCTGGAAAATTGTAATTCTGCTGCTAACCATGAGATTTGATTAATCAAACCATACAAATAAGTGCACGATTGCGATCAATTTCTTGATTTGTTAACAATAAAAAATAGACATCGTAAGACATACATAAACTAATATGTTTTTGAAACTACTAAGATGATTTAACATATGATTTGAGTGTGATCCATGCCATTCTCCAAACTCCAAAGCTTTGATTCCATTTTTCCGGCCTTCATATTGATATTGTATTAGATTTTGCCCAATCGCTTTGATGCAAATGCAAACCATGAAATTCGAAACTTGTGCTTTCTCAATGAGAAGAGGGAAAAATAAAAAAGAAAAAACGTACAACTTTGAGTGTGGGGCCTATTTGGCTATGCTTCCAAAATATTTATCTGAATTAAAGCATGATTGATTGGATGATTAGGTGAATCATTTGATGGCTTTTGACCTTCTAACTTAAAAAAATCCCCATAAATTTCCTCACTTATATTGGAAAAAAAACGAGTAAGTTAAGTGTGACGATTCAACGTAACAATTGATTAAACTTTTCGTCTTACAAATTAATAATTGTGGGGGTTGTGGGAGTTTTGACTATAGAATATAAAAACACACCCTTAGAGAGGCTTTCCCACGTGAAAACAGAGTCACTCACAACTTAAAATTGTTTATATAGCTTCACACATAAATTTTTCCAACAGAATTCATCAATCAATCAATCAATTACTAAAACCGTGTAAATTTATAAAAACAAAACAAACTCTATCGGCACATGAAATGATGGAAATACCAGAAACCCAATTCGCCCAACCCCCTTAATGAGACAAGAAAAACCCCAATAAATAAAAATTAAGAAAAAAATGTAGGACCCACCATCGTAAATCTTTTCTATGTGTGCCCCACCCTGTAAATCTGAAACAAATCAAACGACTACTATTGTGTTTATAATTTAGCACAACACAAAACAACACTCTGTTATGTTTTTCTTTGGAAGTATTTTAAGTCTTTTGTGTAACTTCCCTTTCAAGGCCATTTCATTCTCTTTCAGTCTCTCCGTGTGATTCCTCATTTTCTACGACTTGGACATAACTCCAAAAAACGCCTCCTTCTCTTCCGTTTTACCTTACCTTATACTCTTTATCTCTCTCTCTCAGAGTGAAAGTTTTCATTTTGGTGCTCTGTAGCTATCGGTTTCGTGTTATTAAGAGGGCTGATGGTTTTGGTGTTTTAGAGATTGTTTCTTTTTTTGTTTGGAGAGATGGGTTCATGTGTATCATCAGTTCATTCATATGGGTCAAAGAATGACAGTCTCGTGATCCCACCATCGCCAGTCAAAGATAAAGCAGCCAATGGTGACCCTCCGATCAACGCTTGGTCAGCCACCACTTTTAAGGACTTTGGTATGCTTTCAAGTTCCAGTCTTGATATCTTCTCTCTTTTATTTGGTTAAACTCAAAAAGCAGCTATCAAATGGATGTTTTGGTTTTGTTAGTGTTTCAAGTAATGATTATATATATATGTTGTTTTAATGATGCGTGATCTGAACCGGCTTTGTGCGGCTTGTCAGAGTTGCCGTCTATATTTATTTTTCTGGGCTAAAAAAATGATCGTGTCAATTATTGCTTTTATGGGATTTTAGTTTTCATTTTCATTATGTTGATGTATTAGCGAAAAGTTATTATCTGTATGTGGTTTTTGTTTAACTTGTTTGTTCATATGATAGTGATTGAGTGGTAAATTTTATTATTTAATTTTCTGGGTTCTGGTGGTTTGCTTGTCAAATTTGTTTAGTTATATATATACATACATATATATATATATATACACATGGGCTGTTTGTATCATTTTTTTTTTTTTTTTGAAACAGCTATTTGTATCATTTTATTCACTTTATTTTCTTCGTTTTTGCATATAAAATATGATTCGGCTTTGTCAGATGACAGCTGACCGCTAATAATATCATCTGGATGTTCTGGCTGGCAGTGAGATGAGAGAACTGGTAATATAGCAAAAATTAGTATTAATCCAGAGAATAAATATGATAAAAGGTTGTTCATGTCTATAGATTTGGTTGTTTATAATTCAGATTGGAAGCTACTTGTATTTGGAATTGAGGATACAAAAATTGTAATTAAAGGAAGAAGCTAATTTGAATAAATTTTCTTTCTTTTTTTATCATGTGATGAGCTGTGGTTGGTCCTGTACCTTTTTTTGGGACCAGAACTTTATTTTGCGATTTAGGGGGCATTAATGTGAAATGAAAGTTTGGTAGTTGTGTGAATGGCTCATGAAGAAACGTGAAAAGGTAAGTTCATATATATATATTATATATATTTTTAAAAAAAATCTTCTCAGCAATCTGCTATGGTGGATCTGATGATAACTAGAAATTGGCCTTTCGACACGTAGGCTGAGATTGTCATTAGTGAGCAGATTACTGTATGGGGCGGAGAATAAGTCAGTTGTCATCAATCAAATAGTAAAATCGTGAGCGCAACTGGAAGGAACCTTTCATTTATATCTGGCGGTTTCTTGACTCTTGAATCCTTACTGACTTTCTGACTTTTCTCCTTTCCGTATTAATATAGATAACTACTTTTGGGAGTATTGTCTTAGCCTTCGAAATGCACTTGTCTTTGGGGGGCATTAGTTTATTTTTACAGTTGATGATGTTGTAGATGGTAGTTACATTTGAGAATGGCCAGGGATGGGTGGACCACAGACTGGTTATGAATATGACAACTGATTTTTAAATGATTAAGTAACAGTCTCGGCGTTGATGGAAGATTTTTCAGGAAACTTCAGGTGGAACTTTACATACAGAAATAGGACCTATGAGCTGAAGATAAAGAATTTTGTTGTGGTCTTTGAAGCACCTTTGTGATAATAAGAACTGTTAATCAGTATCCTGCTCTTGGTGATGCTAAATATTAGAGTGACTGTGGTGATAATGTTTTGATTGTAGAATATTGGACATCAAGGCAACTTTGGTGGCCAACCACTTCTTGATGGGTCTTTTTGAGCATGTTGGTTTGTCCGTCACTGGTGATTTCACTAATCTCATGATGGCCATTATAGGGGTGATGTTGGGATCGTGGATGGGTTCTAGCTCCACATCGATGATTTTTAGAAATAGGTCCACCATTGTTTTGTTTTTTTTTTGGTTCAATAGCCTCCATCAAAATTTGATCTTATCTGTATAATCAGGAAAAAGATTCTTGCAAAATTTGGTCAACGTCCATTGTATCATAGTTAAGTTCAAACTGACCATATTGAGGACTAAGATATTATAATTTACAGTAAGGGGTTGTTTGCTTGACTGGTTTTTTAATGAGCAATTTCTGCACCTTTTTAATTATTGATTCTTAAGATTTGAAGACAGACTTTGTTGGTGGCTTTTGGGTTTATTTATCAATCTTTTGTTGTCCCCATGATTATGACATGATTCATAATATATGATATGCATAATCAGTGAGAATATTATTCATAGTTCAACTAAAATTTGGTATTTATTTTGATTAAGTTGTCAATTTTTTGAATGTTATAATAAAATTTATTTAAATGTTGAGATACATCCTTGTTTGAAGTTGAAAGACTTTTTGATCTCTATGCAGGGAGCAAAGAAGAAACCTTTTTTGATTCTCAACCGTGGCTAGACTCTGATTGTGAGGATGACTTTTATAGTGTCAGAGGAGGTAAGAAAGTGTTAGAATGGTTTTGAGCTATTTCACTATAATCACTCTTTTCTCTTTCTTCTCTTCTCAAGTTCTTCTGAGCAGTAATATTCTGAACGCTAATGAAAACACCAGTCATTGGTCAAGCATAGGTTAAGGTCTGTAACATGGATAGTTATGTTATGGCATTTTTGTGGTCCTTAACTTTGTATATGTTAGAAATTTAGAGAGTGGAACCTATGTTATCCATGCAGAAGTGTTAGTTTTGCTTCCATGCGCTTTTTCATTGTTGCTACCAGCTACCCATCAAATTGTGTGTAATCATTATCATTTACGCAGATTTTACCCCATCTCATGGCAATACCCCCGTCCATCAGAGCTTCCCTGCAGGGACTCCATCTTGTAGCAGTACCATGGTCGATCAGAGCTTCCCTACAGGGACTCCTCAACCCAACAAAACCATTATGGAGGACAAAACTCCAGGTTCCAACCCTCTACCACCCTCGACCAAAAAGAAAATGAAACTGGCGGAATTGTTCCAGCAGAGTGTCAAAGAGGGACCTGAAGACCAACAAACTGATGAAAAGCACACCCCTGGCAGACAGAACACAGCCAACGGAAGGGCGGAAGCTAAGACAACCATACTTGATGTACTTCCTTCAGCAAATGGTACTCCTTATGTAGATATGAACTCCGTGGCTAGTAGTGAAAGAACTGCTAATGGAGATTCCTTAGTGGACAAGGAGAAGCCAATGAGGTCCATGCAGTGTTGCCTTCCAAGCTTGGTCTCTCGGAGTTTCAATGATAGGAAGAAGAAGATGAGCCCTGCCATTACTGTAAATGGTTAAACTTGACTTCAGGCAAACAAACATGTAGATGGAAGAAGTGAATACAAAATGTTTGATCGTGTAAAGTTTATAATACACTTAGCACTCATGGGGATTTTGGAGTCAAGGACATGTAAAAAGCAGCTGAAAGATAAGTTTGATGACAAAAAACCTTCCAAGGATTTAATAGGTAATTTTCGTAATAAGACGAAAGGAAACCCCGTAAATTTGCCTTGTAATGAACACAAAGATACTATTAAGAAAGGTGTACTTCATATGCTTGCTAAGTTCTTAAGGTTGCCTTCTTATATTTTTCAGCAAAGTCTAGATACTTTTCTCCTTGTGAATGTGGACTCGTGAGTTCTTACTTTCTCCTAGTGTTTGTTTATTATGTAAACTACATGAACAGATGTGGTAGCCTATTACTTGCTGTGACTGTAGTATAACCGGGCATGACCACGGTAGATGTTTTTTACATTTTGATAAGTTTGTTGTGCAATGCAGTACTGCTATGATGCATCGGCAATGTAGAGACCTCCCATTTCTTGAGGCCCCATGAAATGGGTCCACCCTGAAACTAGGCCGAGGAAGGATTGCAAGTGTACCAGTGAGATTGGCGTTGTTTCTGGTGTCGGTATTTACACTCGTCTAAAACTGTTTAAACACCCTTTTAGTGTTTTTATCCTATTCCATTGAGTAAAAGAATGGAATGACATTATCATATTAAAGGGGTGTATAAACAGGTTTAGAGGGTTGTAAATATCGACACTCTTTCTGAAAAGAAATCCTGGCCCAGGACTGGATCAACCTGGGATAATTGAGATGCTCGACAATGGATAGTGGACCAAAAAGTTTTATACTAAAAGAATTAACTACTTTTTTTAACAACGTTCTATTCTAGATCTGACTATGGGACTCTAATGTGAAAGCATCAAAAGTTAAAAAGTTGGTAACTCTCGGAATGAAATTGATGGGTGGGCATTTTTATTTTTTATTTTTACATGCCTCAGCCTCGTTGCTTATTTTACATATTTTTTCAAATTTTGAAACCACCTCAATTGCATGTTGCAAGTTCTACTCATATTAACCCAGTAAAGAAACTCTAACTCAAGATATTTCATTTTCTTGCTTAAATGGGGGTGGTGTAGTGGTAGCACCCGCTCTTGCCTCTACTCAAAGTCACTGGTTTAAGCACAACAATGTCTTACCATTTGTGAAAAAATGTGTGGGTAGCTCTTTTCTACTATTTTAAAGTAATCATTCAAATTGTGCTATTGAAGTCTTATCTAGGTTGATCTCGATAATCCTTTAACTTGAAAAATATGTCAGGAATTTTTTTTTTAAAAAAAATGATATTTCTTTTGTTTTCGTTTCAATTACATAAGTTTACAATTGCATTAAGTAGATTTTTTTTTTTAAATTATTACACAAGTATATATATGTCATATAATTTATTAGATACTCTTGATCAGAGCTTTTAAGCTGTAGTCCGAAATTGAACTCCCAGAAAAGAGATTCACATCGCATGGGAAACTCATCCTCATCTTCAGGGTCCTATGTATAAATTAAACTATGACTGTCTAATAGATGGACCAAACTCCATGGGCCGGGTGCCACTGCAGCCCCAGCCACTTGCTCGATTTTTTTCTTTTTGAAACTGTATTGAGAGTTGGGGTCAAAGCAGTTAAAACTATAAGATACATGGAACCAACCCCAGCCCCACTAGTTGGTTTTTACCTCATCAAATCTCGCCGCTTGAGACGGCCAATAACGTAGGACCTACACATGTCACATCTTTGGACCCCAACAAAACTATTTTAATTACAGTTCAAAGAAAAAAACTATTTTAATTACATAATACATTAAAGGGCATTATTGCCCCATCTTGTAATAACTCTCATCCGGTTCTTTTCTCTTTCTGCACTGTCCGACTCTAGTCCACCTGCAATCTGTTGCAGCATTCACACTTACATTTGGCAGCTCAATATATATATATATATTTGTACAATTGTATGACAATTTGTCGACGATAAGACGCAAAAGCAGGGCTGGGACCCCACAACCCCATTCTCTTCGAATCATCATTGGAAGTGTATATCATGAAATGCCATCCACTTTGATGCAATAAATCTTGGGAATCAGTTCAGTTCAGCCCAAGAAAAAAGAAGCTAAAACTAGAATCGTTTCTTTATATCTTCACAAGTCACAACGAAGGGAAGCTGCTACATTTCATGGCTCCTGATAACCGAGTCATTGGCTTCTTTGTCGTTGTTTTGGTGGTCCAGACTCAACCAGGTTATGCCTCCAGTCGTGGTTTGTTTGGCCTAGACAGAGCTCCTGGAAGCCCTGAAGAGATTGGTATTTGCGCTTCTTCGGTCACTGTATGGGGCTACAAATGCCAGGAGATTGAAGTAAGATCACCTCTTTAGTATTAATTAATGCATGTTAATTAATTAAATCAATGCGGTCATGTGTGGTTGTGTGTTGAATTACTTTTCAGGTGACTACTAAAGATGGCTATATACTAAACATGCAAAGAATTCTACAAGGACGTGTCCCCAGTGGCGGCACAAAGAAGCAACCCGTCTTGATACAACATGGGGTCCTAGTGGTAAGTTTGATTGATGTGTTTGTTTAATCAATTGGTTGTCTGGGTTGTGTTTTTTTGTTCTCTGTTATGCGAGAAACTAAAAGGAGGAGGATGAAGAAGAAGAATATTTTTCCATGTAATTACTGGTTGAATGTGAACTTGACACTAGGTTGTAAATTATAATTAAGTTGACAATAGGACAAAAAGGGTCCAGACTATGTTATATAAAAATCTCAATCATTCTGGTTAAAAACAAAAGAAAATGTCAGTAGTTAACATGTGCTGTCTACTCATGTTGCCTACACTTTTAATTACTTCGCCCCAAAGTAAACTTTGTGGGGTTAAGAGTGGCGAGGAGGTGACCATATATTTTCATGATGCTCCTTGAAATTAGCTAAACCCACCAAAGAAGAGCCAATGGTAATTAAAGTTGCCTTTTTCAGTGAAGAGGAGGCTTGATTTACGCCAATCACATATCAGAGTTTTTGTCTGTAAACATGTTGGTTACAGGAAAAAGTGGCTTTTGGATTTCTGGTTAGATGTTACTTTTTCAAGTCCAAACCTCGTCATGGTTTTGTTAACATCCAATTTCGAGCATGCCCTGTTGGCATGAACACGAAATTAAACAACGGTAGTTGGATGATTAATTTGCTCTCTCCAAAAGAGTCCAAATTAATTTCACGTGAATGCAATTTAATAGTGGAAGGGAAGGATTTTAGATATGATACGAGGCAAATAAAAACAAATTGAACACTGATTAGTGTCAAAGTTGACAATGATATATAGCTTCGAAGTGAAGATAACTCCAATTAACAAGATGACATCTTGTGAATTTAGATTCGTAAGGACAAAGTCTTGTGACTCTTGTCACTGTCGGCTGTCTTAAGGGGTAGGGTAGCCTAAAAACCTAAACTCTGACCATGGGTTCACAAATTCATGCACTGTTTTCAGGCTCAAATTCAGTGGGCTCAAAATTCAACAACTTTATATTATTTTGGCGTATACACTGCAACTGCATGCATGCCCATCTCTTATTTTTATACTTTCGTTTACGTGGGCAAAAGGTCACAATTTTGGCAGTTCTGTTTTTGTTGATCAATTTTTAAAGAGGTTTCATTGGCTGTGGATCGGTGCAGGATGGAAGGACATGGTTACTAAATCCACCAGAACAAAATCTACCGATGATATTAGCTGATCAAGGTTTTGATGTGTGGGTTGCTAACACTAGAGGGACCAGATTTAGCCGACGACATGTCTCCCTTGATCCCAATCAACCGGTTTCTACCTATCTTCTCATTCTCTTACTATAGATGTATATTTTTCTTTTCATTTACGTAGTCTAGAATAAAATGTGTCAGGAATTTTGGAATTGGTCATGGGATGAACTGGTGGCCTATGATATGCCTGCCTTTTTTGACCATGTGTATCGCCAAACTGGCCAGAAGATTCATTACGTGGGACATTCACTGGTGAGAAATTCTTTTGGCAAATTGCCACATCTTGGTTTCAGTCAATTTCCTACACTTCTCTATTATTATTAAAATGAGTATCTTAATGTGTGTGCCTATTGTGAATTTAGGCCAACTGTGACTCTCAAATGCATACTAAAATTTGATTTTGGGACACGAAATTTGGTAGGACTATGTTATATCTAAACTGATAAATTAACTTGCAATTAATCATGTCAGTTAATGTTAATTAAACAGGGAACTCTTATAGCTTTGGCATCCTTCTCAGAAGGGTTACAGGTTGACAAGCTGAAATCAGCAGCCTTACTGAGTCCCATAGCTTATTTGAGCTACATGAACACGGCTCTTGTGGTTTTGGCTAGCAGATCCTTTCTTGGGGAGGTCTATCAGGCACTATACAATCACTCTTTTACTTTCAGTAATTTTCATTTAAATGATTTTGATACAATCATGTAATAACTTGGCAATAATTATGTTAAATTGGTTTTCCCAACAGATTACAACGGTATTGGGTTTGGCAGAGTTCAATCCAAAAGGGTAAGATCCAAAAAACCAAGAATGCTAATTAATTAACCTCATTAATCCAAGCCTTGCCAAGCTTAAAATTTTGCCTAAATTAATGGTTTGATTTTTTTTCCCTTATTACAGGAAACCTGTAAATGATTTTATCAAAACTCTTTGCACCAATCCTGGGGTTGACTGCTATGACTTATTATCTGCAATTACTGGTAATATTCTTAGCTGTATATTGTTTTTGTATAATTTTTGTCTTCCTACAATGTTCTAATAGAGATGTTAAAAATGCAAATTATTAAAAATATTCAAAAAATGTATATATAAATTCGTTTTTGACCTGAAAAAGTAAATCATTTTTTGCCATAAATGAAATTTTAATAGTTCTCACAACATTTCACCTATGTGAATAATATGTAAATTTCAAATGGGCTAAAGATGATTGGAATTTTGTTTGCGGCAAAACACAATTAACTTTTTTTTTACACTAAAAACAAATTTTTTACTTTTATTTTGATTAAAAAAAAGAACTTGTCCTAGAATAAAAATCCAACTACCTATAATTAATTCTAGTTCCTATCTTGAAATATAAAAGTTTACTTTGCATTAGACTTTTATCAATACGAGTTTTTAGGTTTTTATTTCTGCTAAATATTTATACTCATGGTTATATGATTGGTCAAATTCAAGGAAAAAATTGTTGTCTGAATACTTCGACGATGGATCTCTTTATAAAAAATGAGCCTCAATCAACATCAACCAAAAACCTGGTTCACTTGGCTCAAAGTAAGTCCATCACACACCAACCAACCTTTTTGATCCATCTTTCTCTTCCAATACAATACAAATTCTCTCTATAATTTTTCCTGCTAATTATACAAACAAAATTGTAGTCTCTCGAGACAGGGTCCTTGCCAAATACAATTATGGAAGACCTGATTTAAACTTGGCGCATTACGGGCATATCTTGCCGCCAGTTTACAACATCTCCAACATTCCTCGTGACATTCCTATCTTCTTCAGCTATGGCGGGAAAGATGCTCTCTCGGATGTTAGAGATGTTCAGGAATTGCTTGACCGTTTCAAGTACCATGACAGTGATAAGCTTAGCGTCCAGTACATCAAAGACTACGCTCATGCAGATTTCATTATGGGGATTAATGCTAAGGACATTGTGTATAATCAAGTTATTGCCCTTTTTAAACGTCTGCACTAATTGAGCGCCTCCAATGAAGGCCTTGAGTTTCTGTGTGTGTTACAATAAAATTTTGGTCCCTTAGTGAATATATTATCAATATGTTATCACTGGAAGCTTTGAGTGTATTATCAGTTAAAAGAGCTAAATTTGAGAACGCATTTGCAGGGTACTTTTCTTAAATGCACTTTCTATAATTATTTTGTGTTAGAAGAATAATATTTTAAAAGTACATATATGGTTGAGTTTATTCGAAAACATTTCAATATTTTATGTTATTTATTGATCGCAAATATATTTGATTCACTTTCGATCAAACACCACACTGCATGAATTCTGGAAACAAAATGACACATTAGTGTTTAAGAACATACTTGACAATACTAGAAGCAAGTCTCTTTTATTTTAGCGACTTTGAAATTTTTAAGACAGAAATATTTTCACTTTCCTTCACTTGATTCCCCAAACCAAACGCCATCTCTTTGAAAGAATAAGAGAGACACATTTTAAAGTTATATTCATTGTGATTTACAATTGTCTTCCCAAACCAAACGCCATCGCTTTGAATCATAATTTACACTATTGTTCAAGCAATACATTCTAAAGAAATTTTAGACTTGGTTACAATTAAATAATAAAGCCGACTCGATAAAATATAAAATAATATAGTAGCAACCTAACAGTATGTACACTCATATAATATTTCGATCTGACTGTATAAATTATAAAAACTATTCATATTTCAAAAGTAAAATTCATTTTTACCCTATTAAAAAAGAATCTTTGATGACCAATATATACATATATTATGCTATAAGACTTGAGCTCGTTCTCCTCCTTTTCAAACTTGTTAGTTACTCTTCAAATCATTTTTACAAATTTTGTTGCTTAATTAGTTGTTGATTTGATTTCATGATTTAAATATTAGAAAGTGCATCTTGGAATAAAAATGTTTAAAATTTGGTTATGTTAAAGCAAAATGTATGAGATGAGACAAGTGAAAAGAAATATATAGAAAGATAGAGGAAGTGGCATTGATGTCGAAGGAAGGAAACAAATGAAATTTTTATGGACAATAATTAATTTGACTTTTGATGTCCCAAAGTTTGTTAATGTGGTCAGTTTTAAGCAACTCCGAATTCTGGAGCCATTTATGAAAATTAAGTCTTAAATAAATTATCATTGTCGGGATAAAAACAACGTAAAATAAACGGTGAATCAATTAAAACCAATAAGTCCTTGGAAAAACAATCCTTGTCCTTGGCCATTTGATTGTTACTATTAACAATGTGAGACATTTGAACAATAAACCAAGAAAATTAATCGAAGGACCGCAAGTGTGATGGGCCAATTGGCTACGGTGTTCGTAATGTCAAAAACTTCATCTACCATGCCAATAAAAATGTCCCAAAAACCAGCGATGATAAGAAGCAGCCCACCCAACTCTCTTATTATTATATATTCGACCGCCTAAGCTGTCTTTTTAATTAATAAAAATCCAATGTATTACCGTATCTAAAATTTATGTTTCCACGCAAGTCCACAACTGAGAATGATCAATTTTATAGCTTTGTTTCGACGCCAAGCTTCAGTGACCGTTTAACCAAATGGATTTCGCTTGGCGGGCAATACATCCAAACACGCAACACATATAATTTTCCATGAATGCCCATTTGCTTACTAACATAATGCAAGCTAGAAGGTGACTTTACTACATTGTTGTTCAAGGGCAATGGGGTACATTGCAACACGTTCTTGTTGTGAAACTATAACAAGTCATCGACATTAATTACAGGATCATAGCTCACCATGCACATATATAATAAGAAGGAAATATAAATAATGAAAGAGACAGTTGAATGTTTGCAGGGTTTTGGTGTATATATAGAGTAGAATATTAATAGAAAGAACAATAAACCAAAACGAAATGGCGAAAGCGAGCCGATCAGCTTTGTTGCTGGTGGTCATAGGTGCATTGCTATTGGCTAAACAAGGCTTGGCTGCACAGATTGTTGTTGGTGGTAGCCAAGGTTGGGATGAATCCACAGATTTTAACTCTTGGACATCTTCTCAGACTTTCAAAGTCGGTGATCAACTTGGTATCTCTCTCTCTCTCTCTCTCTCTCTCTCTCTCTAATATGGTCATTACATTTGATAAATTTATTCTTCTCATGTTCAGCATTCCTAATAATGTATCATAACATCTCAAGTTTTAAATACTATAATTATACCCTATTCTATCAATTTAAACTTTTGAGTGTTATGATAATAATATGATATTAAAGTTTAGAGTCATTAGTTCAAATACTTTATTCCCTTTTTATCTAATCCTTGTTGCACATGTACATAATAGGAAGCGTTTAATATGTGTCCGTTATTTGATATCTGTTCACATTACAAGTAAGAAGGTTTGTCAATATGTTATAAGTTTAAGTTTTAAATACTATAGTTGATCTCTTTTTATACGTTTAAGTTTTTGAATTTAATGATGACTAATAATTCCTAAGAATATAATCAATTTGGCACCAAATATATGCCTAAGTACTTTGTAAAGTTCTAAATGACCATATGTTTGTTTTTAGATTAATGCGTTAACTATACATCATAAGTATACATGCTTGTATTGGGCAGTTTTCAAGTACTCATCAGGGCTCCACAGTGTGGTTGAACTGGGCAGCGAGAGTGCCTACAAGAACTGCGACCTGGGAACAGCAATAAACTCCATGAACAGTGGAAAAGATGCGGTGAAATTGGACAAACCTGGTACACGCTACTTTGCTTGTGGAACATTAGGCCACTGCGGCCAGGGCATGAAGGTCAAGGTCACCACCGTTTCCGGAACTTCCACTCCAGCATCACCATCTTCTTCATCTTCATCATCATCATCATCACCTGCTTCAACTTCTTGGGCTTCCGCTTTCGGTTCCTTCGCTTCCTCTGTTCTGCTTTTGGCATTGTTGGGCACCACTACTACTTTGATCTATATGTTTTGATGAGACTCAGTTTATATAATTGGTACTATACTAGCATATATGGGAGAATTGGAAATATATATATATATATATATATGATTTTGTTTGGATATTTGAGGGGCTAAATTATAGTCGTAATTGAAGTTGTTTACAAGCTTAAAAGACAAACATGGTCGAAAAATTATTCATTGTTTGATTGTGATTTTGAGAGAAGCGTGAAATAAAGATGCCAGGTTAGCTGTATATCGGGCCCTGGTTTTGTATTATTTCAGAACTTTGATTAAAGGTATTTTGTTGGTTCAAAATGTTTAGATATTCTTCTAATTTAATTTAATTCAAAGGGATTAATTTCAACTTTAATGAATAAGTACAATTGATGTAAATTCGAAATAGTTAGATGCTACACACTATTAAATTTGATTAGTCGCGTCATATGATTATGTCGGTTTATTTGACACCCAGTCAACAAAAATCGTGTAATTTGATAATATCAATTGATTTGAGTTTGTTAATTAATTTGTGAATTAAATTGAATTTGATGACCCCATTAACATCATCCATCACTTGGTGCAAATATGTGATTTAAAGTAATAGTACTTTTTTTAACTATTATTTTAATATTTTTATTTTAATAAAATAATATTTCTAAATTAACGATCCAAGATTTTATCATAAGAAACATTCAAAATAAACTCACAGATAAGCCTATAAACCAATCAAGGAAGTAAATTAATCATAAATAAAAAAAAATAGAATTAAATCAAGAAAAAAAAACTTTTCTTTCTGCGCACTATTAATCTCGAGCCCTGATACAATTCTGTTGCAATGTAACAAAAACACATTTTGTTGTAACATAGAATTTGCTCAAATATTGTCATATGATGTAAAAACCTTTGCATTTATAATAATTTATTCATATAAGTTCAAAAAAGATAATACTGTAATACTGATGTGAAATGTCAACTCATTTTAAGATAATAACCTGAACGAAAATGATAGGACTCTAATTTTAATTAAGAAATGTACTATACAACAAAACCTATAAAGCCAAAGCCAACCACAGACTGCATTAAAAACAAAAACAAAAAAGCCAACTACATAATTGACTGATTAATGTGATTATTAACCAGTGTATGAGACAGCATAACTAAGCACACCTCTTTAGAATTAAAAATGATCTGCTTCAATGTTGACCTTGCCTACATTACATATTTTGAAGAAAACAGATTGCCCTAAATATTTTATTGTCACAGGTGATAATAAGATCCTATAAATTTTCACCATGTGTTAAAACAAATACTTTATTCAATTTCAGTACAAGTGTACAACAGCAAGCAGGACCATAAGAGCAACAAAACCTATCTCACCAACTGCCCTTTATCTACAAGTCCAATGGACAGCAAACATTGTACAATTTAATAGCCTATCAATATCAAATTACTTTGTTTAACCTAGTGAACGAAAAATCAGCCCTTTCACATACAAACCAAATATTTGTATTTATAGAATTAGATACTAAGAAGATAAGATCTTTGAGAACCCAGTTTTATGTTTATATATTCTTCAACTGTTGCGTGTTGTCACACCTATCGTAATTCCACAAAACCAAACATGTAATTGGCTACAATTTAAAGCAAAATGTCCCTTAATCGTTGTTGACCAGTAGACAGACGCCACAAATGACAAAAGTGAACCTCACAACAGCATATTCCAAATTCTCTTCCTCCTTTTCCTCAAATAAAAAAAGAGCAATGGATGCGAAACGCCAAAGTATAAAAAGGACTGTATTGACAAAACAAACGGCAGTAAACAAGAAACCAACAACTTGATTGTGTGGAGACTCCGTAGGATTGGTGTTTGAAGGATGCCGGAGCAGACAACGCCGATAGACTACGTGATGGAGAAGGCCTCTGGGCCCCACTTCTCCGGTCTACGCATCGATACTCCCAGTTCCTCTCCCAAGGCCCCTGCTTCCTCTGTCTCCGACGTTAACGCTCCCAAACAGCCCTTTGTCATCGGTATTTCAATTACATTGCTTCAAGATTCTTTCTTTTCAGGAGTTCAATTGGAATTTAGTTGCGATTACTGAGAATTGAAGTAAAAATCTCTTCCTTTTTTGGTTTTGAAGTGGTAGATACTTGTTTGGCTTGTGGTTTTACTTGTTATGAGAAGTAGGTTTTGTGTGGAGTTGGGTTTTGGAAGTGGAAGCAAACTTTGTTTTCTGGGAAAAAGGAGGGTGTAGAATTTGTATGTTACATTATTGTTTGTGGTTTATAGTTTCTTTGTATTTGCATGACCTTGTGGATTGTTTGTTCCTGTATTATAGATATTGAATTGATGCATTCACTCTGTTTGGGACATTTTTGTTTGTGCTTGGTGATTTTTTTTTATTTTTTTTTTGTGTGTGTGTTCTTTGAAGTTATTGATACCCGTTATGAGTATGAATTTGAGCATTGATTGGATCGGGCTACTTACAATCTTGATGTAGGAGTTTCGGGGGGTACGGCTTCGGGTAAGACCACTGTGTGTGATATGATCATTCAACAACTTCATGATCACCGTGTTGTGCTTGTCAATCAGGTTTGTTATCTATTGCTTTCCTTTTGTGTTTTTTCTTTCAGTACAGGATAGTTAGTTGTTTTGTATCGGTGTTTTGTAGGATTCTTTCTATCGTGGTTTGACGCCTGAAGAATCAAAACGTGTACATGAGTATAATTTTGACCATCCTGGTAATTAATATATGTATTAAAATCTTAATTGTAATCTTTTTCTTGTTTTGTCTTCTTGTTATTATTAAGTTTTGACAGTGTAGTATATAAGAAGGCATTTTGTACATTTTTTTTTTTTTTTTTTTAATTATGTCTCGCTCTGTATGTAGAAGCTTTTGACACCGAGCAGCTTCTGCATTGCATTAAAACACTCAAATCTGGGCAATCTTACCAAGTTCCAATTTATGATTTTAAGATACACCGTCGCTGTTCAGATAGTTTTCGACAGGTATTTACTTAACAGTATGCTGTCATCTAATATGGTTTTCTAACTTTATTAACTTAGAAGCAGAAAATGAAGTGTATTATACTCTTAATTTGATGCCAGGTGAATGCTTCTGATGTTATTATCTTGGAGGGAATTTTGGTCTTCCATGATCAAGATGTTCGCAATCTTATGAACATGAAGATTTTTGTTGACACAGGTTCGACCTCTTTGTTTGACCTTTTCCATATAGTTTTCTGTTATCACACTTGGCACCATTATTATCAATTTTTTTGGTGTCTTCTGCAGTGATTTGTAGGTTTGATATGGCTATTACTGATGTTTATTGCTTTACCATTGCTTTATGATGATCATTATTGTCTTGTTTAATTATAGCTTCCAAATGTGGAGCATAGTTGTTTAAAGGATATTTTGTTCCTTACTAACTGAAATATCATTTGGGGGTAGTATCAAAGCAATAGAAATAAAGAGAATAAGTTTAATTATATTTAGGAACTCTAGGAAATGCTAGAGGTAATTGAGAAATTTATATGTCATTCACGAAGTTCTAATTGTTAATTGATGAATCAATTGCTGTTGCAAACTTGCGAATTTATTACGAACTGCAGATTGTGTTTTAAGTCGATGGGTGGTCTCGAACACTCGTTTTTTGGATCACTAAAAGCCTTTTTTTCCCCAAATTGAATATGCCAATTGTATCGACTATGAGATATATGCTTCGAATTAATGTTAAAAGAAAAAAGTAATATCTGCACTCTACTAACATAGATGAATTAAGGTTGTTTTGGTTCAATACATCCCTTACTTTTGACTGATAGTGGAGATAATATTGTAGGCATAGTTAATCATAGGAATGAAGGCCATATTGTGCTTTTTTTACCTAAAATTGTCAATGCTAAAGTGGGTTAATTTTCCTTATTCTGGATTGTCTCTGTGCATTTGTGTGTTTGGGAAGAAGGAAGAAAAGAGGTGAGGGTAGTGTGATTCTATGGATCCCTAGAGAGTTACTTTAGACAGTGTAACAGGAATAGTAAAGCCAACAATGTTTTTTATTGCACCTAATTCTTTTATCTACCTGGTTGCTTCACTGCTATAATTTTTAACAATCTCATGTTGGCAGTTGATATTTATTGGTTGTAGATGCTGATGTGAGGCTCGCTCGTAGGATAAGACGTGACACAGTTCAGAGGGGTAGGGATGTAGATTCTGTTCTTGAACAGGCAAGTTATTTTGCTCAATTATCTTCAATTATGCAACATAATTCAATTTCTTTTATTTGGGAAGCTGTTGGTAATTAAATCATATGAAAGCTCTGGTCACATAATCTTGCTTCTCTTGATCTGTGCTATAAGGCCTAGGGCCAGAAGCTTGGCCTTAGGAATAAATATATCTATAAAGAAGATTCCATGGTCTAATTGAGTTTGCAAATTGTTGATCTTACTCTTAATTATTTGGATATGTCAAGGACACCAAGTATGTCTGTCTGTGGGATTTAGCAAAAACTATAAAACCTCCTTCTGTGCCACTTGCAGAATACTCTGTGGTACATGCATCCCCACATTGAAAACAGAACTATGTTCTGTATCTTTTACCTCGTTATTGTTTCTTCTGGAACTTTCAATATTTCAACTGGAAACTTTTTATCTGAAAGCCTCCTTAGTTTTACTTGTTTAAACTTCTGGTGTTGTTATCATGTTATATGTATATTATAATATAATTGCAAGCATTTGTTGATTTTACAGTATGCCAAGTTTGTGAAACCTGCTTTTGATGACTTTGTTCTGCCGTCAAAGAAATATGCTGATGTGATCATACCCCGGGGAGGTGATAATCATGTTGCAATTGATTTGATCGTGCAACATATCCGCACAAAGCTTGGTCAGCATGACCTCTGCAAAATATATCCAAATGTGAATGTGATTCAGTCAACATTTCAGGTAAGTCTCTTATTTATTTACAATAATGCTAGGTTTAGTTTTTGACAAAAAAGAAATATGGTTGTATACTTTTCTTGTTGATAACAGAAACATGGTAGTCTATGCCTTGGTACAAAATCTTTTTGCATGCTGAGCCAGTGTTCATCCCTTTAATGGGATAGAAACCCAGACTATACTGATGAATAAACAGTGGACATCATTACATCAATAACTAAAAATGTACTCTACATAGTTGATTAGTAGGGAATCAAATTTAAAAGATGGGGCATTTGTGCTAAATTTATGATGGGGACTTTGTCCTTAATGATTATGCCTAGATTTTAGGTCTGATACAGAATTGATATATTGTTTACTCTCTTTAGCTCTATATGGACTTTAGTGTCCTCATATGACAGATTTATGTTTCAGATAAGAGGTATGCATACACTGATACGAGACCGGGATATATCAAAGCATGATTTCGTGTTTTATTCAGATCGACTCATTCGTCTGGTACTTTCTATCTCGTAGTGAAGTTGTCATTAGTTTACCACAATGCTTTTTCTTTCGTTTGTAGGCCTTGAGACCAGAGCTGAGCTCTGATATGGTGAAAATTACATTTTCTGTTGATTTGGACTTTCAGGTTGTGGAGCATGGCCTTGGTCACTTGCCATTCACTGAAAAGCAAATAGTTACTCCAACAGGTGTGTTAGGGAATTATGAATTTTGAATAAGTGAGGCTTGAGCTATCATTCACTCTGCCTCCTGGGTTTCTAACAAAATAATATTGTCTCATTTGATGTACAATTCTCTTGACTTTTCTTGTTTAAGATTGAAAAATTTCCATAAAAAATGGGAGAGAACTAAAAATATTTTAATTAGCACCTCTCTTTATTCTGTATATAAAAAAGCAGTGTCTTATCTATATGCATCATGCATGAATTCTATACATGGAGTAGTTTGTATGGCTGAAATGTTAAGTTTTAAGCTTATATACTTTGATTGTTATTTCTTTATATCTGTTTGTCATTTTATCCTATGTAGGTCAAATAAACAATGAAATTTCAGAACATTTTTTAAAATTCTTTTTCAGGATCACTGTATACTGGGGTTGATTTTTGTAAGAAATTGTGTGGGGTTTCCATTGTACGAAGGTGAGCTCTGAGTTGATATTGCTTTTTTAGTTCCAGCTGTGCAACATCGTGCTTGATTTGTGAGTGTAATGTCCTTCTTATGCTATATAACTATGATGGACCTCAAATGCTGATGAAGAATGTAATTTTGAAAGCTTGCATTGGCATTGATAATGGAACTATTTTGCTTTTTCATAGTTGAGTTAGTTGTCTCTCCTTGTCATGGTTTACACTTAACAGATTTCTCTTACCATAATGCAGTGGTGAAAGCATGGAAAATGCATTGCGTGCATGCTGCAAAGGGATAAAAATTGGAAAAATATTGATTCACCGTGATGGAGACAATGGAAAACAGGTAAAAGACAACCTTATACTGGAAAAGATTTGCTGGAGCACAAGTTTTGCATTCTTCATTTCTGTAGGACAAGATAAAACTAGTTTTAATCATGAATTTTCTATCTGTAATGTAATCAGCTTATATATGAGAAGCTTCCCAAAGATATGTTAGAACGACATGTACTGCTTTTAGACCCTGTACTTGCCACAGGTAATGTTCCTGTATCTCCATGAAATTCTTTTTCTTTAATTGCTTTCAGTATTTGCTGACACTAATATCATAGGCTTAGAAATGTAAATTGGCAAAGAAGTTTTTCACTGTTCACATCTGTTTTTCTTCTTATTTTCTTTTTTCAAAGCCTATATTTAGAAAAAGAAGGTAGTCTAGAAAGAGAGCATGGGAGCTTTTCTACTAGTTTTCTGGTAAGAAACATATTGAGATCGACTGCTTGAATGCTGGAGAGGTCGACCCCTTTCATTTTAAACTCCAAGAACCGTCTAGCAGTTTTGATTTTATATGTAAAAACATCATGGTATTATCAGTCCAAGCAATGCTCCTTGAAGGTTATTGTGTTGAGATGGTATCTTACTTGAAAAATAATAAATAGAAGATAGGCACATGCTATATTGATCTACTGATGAATGAAAGCCAGTCATTCTGGACCTGGGAACTGCAAAGATTATGATGCCTTACATATTTATTTGTTTATTGAAACTATATGTTGCCGTATTTAAAATATTAGCTTCTGGTAAAACAATGTACTGACTGTTTGGCTAGTTGGCATCATTATGTCATTGACACTATTTCTGGACGGCTTTCCTTGCAGGCAACTCTGCTAACCAAGCCATTGAACTACTTATACAAAAAGGAGTACCAGAATCTCACATTATATTTCTCAACCTCATCTCTGTGAGTAATTTTTTATGCTGGTTGTGATATGTCTTTCGTTATTTACTATTTTTCATAGACTGATCATATAGTTGAACTACAGGCGCCAGAGGGAATTCATTGTGTTTGTAAGCGGTTCCCATCCCTGAAAATTGTCACATCTGAAATTGATGTTGCTTTGAATGAAGAATTCCGTGTCATACCTGGTATGGGTGAGTTTGGTGATCGTTACTTTGGTACTGATGATTGAGCTGTGATGGTTGTGAAGTGGGGATTGTTACCCGCTGTTAAATAGGGTGATTTTCCCTGGGAATGATATAATGATATTTTGCAATATGGATGGGAGACCAACTTTTGCATACTATAATACAGATACCATTAAGTTTCAGTTCACGTATTCTTGTGAATCAGTATTGCCGCCTGAAAGTGTGGTTCATAATAGAGATGGTTCCCCACTACATTTAGCTTCATGTTTTGTGAATAATTTTAACTAATGTTTCAGGATGGATGCTATTTTTTTTTTTTGGGATAGGAAACAAAGACTTTAATTCAAAAAAAAGAAATGAGATACAAACGTAAGGTTGGATACTATCTAAGCAAATGAAGCCATCAATCTATTACGATATTTTAAATAACGGAAGAAGCAAGTACTCCATGTTGATGTGAACACTTTCAGCTAATTTTGTTGCAAAAAGAAATGAATGTGATGTTGCTCTCCGTAAATGTACTTAAATGAGATTGTGCCGTCTGTTCAACAAATTAATGATTGTGGGGTGGGACCGAAATTTTGTGTGCAAACTTTGCCGTCAGCACCGAACTTAAAGAGGTATTGATGTTGTAGTTGGTCAGATGGTCCTTTGCCACATAGATTTGATCTCATGTTTCCACATGCATTTACATAAAACAAATTAAAAGATGTTGTGAGACAGCAGTTACCAGTAGTAATTGTAGATTTTCCAACTGGTGTTTATGAGTTTATGTGGACATTGTCAGATTATATATGAGATTCTAATTGACACTGAGGTGCATTAAAATGGATGATACCTAGGAATGCGTCCTTATTTTGTACTAGTAGTGTACTATATTACAAACTGAAGAGTAGGTAAGAGAGAGAGAGAGAGAGAGAGAGAGAGAGAGAGATACGAGTGTAGCATTATAATATTTGGACAGTCTTGCCGCTAGCCTCAGTATTCTTCTTGCCTGTCTAAGGAGGTGAGTTAAGGATAGAGATATGATCAAGATTAGCCTATCTTTCATGGAATTTAAAATCCAAAAATAGGTGAGCCTCCAAGTCTTCTTTATAAGCAAAGTTTCACAAATTCCCCAAAACCCCACGATGAATCTTGAGAAAAAATATATTCTGAATATTCTTGAGAGAATTTGGTTTTACACAATCGGAATGCTATTTATAACCCAATACCACTGTACAAAGCATAGAAATTTTAAATCAAAAGAATCAATTACCCACTAATTGTTCAATCAATCACCTAGCTCAATCAGGGAATTGTTTAGTTAATACGAAGTCAACTATTTTCCTTCCTGAACTAGTGCTATACATGATTTTTCTACAATAGACACTGAAAACTCTCTCCAACAAATCCCAGTTCTATACTGCTGTAAACTAACAACCTTTAAAATGTATCACTTTGTTTCTGCCATCAGGAGAAAGAGATGTTTCCTTGTTTTTGTTGCATTCATTCGGTAGTGGATACCCACAAACAGCAGGGTTACCCTCATAGATGGATGGATCATTGAGAGCTAGAAAGTGGTTGGTTGATGGGATATGTCCTGAAGAGATTATTATGTGACAGGTTCAAGTGAGCCAAAACACTCGAAGAGGTTAAAGCTAAGCAGAATTGGCCCTGAAAGTTGATTTCTGGAGAGGTCTAGAGTTTCCAACCATTGCAAGCATCCAATGCTTTATGGCATCTTTCCAGTCAAATGGTTCATTGACAAGTTCAAGATGCTGAGTCTTGATAGATTTTTCAGGTCGGGCATTTCTCCAAACAGGTCAATGCTATTATCAAGATAAAAAGTTCTCTGATACATATATTCTCTACCTTTGGTTGCCACCAACAGCTGTCCTTCATATCTTTCAGTTCTAATATCAGATGCCATACCGCTCAAATTCCCTATACAGGAGGGAATTGATCCTGAAAAACTATTATGTACAAGGTCCAATAAATGAAGAGATGAAAGACTGCATAATTATGAGGGAATACTCCCGTGAAAGAAGTTCAACGAAGACGTAGAATCAACAGAGATGTAGTCCTTTCTCCTAGCCATACTGGAACATTAACTGAAAGTTCATTGTCTCCCAGATCAATTGTATCAAGCTCTGTGCGTTTCTGTGAAGAAGGGATCTCCCCAGATGGACTATTGTGGATAAACATTAAGAATCTGAGTGAACTTGGAGAACCCCCATTGAACTTGGTATCTCACCAAAGAAATTGTTGCTTGACATGTCCAAGGCATACAAGAATGGTAAGTCATTCCAATATTAACCCGATTTTAGATCATTCCGATTGCCCTTCACGAAACAATCATATTACAATAATTTCTTTGTCCGATTATGCTGCAATATGATTGTTTGAGATTGAAAGAGTAGTCAAAACATTGAGTCTACCTATAGACAAGGGAATAGTACCAATCAGTCAACATAGACATTTTTTCACCTATAGCTGGAGGAATGGGACCCCAAAAAAAATTGTTGCTCAAATATAGGGCACCGACATTGGAAGATCATAAAGAAAGAGGACCCGCAAAGAAGTTTCGGTTTAAGTAATCTGTGGATTGAGTAATTCTTAAGATCAAGATAGCTTTGGAGGAATATTTTGCACCACAGGAAGCAGCAGTGAGATTGAGACGTCTCAATGTTCTAAGTGATCCAATGAAGTCTGGAATTGGGATTCCTTTAAAATTGTTCATGCTCAGGTCTAAGTATGTTAAATATTTCAAAACAGGTAACGAAGAACTTATCTGACCACGTTTGCATGATCTGCTTTGTTGCAAATTTTGAGCCGAGTGACAAAATGTCCTGTAATGTATTGAGGCTGCATTGCACACCATATCCCATTGACAGCAGTCTTCGCGAACCCAAGAAGATAGGCCCAAGTGAAGTTTCTATGAGACCTGCTTTGAACTTGAGAAGAGCTTTTCTCTCATGGTCTATGCAACTGATATTGTGATTGGTGTCACAGGAACCGAGTCTAACGGTTTCAAGATTGAGAAACCCAGAAGAAAGGATTACAAGTAGTAAAACAAATTGACAGGAGGTTTTGGGATATGCCATGATTATTGATGCTCTAAATTATGCGGACTGCACTTGACGATATCACAGTACTATTATAGATTAGTTGATGCATGCACTTGATGAATTCACTTTCACTACACTATTATGCTTTGGAACACCGGTTTCATGACGAGGGGTAGGACAAACCACCAGATTCTTTTTTTTTTTTTTCCACAAATCCGTGTTTGGCATTAACTGTATTGGTTTTGAATCATCCAACGTAGTTGACATTGGACAAAACACTAGTGCTGCGTTTACTTACTGGGGGAAAAAATTAGCTCCTCAACAATCCAGTTGGATTGAGTAAGAAATTGATTGGAGACCAATTTGATTTCAATAGAGCCCAAAATCAAGCCCAAGAGGCAAATCCCATGGAAGAAGTGGCCCAAATGTAATTGTCTGGAAGAATGGGTGAGGAAATGAAGATACTGCCCTCGTCGAGAGGTGGGAAAGAAAGCTGTGAAGTCTGTTCAAAAAGTCCAGAACGGATCATTTTGGATTCAGTGAATCACTTCCTCCGTCAGAGATGTAGGAAAGCTAGACCTATGATTGACGCTGCAGGAGTTGCAGGCATCAGGTAGTAGGTAGGAAAAAGAAAAGGTTTACAATGCTCCGCATGGAGCTACGATTGAGAGGGCCAAAAAAAAAGGAATCACGTGTCTTTCGCATCTAGACCGGTTAGAAAAGGAGCGGGAGACAAGGAAAAATGGAAAGTGACAGGACAAAGGGAGCTAGGTGACAAGACATGATGCAGAAGTATCAGTGAAGGGGACGCAAAAGGACAGTTGACCACAAGAAGAGAAGGGAAAAATGAACCCCAGAAGGGCATTTACTATTCAAGAGGACGTAAGTGACTCTCACCAACTTAAGAACACTCTAATGTGCGAGGAGAACTCTCTTAAGAGGAATCCCCACAAGCGTTGGACATTGATTTTAGGTCTCAAACGTAGAATAGCCTTGATCTCTTCCCTCTCCCTACATTCTTCATCCCCTTGGCCTAGTAGTTGAAGGTTTCTCCTCGAGAATTCCATTGATTTGAAGGTAAGAGGGTTTTTGCCGGTGAAGTACCAATGACCTTTGACCCGTTTCTTTTGTCTTACAGGTAGCCAACGGGAGGATCAGCTTACCTAGGGGAGAGGACCTCTTCCTAGAGGGGATTCTAGGCATCTAAGGGGATTTTTATTAGATCTCTCATTCTTTTGGATTCCATTGTACTTGTAATCCTTAACATTTATTATTGATGTAATTGGAGTGACCAATTTTGACATCTAACATATATAATCAGAATGGCTTGAAATCAGAATGATCTGAAATCGAAATGGTTAGTAATTAGAATGATATATTGGAATCAGAATAAACTGTTTGCTTTAATTATAAGAATCGTAATCGAAATCATTAGTATTTCTATTTAAATATTTAGTTTGATTTTGAATTGGAATAGATTAATTACAAGTTATAAAAATACTCTTAATTAAATTTATGTCTATAAGTTCTTTTTTTTTTTTTTTCTTTCTATGTAACTTTTTTTATCTTCAATAAATATGTATTTTTGTTATAATAATACTATGCTTTTTAAAATATTTTTAAAAACAAATTCTAAAAATTATTATTTATTATAATATCACATCATGAATTATTACAAATTGATATACTTAAATAGATTTTAATTCTAAAAATTGAATAATATAAAATAATTTATTTATTATTAAAACAAATTTGTCAAAAACAACTTTGTAAATTGTAACGTACGAAATTAGAAGGACTTGACAAAATAGACTTTTGTCTATTGTTTTTGTTTTAGATAAGGATAAAATAGACTTTTTAATATTTAATGAGTAAAGAGATTGAGAATACTTAAGAGAGTGGGAGAATACTATTTTCATTCCACAATCTCAAATATGTGTGAGGTTTTTTATTCCCATTACATATTTACTTAAAGCAAGTTATCATGTATAATGATTTTCATTTACCATTCTCATTCTCTAATCTTATAAGCAAACACACCCTAGGTTTTTTTACAAATCCGATATTTGGCATGGACTGTATTGGTTATGAATTATCCCATACATATACTATCCATTACCGCATATGTGAAACGTACTTTCAACGTGGGTTTCACCAAATTTTATGATAATGGGATTGAAAATTTAAAAAAATGGAATGATGTCAAGTTTGTTGTTTTCAATTTAATTTATGATTATATTATGTTTCTCGCGTTAATATAACTATTTATTCAGTAATAATGTAAAATACAAATAAATATTTCAAGGATTTTCTATGCAAACTTTTGTTAAATTTTTTTTGGAAATAATTTCATTTAATAATAAAATAATTTATGATAATTTTAATTTACTTAATTTACATAATTAATTTCATCACTAAATTATTTAATTCAATCCGATCAAATTTAATAATACACTAAACAAAAGACTCCATTATATCTAATCCAATTATTATAATATAACCTAATTCAATTCCATCTTATCGAATTTAATACTACATTCTAAAAAGACTTTCAATGTGGGTTTCACTAAATTTTATGATAATGGGATTGAAAATATTATTTAAAAAAGGGAATGATGTTGACTTTGTTGTTTTCAATTTAATTTATGATTATATTACATTTCTCTCTTTAATATAACTATTTATTTAATAATAATGTAAAATGCAAGTAAATATTTCGAAGGATTTTCTATACAAACTTTTGTTAAAAAAATTATTTGTGAATAATTTTATTTAATAATAAAATAATTTATAATAATTTTAATTTACTTAATTTAAATAATTAATTTCATCACTAAATGATTTAATTCAATCCGATCCAATTTAATAATATATCAAACAAAAGACTCCATTATATCTAATCTAGTGATTATAATATAATTTAATTTAATTCAATTCAATTTTATCGAAATTAATACTACGTTCCAAAAAGATTGAATAAGTTAGTTTAGGTTGTTGGGTCAAAATCTAGTCATTCTATATGATGCTTTACTAGAAAATACTTGTGGAAAGTTTGATAGTTTAAAATGACATGTCCTGTCCTATTCTCCACACCGTCTCATCCACATGTCCTATCTTGATAACATTTGTGCAAACTTTTGCTTCTTCGATAATTAATGATTAAAGGGATCACCATATTCTTGCAACTCGAGAAATGACATTAGAATAAAGTCTGATTTCCAATGCTACATTTTGGCACGGATTGGATTGTTTATATTGGTTAGAATCATCCAATACATGTACTACCGCATATATGAAATGCACTTTCAATGTGGGTTTCACTAGATTTTACTATATTATTAAAAAAAATGGAATGATGTTGAGTTTGTTGTTTTCAATCCAATTAACGTTTAAATTATTGGTTGTATTGGTTATGACTCATCCAATACATACACTACCCATTACCGCATATGTGAAATGGACTTTCAATGTGGGTTTCACTAAATTTTATGATAATGGGATTGAAAATATTATTAAAAAAAAAAGGAATGATGTTGAGTTTGTTGTTTTCAATTTAATTTATGATTATATTACGTTTCTCTCTTTAATACAACTATTTATTTAATAATAATGTAAAGTGCAAGTAAATATATCGAAGGATTTTCTATGCAAACTTTTGTTAAAATATTATTTGTAAATAATTTTATTTAATGATAAAACAATTTATGATAATTTTAATTTACATAATTTAAATAATTAATTTCATCATTAAATGATTTAATTCAATCCTATCCAATTTAATAATATAATAAACAAAAGACTCCATTATATCTAATCCAATGATTACAATGTAATCCAATTCAATTCAATCTTATCAAATTTAATACTACATTCCAAAAAGATTTAATAAGTTAGTTTGGGTTGTTGGGTCAAAATCTTGTTGTTTTGCATGATGCTTTACCAGAAAATACTTGTCAAAAGTTTGATAGCTTAAAATGACATGCCTTGTCCTATTCTCTACACTATCCCTTGCACATGTCCTATCTTGATAACATTCGTGGAAACTTTTGCTCATTCGATAATTAATGATTATGGTGGTCCACCATATTCTTGCAACTCGAGAAATGACATTAGACTAAAGTCTGATTTCCAACGGACTGTATTGGTTGTATTGGTTACGAACATCCAATACATATACTACCCACTAGCGCATACGTGAAATGCACTTTCAATGTGGGTTTCACCAAATTTTATGATAATGGAATTGAAAATATTATTTAAAGAAAGGGAATGATGTTGAGTTTGTTGTTTTCAATTTAATTTATGAGTATATTATGTTTGCCTCTTTAATATAACTATTTATTTAATAATAATGTAAAATACATGTAAATATTTCGAAGGATTTTCTATGCCGACTTTTGTTAAAAAATTATTTGTAAATAATTTCATTTAATAATAAAATAATTTATGATTATTTTAATTTATTTAATTTAAATAATTTATTTCATCAGTAAATTATTTAATTCAATCTGATTCAATTTAATAACACACTAAACAAAAGACTCAATTACATCTAATCCAGTGATTGCGATATAATCTAATTCAATTCACTCTTACCCAATTTAATACTACCTTCTAAAAAGATTTAATAAGTTAGTTTAGATTGTTGGACCAAAATCTAGTTGTTCTACATGATGCTTTACTAGAAAATACTTGTGAAAAGTTTGTTAGCTTAAAATGAGATGTCCTGTCCTATTCCCCACATCGTTACATCCACATGTCCTGTCTTGATAACATTTGTGTAAACTTTTGCTCCTTTGAGAATCAATAAGGGGAAAATCCATTTTAGTAATTAAATTTTGGGAAATGATTAAATTTTTAATTGTGTTTCCTAAAATGACAAAATGATCCTCAACTTTTCAAAAAAGTATCAAATTAGTCCCTCTTATCGGTCAACTAACGGTCAAACTTTATGGAAAATGTGAAAAGACTAATTTAACCTTGGACACAGTTAAAACAGATAAAAAGAACATTTTACTCTCCACTAAAGTTAAATATTACAATAATATATATAATTACCAAAATACCCTTATGAGCTTTTATGTAATTTCTATAAAATTACAGTTTTACCCTTAAATAATTTTTGTATGCACACAACTTTGTCTGACAATCCTGATGTATATTCATTTATTGTGAAATGACTATTTTACCCTTATAATAAGTATTTTTCTTATATCTTTATCATTTTTATTTGTTCATGGGTGTGATTTTTTGAAACAGGAAATTTCTCTTCCTTCAAACACCCCACATCATCATTAGGCAATGGCTCACTAAACTTTATCAAGAAATTATGCAACAAACACCCTGTAACAATTATATAAGGCAAGAACTCAATACATTTCTCCTTTCACCTCCTCCCCAAAAGCTGCCATCGTGACTTAACTCTTGCAAAAGCAGTCCCAACCAACCCTTAGACTCCTCCACGCCAACAAACAACTTGGTTTGATATAAAATGGATTCGGGTTTCATAGTACAAGGCCAACCAGTAGAGATATCAAGAAATCTACCTTAAGAGTCCACTAAAGCTTGAACCAACAACAAACCATTTTGTCCCAAGAACTCACCATCAATGTCAAACCTTCCAAACCCAAGAGGAAAGCTTGCAAGTTGTGACAAAAGGAAGAGTTTTGGAATATGTCTCCAGTCTTTACCTTGTCAATAGTATAGACCTATCAAAAAATAATTTGTCAGGAGATGTGCTTATGGAGCTCACAAGCCTTATGCATTTGGGCACCTTGAATTTGTCATGGAATCTTTTGACAGGAAAAATTCCATTAGACATTGGAAACTTGGAATGGTTAGAAACTCTTGACCTATCATGGAACAAGCTTTCAAGCCCTATTCCACAAAGTATGGCTTCATTGAGATTCTTGAATCACTTGAACCTCTCATTCAATAACTTGTCCGGAGAAATACCATCAACCAATCCGTTCCAAACGCTCATTGATCCGTCAATTTATGAGGGCAACCTAGCACTTTGTGGGCATCCACTATCGAAAGAATGCCAAGGGAGTGATAGATCAACTCAGGTTCCTAGTAGAGATAGGAAAGTGAAAGATGATGAAGATGGAAAAAATCTTAACAAGCTATGGCTTTTCACTAGCGTGGGACTGAGTTTCATAGTGGGGTTTTGGGGAGTTTGTGGCCCTTTGTGCATCAAGAAGTCTTGGAGATATGCTTATTTTCAATTTCTTGACGAAACAAAGGATCGGATTCTTATATTTGTCCTAAAAAATGTTGCCCGTCTAAAAAGAAAACTTTTAGAGATGAGAGGAACTAATTAAACTCAAATGTAAACAAAAATTATCCGTAAGTATTTGTAATTAAATAAGTGCTCTTTTCAGCCATCTTTCAAATCATACTATATCACAAATTTTAAGACTTTTGAGGTGTTGCAAACCTATGTGTGATACTATTTTAATGTTTGGAAATGGTTACAAGTGCAGATTTTTCTTTAATCCTTTTGCCTTTTCAAGTATTTGTATTTTAAGTTTGATAGCTCAATGACATATCCTGTCCTATTCTTCACACCGTCCCATCTACATGTCCTGTCATGATAACATTTGTAGAAACTTTTGCTCCTTCGAGAATTAATAATTAAAAGGAGCACTACATTCCTGCAACTCGAGTAATGACATTAGACTAAAGTTTGATTTCCAACGCTACATTCACTTTTTGTGTGTGCATCAAAAGTATGACACCGATGATGGGGGATTCTAAATATAAGAAAGATGTTATGTGGTTTTAAATAAAAGAAAACATTATGATCTTATATCAAACAAAAATAGCATCGGTCCCATCCAAGCGCATAGGATTTAAAATTGGCGTGAGAAAAATTGTTACATTATCGTTTTAGCTCCAAACCACCAATCACATTCACATTGCAAAACTTCTATGATCAAATGTTTAAAGGACCACCAATGAGCTTGGAAATGGAACCAAATCGGAGACTTCTAATTGGGTTTTAAATAGAGTAGTGATATTTCCACCCCTCAAAAATTGTTTGTACACCCGTTTTGCTATAAAAAATTTAAAATTTTTTTGGTTTGTTATTAAATTTCACATAATATCAAGAATACCCTTTTTTCTTGATTTAATTATGTTATATTTTTATAAGTACACTCCATTTATACCTATTTTATTATTGATTTGATATTGTTTCTCTCCCTTTCTTCGTTTTCCTTGTCATCATTTCCCTCTATTTTATTTACTTATTAACTTGGTAAGCAAAAACAGTTCTCTACAAGCAATATGGGATCGAAATTGATAACCATATTTTTATTTACTTATTAATTTTAAAAACAACAATTTAAGAGAATGGGAACACCAATTAAAAACCATAATAAGCTAACTAAAATCATTCAAAAATCTACGATATTAAAAAATCAAAAAAATATCACATTAACACTAACTACCATAAAAAAAATTCCTGCTAGAAAACACAATCCAATCACATAACAATTCCTAATGAGATGAATAATATTAATATTCTGATGAATAAATTAAAATATTGGCTCAATGTGTATAGCAGTTGCGATTTCAAGTTTGTAATCATGAAAACAGTTTCTCTAAGGCAATTCCTCGAGCATTTAGAATGCAATAGAAAAAGAGGACACATAATTGTCCGTCAATCACCACTCATAAGAGTGCAATCAAATCAGACATGGAAACAACTATGAGAATCCAAAGAAAATGATACAAAAAAGAAATGAAGTTAAGCACAGATTTCATAAATAGGTATAAATAGGCTGTACTTGTATAATAACATTAAGAAATAAAGGGTATTCTTGGTATTAAATAAACTAAAAAAATTTTAAATTTTTTATGGCAAAAGGGTTGTATAAACCATTTTTGAGGGGTGGAAATATTGCCCCTATTTTAAATATTCCGGTCTCTTCGGTTTACATCTCATTCATTGTCCACAACTCCAAATGCTGTCTTCAACTCTTCATTCAATGATACAAACAAGTGGACAAGACTTGTTATGGTTTTAAATTTGGAAATTTTTGTGTTTTTGGGTTAATTGCAATAACATTCATGTGCTTTTCTAATGCGGCTTGCTATTCAACGAATTGATTTAATAGCAACGTCTCTTATTCTATTCGTCAAGCTCTGCTAAGTCTGATGGTTAATTGAATTGTTAGGTTCAAAAACATAATTTAGTCATATTCTTTTAGACGATCTAATTTTGAAGAATCCAAGAGCAATATTTCTAAAATATTAGCATTAGTCGGGGTCGTTGTCATTGACCCAAAGTCATTGTGATGAGGAATAAGCTCTTGGAATAGCATTTTATCAAACAATGGCTTCTCAGGTTTGAAACTTCGGCTACTTATGCTAAAAGGTTTCACATTTAAGAAATCTATTTTTCATTTCTTCTGCCTTGAGGTCCAAGATTCTGTAATATTTATTTTGAGACTGTTAATAGCTATTTTTACTTTAATTTAGGCGAGATTTGCTATTTGTAATCAAACTTGTAGAGCAGATTTGTGATAATTGAAACTAAGCAAAGATAAATTAGTAGTCAAATTGTAATTGGAGATCCATTTTCAAGGCCCAAATCGATATGGACCGGACTGAACCAACTACATGTAATTCGGATCGGTTCAATTTTTTTTCGATTTCGATTCGGTTTTGCGCAAAACTAAACTGAACGATACACACCTCAAGTTGGAATCGGAATATAGTGAGGACATCACAAAGTTAGATGAAAGAAAGCATCACAATATAATAGGTTAAGCACTAATGAATTGTCACAGTTAGATATTAACTTAAAAAAGTTGTAACATTAGCACAAACCTCCAATCATATCCTGAAATGTTTAAGCAGGGTTGCAATATTTATAGTCTTTCGTTTACTTCTCATTTCTAGTCCAAATGCCGTGTTCTCGAAAAAGAACCTGTTTCATATTTCAGTTTCCAAATTCCATTGTCATGATGCATGTATGCCAATCATATCCCAGAACATTCAATCAGGGTTGGAGTATTTCTAATCTGTCGTTTACTTATTCATAGTCTAAATGCCATGTTCCTCGAAAAAGAACTTGTTTCGTATTTCAATTTTCAAATTCCATTATCATGACGTGTAACTGTAATGTAGGTTGCACCATTATTGGATTTGGAAATTAGCTGAACAGGTTGCACCATTATTGGGTTTGGAAATTAGCTCAACAGGTTGCACCATTATCGAATTTCGAAACTAGCTCAATAGGTTGCACCATTAATGAATTTAGAAATTAGCTCAACAGGACAAAACCTCTTATGTTTGATAAGATCTTTGTGATGTAGACACCCAATTACAAATAAATAAGAGAAAGTTGACGAAATTCCACAATATAAGGAAAATGACTTTTCATTGACACCATTAGACATTTTTTGGAAACAGAGTATTACTCTCTCTTTATATATATATATATATATTCAAATCTATTTAGATTTTATATTAAAAAATAATTGCATCCTAAATCAAGGTTTAGTGAAATATAATAGGCACCTTATATATAGTAGTATCCTTCACAATCCTTGATAGCATTCCCTTGTATCTCAGCCATGAGTTGCAAAACTACCTCCATGAAAGTCCTTTCTCTTGTGCTAGTACTTGGAATTTTGTGCTTGGAAACCATTGCACTTGCTTTCTCTCATAGTCAACCTAATGTGACCTGCAAAGAAGTTGAGAGGAAAGCACTTCTACAGTTCAAACAAGGCCTTGCAGACCCTTCTGGCCGGCTTTCGTCTTGGGTAGGAGATGATTGCTGCAGGTGGAAAGGAGTGAGGTGCAGTACCAAAACTGGAAGTGTTATCAAGCTCAAGCTCAACAATCCATATCCAGATAGTTCTGACATGGATAGCAATGAAACCATGCACAAATTGGGTGGTGAGGTAAATCCTTCTTTGCTTCATTTGAAAGATTTACATTACTTGGACTTGAGCATGAACGATTTCACAGGTGTCCAAATTCCAGACTTCTTTGGATCACTAGAGAAGCTGAGATATCTCAATCTCTCTGGTGCATCTTTCACTGGAACTATATCTCAAAGTCTTGGAAACCTCTCAAACTTACTCTATATTGATCTCAGTAATGCTCTTGATCAGTCAAATGAAAGTGACCTCAGATGGCTTTCTGGTCTTTCTTCCTTGAAATACCTTAATTTGGGAGGTGTAGATCTTAGCAAGACTGCAGAATATTGGCTTCAAACTGTGAATATGCTACATTCTCTTATGGAGCTGCACTTGCCCAGTTGTGGACTTTCCCATCTACCTCACTATCTCCGATCTCTAAATCTTACATCCCTTTTGGTGCTTGACCTCTCCAACAATGGTTTCAACTCCACGTTTCCTCACTGGCTGTTTAACATTAGTTGCCTTGTAAATCTTGATCTAAGCTCCAACAATCTCCAAGATGAACTTCCAGATTCATTTGCAAGGTTGAATTCTCTCCAACACCTTGATTTGTCAGGAAATTCAGACATTGGAGGCCAGTTGCCTAGAACTTTGGGGAAGCTATGCAATTTGCAGACCTTGAAGCTTTCTCAGAACAACATCACCGGTGAGGTAACAGATTTCATCAATGTCTTATCTGGATGCATTAATAGCAGTATAATGAGTCTAGACTTGGGATATAATAAATTGACTGGTAATCTTCCCATTTCCCTAGGATATCTTAGTAACTTAAGATACCTTTATCTTTGGTATAACTCGTTTCAAGGTTCAATTCCTCCATCGGTTGGAAACCTATCGTGTTTGGAGGAATTCTACCTCTCAGGTAACCAAATGAAAGGGATACCACAGAGTCTTGGGCAACTATCAGCCCTCAATGTCTTGGATCTCTCTCTAAACTTATTCGAAGGTGTCATAACAGAAGCTCATTTTATGAACCTTACAAGCCTAACAGAATTATCATTGACCAAGCCGTCTTTTGCTTGGTCAAACATTACCTTGGTTTTTAACATCAAGTCTGATTGGACTCCCCCTTTCAAACTCAGATTCATTAGAATTGGATCGTGCCGTTTGGGTCCTAAATTTCCACTATGGCTCAGAAATCAAAATGAGCTGACAAATTTGATTTTCAACAACGCTGGCATTTCAGACACCATACCAGATTGGTTCTGGCAGTTGGATTTGAAACTACTAGAATTAGATTTTTCTTCTAATCAATTAAGTGGAAAAGTACCAAACTCCATAAACTTCCTGAATCCATCCACTTTTGATTTGAGTTCGAACAATTTTACTAGTCCTCTTTCACTCTGGTCAACTAATGTGACAAAATTGTACTTACATGATAATATGTTTTTTGGACCAATTCCTCATGACATTGGTGAAGCAATGCCTTTCTTGACGGATTTAGATTTCTCTAGGAACAATCTAAGTGGTACCATACCCATGTCCATAGTCAGCTTGAACGAATTGTTCAACTTGGTTATCTCACATAACCATTTCTTCGGTGAAATTCCTGAATTAAGTAACTTAACTTTCTTGTTTATACTAGACATGTCAAACAACAATCTTTCTGGTCCGATACCAAAGTCAATAGGCTCTCTTAGTTCAATCAGGGTTCTGATACTCTCTAACAATAATCTTTCCGGTGAACTTCCTCCCTCCTTGAAAAATTGTACTTCGATAGACAGTCTTGACCTTGGGGATAATAAACTCTCTGGAAACCTTCCAGCTTGGATAGGAGAAAGATTGCCATCACTGTCGGTTTTACGTTTGCGGTCCAACTTCTTCAGTGGAAACATACCTTCTCAAATATGCAGTCTTTCTGCTCTTCACTTTTTGGACCTATCACACAATAATCTGTCAGGATTCATTCCTCCATGTGTAGGAAACTTTAGTGGCATGAAAGTTAAACCTCCAGAAACAGAGCAATACGAGGGAAGCTTGCAAGTTGTGACAAAAGGAAGAGTTTTGGAATATGTCTCCACTCTTTACCTTGTTAATAGTATAGACCTGTCAAAAAATAATTTGTCAGGAGACGTGCCTATAGAGCTCACAAGCCTTATTCATTTGGGCACCTTGAATTTGTCATGGAATCTTTTGACAGGAAAAATTCCATTAGACATTGGAAACTTGGAATGGTTAGAAACTCTTGACCTATCATGGAACAAGCTTTCAGGCCCTATTCCACCAAGTATGGCTTCATTGAGATTCTTGAATCACTTGAACCTCTCATTCAATAACTTGTCCGGAGAAATACCATCAACCAATCAGTTCCAAACGCTCATTGATCCATCAATTTATGAGGGCAACCTAGCACTTTGTGGGCATCCACTATCGAAAGAATGTCAAGGGAGTGATAGATCAACTCAGGTTCCTAGTGGAGATGGGAAAGTGAAAGATGATGAAGATGGAAAAAATCTTAACAAGCTATGGCTTTTCACTAGCGTGGGACTGGGTTTCATAGTGGGGTTTTGGGGAGTTTGTGGCCCTTTGTGCATCAAGAAGTCTTGGAGATACGCTTACTTTCAGTTTCTTGACAAAACAAAGGATCAGGTTTTTGCATTTGTCCTGAAAAATGTTGTCCGTCTGAAGAGAAAACTTTTAGAGATGAGAGGAACTAATTAAACTCAAATATAAACAAAAATTATCCGTAAGTATTTGTAATTAAATAAGTGCTCTTTTCAACCATCTTTCAAATCATACTATATCACAAATTTTAAGACTTTTGAGGTGTTGCAAACCTATGTGTGATACTATTTTAATGTTTGGAAATGAGGTTACAAGTGCAGATTTTTCTTTAATCCTTTGCCTTTTCAAGTATTTGTATTTTAAGTTTGATAGCTCAATGACATATCCTGTCCTATTCTTCACACCGTCCCATCCACATGTCCAGTCATGATAACATTTGTAGAAACTTTTGCTCCTTCGAGAATTAATAATTAAAAGGATCACTACATTCCTGCAACTCGAGTAATGACATTAGACTAAAGTTTGATTTCCAATGCTCCATTCACTTTATGTGTGTGCATCAAAAGTATGACACCGATGATGGGGGATTCTAAATATAAGAAAGATGTTATGTGGTTTTAAATAAAAGAAAACATTATGATCTTATATCAAACAAAAATAGCATCGGTCCCATCCAAGCGCATAGGATTTAAAATTGGCGTGAGAAAAATTGTTACATTATCGTTTTAGCTCCAAACCTCCAATCACATTCACATCGCAAAACTTCCATGATCAAATGCTCAAAGGACCACCAATGAGCTTGCAAATGGGAACCAAAACGCAGACTTCTAATTGGGTTTTAAATAGTGTAGTGATATTTCCATCTCTCAAAAATTGTTTGTGCACCCCTTTTGCTATAAAAAATTTAAAATTTTTCTAGTTCGTTGTTAAATTTCACATAATATGTTATATTTTCACAAGTACACTCCATTTATACCTATTTTATTATTGATTTGATATTGTTTCTCTCCCTTTCTTTGTCTTCCTTGTCATCACTTCCCTCTATTTTATTTACTTATCAACCTGGTAAGCAAAAACAGTTCTCTGCAAGCAATATTGGACCGAAATTAATAACCATATTTTTATTTACTTATTAATTTTAAAAACAACAATTTAAGAGAATGGGATCACCAATTAAAAACCAAAATAAGCTAACTAAAATCATTCAAAAATCTGTGATATTAAAATATCAAACAAATATCACATTAACACAAACTACCATAAAAAAAATTTCTGCTATAAAACCCAATCCAATCACACAACGATTCCTAATGGGATGAATAATATTAATTTTCTAATCAATAAATTAAAATATTAGCTCAATGTGTATAGCACTTGCGATTTCAAGTTTGTAATCTTGGAAACAGTTTCTTTGAGGCATTTCCTCGAGCATGTAGAATGCAATAGAAAAAGAGGACACATAACTGTCCGCCAATCACCACTCATAAGAGTGCAATCAAATCAGACATGGAAACAACTATGAGAATCAAAGAAAATGATACAAAAAGGAAATGAAGTTAAGCACAGATTTCATAAATAGGTATAAATAGGATGTAATTGTATAATAACATTAAGAAATAAAAAGTATTCTTGGTGTTAAATGGAATTTAAAAATAAACTAAAAAAATTTTAAATTTTTTATGGCAAAAGGGTTGTACAAACAGTTTTTTAGGGGTGGAAATATTGCCCCTCTTTTAAATATTCCGGTCTCTTTGGTTTACATCTCATTCATTGTCCACAACTCCAAATGCTGTCTTCAACTCTTCATTCAATGATACAAACAAGTGGACAAGACTTGTTATGGTTTTAAATTTGGAAATTATCAAATTGGTGTTTTTGGGTTAATTGCAATAACATTCATGTGCTTTTCTAATGCGGCTTGCTATTCAACGAATTGATTTAATAGCAACGTCTCTTATTCTATTCGTCAAGCTCTGCTAAGTCTGATGGTTGATTGAATTGTTAGGTTCAAAAACATAATTTAGTCATATTCTTCTAGACGATCTGATTTTGAAGAATCCAAGTGCAATATTTCTAAAATATTAGCATTATTGGGGGTCGTTGTCATTGACCCAATGTCATTATGATGAGGAATAAGCTCTTGGAATAGCATTTTATCAAACAATGGCTTCTCAGGTTTGAAACTTAGGCTACTTATGCTAAAAGGTTTCACATTTAAGAAATCTATTTTTCATTTCTTCTGCCTTGAGGTCCAAGATTCTGTAATATTTGTTTTAAGACTGTTAATAGCTATTTTTACTGTAAGTTAGGCGAGATTTGCTATTGATAGGATTAGATATACATCAAACTTGTAGAGAGGATTTGTGATAATTGAAATTAAGTAAAGATAAATTAGTAGTCAAATTGTAATTGGAGACCCATTTTCAAGGCTCAAATCGATATGAACCGGACTGAACCGACTACATGCAATTTGGATCGGTTCAATTTTTTTCAATTTCGGTTTGGTTTTGCTCAAAACCGAACTAAACAATACACACCCTTAGTTGGAATCTGAATATAGTGAGGACATCACAAAGTTAGATGAAAGAAAGCATCACAATATAATAGGTTAAGCACTAATGGATTTTCACTGTTAGATATTAACTTAAAAAGTTGTAACATTAGCACAAACCTCCAATCATATCCCGCAATGTTTAAGCAGGGTTGCAATATTTATAGTCTTTCGTTTACTTCTCATTTATAGTCCAAATGTCGTGTTCTCGAAAAAGAACCTGTTTCATATTTCAATTTCCAAATTCCATTGTCATGATGCATGTATGCCAATCATATCCCAGAACATTCAATCAGGGTTAGAGTATTTCTAATCTCTCCTTTACTTATTCATTGTCTAAATGCCGTGTTTCCCAAAAAAGAACTTGTTTCGTATTTCAATTTTCAAATTCCATTGTCATGACGTGTAACTGTAATGTAGGTTGCACCATCATTGGATTTGGAAATTAGCTCATGCACCATTATTGGATTTGGAAATTAGCTGAACATGTTGCACCATTATTGGGTTTGGAAATTAGCTCAACGGGTTGCACCATTATCGAATTTCGAAACTAGCTCAATAGGTTGCACCATTAATGAATTTAGAAATTAGCTCAACAAGACAAAACTTCTTATGTTTGATAAGATCGTTGTGATGTAGACACCCAATTACAAACAAAGAAGAGAAAGTTGACGACATTCCACAATATAAGGAAAATGACTTTTCATTGACACCATTAGACATTTTTCGGAAACAGAATATTATTCTCTGTTTATATTTATATGTATATATTAAAATCTATTTACATTTTATATTAAAAAAATAATTACATCCTAAATGAAGGTTTAGTGAAATATAATAGGCACCTTATATATATTAGTATCCTTCACAATCCTTGATAGCATTCCCTTGTATCTCAGCCATGAGTTGCAAAACTACCTCCATGAAAGTCCTTTCTCTTGTGCTAGTACTTGGAATTTTGTGCTTGGAAACCATTGCACTTGCTTTCTCTCATAGTCAATCTAATGTGACCTGCAAAGAAGTTGAGAGGAAAGCACTTCTACAGTTCAAACAAGGCCTTGCAGACCCTTCTGGCCGGCTTTCGTCTTGGGTAGGAGATGATTGCTGCAGGTGGAAAGGAGTGAGGTGCAGTACCAAAACTGGAAGTGTTATCAAGCTCAAGCTCAACAATCCATATCCAGATAGTTCTGACATGGATATCAATGAAACCATGCACAAATTGGGTGGCGAGGTAAATCCTTCTTTGCTTCATTTGAAAGATTTACATTACGTGGACTTGAGCATGAACGATTTCACAGGTGTCCAAATTCCAGACTTCTTTGGATCACTAGAGAAGCTGAGATATCTCAATCTCTCTGGTGCATCTTTCACTGGAACTATACCTCAAAGTCTTGGAAACCTCTCAAACTTACTCTATATTGATCTCAGTAATGCTCTTGATCAGTCAAATGAAAGTGACCTCAGATGGCTTTCTGGTCTTTCTTCCTTGAAATACCTTAATTTGGGAGGTGTAGATCTTAGCAAGACTGCAGAATATTGGCTTCAAACTGTGAATATGCTACATTCTCTTGTGGAGTTGCACTTACCCAGTTGTGGACTTTTCCATCTGCCTCGCTATCTTCCTTCTCTAAATTTTTCATCCCTTTTGGTGCTTGACCTCTCCAACAATGGTTTCAACTCCACAATTCCTCACTGGCTGTTTAACATTAGTTGCCTTGTAACCCTTGATCTAAACTCCAACAATCTCCAAGATGAACTTCCAGAGTCATTTGCAAGGTTGAATTCTCTCCAACACCTTGATTTGTCAGGAAATTCATATATTGGAGGTCAGTTACCTAAACATTTGGGGAAGCTATGCAATTTACAGTCCTTGAAGCTTTCCAGGAATAGCATCACTGGTGAGATAACAGGTTTCATCAATGTCTTATCTGAGTGCATTAATGGCAGCATAATGAGCCTAGACTTGGGATACAATAAGTTGACAGGTAATCTACCCATATCTTTAGGACATCTTAATAACTTAAGGTATCTTTATCTTTGGTATAACTCGTTTCAAGGTTCAATTCCTCCATCGGTTGGAAACCTATCGTGTTTGGAGGAATTCTACCTCTCAGGTAACCAAATGAAAGGGATACCAGAAAGTCTAGGGCAACTCTCAGCATTGAAAGTCTTAGATCTCTCTGAAAACTTATGGGAAGGCGTCATAACTGAAGCTCATTTTATGAACCTCTCAAGCCTAACAGACTTATTATTGACCAAGCCCTCATCAAACATTACCTTGGTTTTTAAAATCAATACTGACTGGGTTCCTCCTTTCAAACTCAGATACATCAAAATCATATCATGCCAACTGGGTCCTAAATTTCCGATATGGCTTAGAAATCAAAGTGAGTTGATGACAGTGGTTCTTTACAACAATAGGATTTCAGGCACCATACCAGATTGGTTCTGGCAATTGGATTTGAAACTACAAGAACTAGGTGTTGCTTATAATCAACTACGTGGAAAACTACCAAGCTCCATAAACTTCCTTTTCCCATCCGCTGTTGATTTAAGTTCGAACAACTTTGAAGGTCGTCTCCCAGTCTGGTCATCCAATGTGACAAAGCTTTTTTTAGGTGACAATGTGTTTTCTGGATCAATTCCTCAAAACATTGGTGAAGTAATGCCCTTCTTGACAGATTTTGATGTCTCCAGGAACTACCTAGATGGTAGCATTCCAAAATCCTTTGGTAATTTGAAGGAATTGCTTAATTTGGTTGTCTCGCATAATCATTTATCTGGTGAAATTCCTCGGTTTTGGAATAACTTACCTTTCTTGCTTATATTAGACATATCACACAACAACTTTTCTGGTCCAATTCCCAAATCAATAGGTTCTCTTAGTTTCATCAGATTTCTAATACTCTCTAACAATAGTCTTTCCGGTGAACTTCCTTCCTCCTTTAAAAATTGTACTTCAATGGAAAGTCTTGACCTTGGGGACAATAAACTCTCTGGAAACCTTCCAGCTTGGATAGGAGAAAGATTGCCATCACTGTCGGTTTTACGTTTGCGGTCCAACTTCTTCAGTGGAAACATACCTTCTCAAATATGTAGTCTTTCTGCTCTTCACTTTGTGGACCTATCACACAATAATCTGTTAGGACTCATTCCTCCATGTCTAGGAAACTTGAGTGCGATGAAAGTTAAACCTTCAGAAACAGAGCAATATGAGGGAAGCTTGCAAGTTGTGACAAAAGGAAGAGTTTTGGAATATAACTCCACTCTTTACCTTGTTAATAGTCTAGACCTGTCAAAAAATAATTTGTCAGGAGAGGTGCCGATAGAGCTCACAAGCCTTATTCATTTGGGCACCTTGAATTTGTCATGGAATCTTTTGACAGGAAAAATTCCATTACAAATTGGAAACTTGGAATGGTTAGAAACTCTCGACCTCTCATGGAACAAGCTTTCAGGCCCTATTCCACCCAGTATGGCTTCATTGAGATTCTTGAATCACTTGAACCTGTCATACAATAACTTGTCTGGGGAAATACCATCAACCAATCAATTTCAAACTCTCATCGATCCCTCAATTTATGAGGGCAACCTAGCACTTTGTGGGCATCCACTAACAAAAGAATGCCAAGGGAGTCATGGATCAACTCAGGTTCCTGGTGGAGATGGAAAAGTGAAAGATGATGAAGATGGAAAAAATCTTAACAAGCTATGGCTTTTCACTAGCGTGGGACTGGGTTTCATAGTGGGGTTTTGGGGAGTTTGTGGCCCTTTGTGTATCAAGAAGTCTTGGAGATACGCTTATTTTCAGTTTCTTGACAAAACAAAAGATCAGATTCTTGTATTTATCCTGAAAAATGTTGTGCGTCTAAAGAGAAAACTCTTAGAGATGAGAGAAACTGGTCAAATTCAAATGTAAACAAAAATTATCCGTAAGTATTTGTAATTGAATAAATGCTCTTCTGAGCCGTCTTTCAAATCATAGATTACAAGTGTAGACTTTTCTTTAATCCTTTGCTTTTTCATGAAAAATTATCTATAAGTATTTGTATTTTAAGTTTGATAGCTTTGACATGTCCTATTCTCCAGACCATTCCATCCACACGTCTCATCATGATAACATTTGTGGAAACTTTTGCTCCTTCGAGAATTAATGATTAAATGGACCACCACATTCTTGCAACTCAAGTAATGACATCAGACTAAAGTCTGATTTCCAATTCTACATTCATATTATGTGCGTGCAGCAAGAGTATGATAGGGACGAAGTCGGATTCTAAATATAACAAAGATGTTGATTTGACAAATGAAAACATTATGATCCTATATCAAACAAAAATAGCGTTGCTCTCATCCAAGCGCACAGGATATAAATATTGGTGTGTGAGAAAAATTGTTACATTATCTTTTTAGCTTCAAACCTCCAATCACATTCACATCGCAAAACTTCCGCGATCAAATGCTTAAAGGACCACCAATGTCCTCGGAAATGGGAACAAAAATGAAGACTTCTAATTGGGTTTTAAATATTCCGGTCTCTTTACATATCATTCATAGTCCACAACTTCAAATGCTGTCTTCAACTCTTCACACAATGATACAAACAAGCGGACAAGACTTGTTATGTTTTTAAATTTGGAAATTATCAAATTGGACAACATTTTGTTTTTTTGGGTTAATTGCAATAACATACATGTGCTTTTCTAATGTGGTTTACTATTCAACTAATTGATTTAATTACAATGTCTCTCATTCTGTTCATCAAACTCTATGAAGTCCGATGGTTGAATGAACTGTTAGGTTCAAAATAATCAATTACTAATTCATTATATATATATATATATATAATTTTTTCAAAAAGGAAGAGGAAACATTGCGGCTACCTCCTTGGAGGAAGGGGCTGGTGACCTTGCTGATGATAGAAGTAAAATTACTGATAGAAGATTGAGAGATATAGGTTGAAATGTAAATGTCTTTGCCCATGTCCGTTTCGCTAATTTCTTTAGATGGTGAACTTACATAAATTTTGCATTGTACACCTTTAATTACGCTCGTGCGGTTGTATGATGTGCAATTTTCTTGGCTCATGGAGTTTATCTTCACTAGCCACAGTTTTATGTAGACTAAAAACCTCAAATATTCTCCCACTTAATTTAGTCATATTCTTCTAGACGATCTGATTTTGAAGAATCCAAGTGCAACATTTCTAAAATATTAGCATTTGTCGGGGTCGTTGTCATTGACCCCAAAGTCATTATGACAAGGAATAAACTCCTGGAAAAGCATTTTATCAAACAGTGGCTTCTCAGGTTTGAAACTTTGGCTAATTATGCTGAAAGGTTTCACATTTTAGGTAATATATTGGCGAGTTCAGGTCTCAGGAGAACCCGCTCCGGGAAATTTAAGTTACCTGCACTGCTGCACAGGGATTTCAGCAGTTGTACCACTCTTTATTTGAATGCCCGTAATCTTTTAGTTTCTCTTGTCTTTAAATTTAACAACAGTTTAGTTTCATTACAAATCAAAGGCAAGGAAAAGAAAAAAAATCAAAATTTGTGTGAGGCTTAGTTTAGTTTTGAACTTTTGATGACAGTTTATAGGCTCCCAATACTTGAGTGGGGCAAAACAGAACTTGTGAAAGCCACTTTATTTGAATTAGCGTGGAACTCATCCTAATTTCATACAAGCAACTTTCTTATAAAACTAAAGTTTAAGAGATGAAGAGTAATGTAAATTTGTAGTTCGAAAAAGAAAAAGAAGAAAACAAAAGCATTAGCATCGTATTAGGACATGGTGATGATGTATCTTGCCATCACTCTCAGTTTTCTTCTCATTTTGCCGGTCTCCTGAGGCGAGCCAAGCGTAGTGAGACCACCAAGAGTAGCCTGTCCTTAACGTCATCCACGCATCGAAAATAGGCAACCCTCCAAGACTTCTTCACTACCAGAGTTCCACAAACTCCCCAGAACCCCAAGATAAATCCGAGCACTATGCTGCTGTAAAACCACGGCTGTTTATAGAAATCTTTGTCTTCATCACCTTTCTCCTGGCTACTGGGAAAATGAGGTGTTTCTTTGTCCATGTTGCATGTATTGGATAGTGGAGAGCCACAAAGTGCAGGGTTACCCACATAGATAGATGGATCATTGAGGGTTTGAAATTGATTGGTTGATGGGATCTCTCCAGAGAGATTATTGTATGAAAGGTTCAAGTGAGTCAGGAAAGTTGAAGAAGTTAAGCTAGGCGGAATTGCACCGGAAAGTTGATTTCTAGAGAGGTCTAAAGTTTCCAATCTTTGTAAGCTTCCAATGCTTGCTGGTATTTTTCCAGTCAAATGGTTCATAGACAAGTTCAGGATGCCCAGTCGTGTTACATTTGTCAGGTCAGGCACCTCCCCAGACAGGCTGTTAGCAGACAGGTCGATGCTATTCACAAGATAGAGAGTATTCTCATACATGTACTCTCTTCCTTTGGTTGCCACCATTAGCTGCCCTTCATATCTTCGACTTTCAAGATTAAATGTCATGCCACTCAAGTTGCCTATGCACGTGGGAATTGATCCTGAAAGATTATTATGAGCAAGATCCAGTATATGAAGAGACGAGAGCCCGCATAAATTTGAGGGAATCTTTCCGTGAAACAAATTTGATCGAAGACTTAAAATCAACATAGATGGGAGCATTTTTCCTATCCATGATGGAATTCTACCCGAAAGTCTATTGTCTCCAAGTTTAAGGGTATTCATGTTTGTGCAGTTCTTCAAGGCAGAAGGGATATTTCCGGAAAGATTGTTGTTGCTCAGGGTCAAGAATTTCAGTGATGCACTTAGTGAGCCCAAGGAAGTTGGTATCTGGCCAGATAAATTGTTATTTGACAAGTCTATGACATATACATCTGGAATGTTTTTCCAGAAATCAGGGATTTTTCCAGTCAGATGATTATTGGAGAGGACCAGAGTCAGCAAAGAATTTAGTTTCCCCATTGACAAGGGAATGGTGCCATTCAGGGAGTTAAAAGAGAGATCAACATCTGACAACATGGGCATTTTTTCACCAATGTCTTCAGGAATTGGTCCAGAAAAAATATTGTTGTCCAAATGAAATGAACTGACATTTGATGAAAGTGCTGGCAAAGGACCCGTGAAGAGGTTGTAATTCAAGAAAACAATCGCTTGAGCACTGAATTTTATTGTGGTTGGCACCGTACCAGTCAATTGATTGTAACTAAAGTCTAGAACATCCAGAAACAAATTTAACTTCCAAAACCAATTCGGTATGGGTCCTGAAATATTAGCATGCCAAACAGCCACATATTTTAGCTCGTTCTGATTTCTCAGCCAATTAGGAAATTTTGGACCCACATGACATGATTTGAGATTGAGGTACGTGAGTTTGAAAGGTGGGAGCCAATCAGAAGGAACATTGAAATGCAAGGTGGTGTTACTATATTGTTGGACAATGGACAACTCCTTTAAGCTGGTGAGATTAGACAAATGAGCTTCTGTTATGACACCCTCCCATTGATTATTTTTGATATCTAAAACAACTAAAGACGAGAGCTGTCCTAGACTAACTGGAATTGTTCCTCTCATCCCATTTTCTGAAAGGAGGAATTCTTCTAAGGATGACAAATTTCCAATGGATTCTGGGATTGAACCCGAAAATGAGTTTCCCATTAGTCGAAGATATTTCAAGTTCTTCAGGTGTCCTAAGGATTCAGGAAGAAACCCACCCAGTTTATTGTACCCCAAATGCAATAACTCTAAGCTACAATTGGTGCATTTTGACAAAGCATCAATGAATTCTGTGATCTCACCACTAATGCTATTGAAAGAAAGGTCAAGCACTCGTAAATCGCAAAGCTTGCCTAATCTTCTTGATAAAGTACCTTCTATAAATGAATTCTCAGACAAATCAATATGTTGGATAAATTTTAAGTCTGCAAATTCATCCGGAAGCTCACCCTGGAAATTGTTAGAGCTGAGGTCAACATAAACAAGATCCGTCAAGTTGAAAATCCAGGAAGGTATTGAAGAGTTGAAGCCATTGTTAGAGAGATCAAGTACTGAAAGGGACGTCAGGTTAACAAGTGGAACTGAAGGAGGAATGTTAGAAAGTCCACAAGCTGGCAAGTGCAGTTTCTCAAGTGATGGAAGCATGTTCAAAGCTTGAAGCCAGTGATTTTTAGCTTTGCTAAGATCAACACTTGCCAAATTTAGATATTTCAGAGAAGAAAGACCTGATAACCAGTGTAGATCATTCTGGTTTGACTCAATCGAATAACTATTAAGATCAAGATAGAGTAACCTTGAAAGGTTTCCCAGGTTTGGAGGAATAGCTCCTCCAAAGGATGCACCAGAGAGATTGAGATATCTCAATGTCTTAAGTGATCCAATGAAGTCTGGAATTGGGATTCCTTCAAAATTGTTCATGCTCAGGTCTAAGTATGTCAAATATTTCAAATCAAGCAAAGAGGAACTTATCTGACCACCTAAAGCATAATCCGCTCTGTTGCCAAGTTTGAGGTGCGTGACGTGTCCTGTATTGAGGCTGCATTGCACACCATCCCATTGACAGCAGTCCTTGCCAACCCAAGAAGACAGCCCGAGTGAAGTATCCATGAGACCTGTTTTGAACTTGAGAAGAGCTTTTCTCTCATTCTCTATGCAACTGATGTTGTGATTGGTGTCACAGGAGCCAAGTCTAACAGTTTCAAGATAAGAAAAGATTACAAGTAGCAAAAGGAATAGACAGGAGGTTTTGGTATGTGCCATGATTATTATTGCAGCTCTGAATTATTGTGGAATGCACTTGACGATTTCACAGCACTACTTATAGATTAGTTGAAGTTGTTGGGTCATTATCTAGTGGGTCTACATATCCTTTTTCGGTAATTGTTTGTACAATCTTTGATACCGAAAATTGTGCTTGAAATGCCAAAAGCATAGAAATTTTAAATTGACAACTTGCTGTCACTAGTGGTTCCGCTTCAATGCAATTATTCTACACTAACTATTACAAAACCACACAAAATGGGACATAGAATTATCGGTTCAAGTTTTAATTGCAGCCCATTGTACTCATCAAAAAGGAAAATCCCTCTCTCTCCGGGACTGGTTGTCAGAAAATTATTAAAAATATATATATGTATCGAGCAATGGGGTTGCTCTTTCCTTAAGTTGGTGGGGCAGATTAGGCGAATCAATAATGAAGTCTTCGTTGTTGTGAAGTGGAGTCCATTAAGGCTGCTGTGTGGTACTTCCTATCCTATATGGTTAATATATGTCTCGTATATATGAGTTTTATAATAGAAATACTTAATTTTAAAAAATAAGGATCCATCAATTAAATTAATTTATTATATATATATTTTTTAAATAAGTTATTTTTTTATATTTAATTTAAATATAATATATAAATTTTATTGATTGATCCTTATTTTTTAAAAAAATATTATTTTTATATATAACTATGTGGAGGAAATCAACTAGTCCATATAGATAAGTCTGGGGTGTGGGGCCAACACACCCCGCTTGTTGATCTTTATCGAAGCTGAAAAAGTCTTCTCTCTCCGGGACTAGTTGTCCTCAATGGGAAATTATTTGAAAAAAGAATATATATCGAGCAGTGAGGGTGTTCTTTCCTTAAGTTGGAGGGCAGATTACAGTGAATCAATAATGAAATCTTCATTGCTGTGAAATGGAGTCCATTACGGCTGCTGTGTGGTAGTCCCCATCATATATTGTTAATTATATGACATATATATCTATATATATAAAATTGTGTAGGGTTAGTTGATGGAGCGGAGTGAAATCAACTAGCCCATTGGAGGATACAGATATGTCTAGGTCTGGGGACAACATCTCCACAGTATGGTACTTCATTTATAAGGATATTTTTGAAGGGTTTCGATATAAATATTATTGTAATCCTATTAAAAAAATAGTGGAAGTAATTTGAGCTATACGAAGTGGATGTAGCTAAACCGTAGAATTATTATAATTCTCTGTGTTTTCTCTTCTTTTTTGTGCTTTATTATTGTGTTTCTATTAAACAACATATATGAAATTGACTCTACTAATCACTGATTGTCAACTCCATTGTGGGAGTTGCGAGAAGCACTTGGAAGTTGGAACAGATAAAGCAATTTTGAAGTGGGTAGAGATTAGTGGCTGGTGGCTTTACTAGAGCTAAATTAGCTATTAAATGTTAAGGTAGATCCAAACTTAGTAGAAGCACCAAAATGGCCTTCTGACTAGTGTGACAAATATAACTTCAAACATTTTTGTATTTCAAATATTTTATATTTTATGTTGGGACACTAGTATTAGGCTTCCAAGCCAACTGTTATAATTGTGTACGATCAAGCAAATTTCATAGGAAAGAAAATAGAATTTCTCATTGTGAATGAAAATCAAGAGTGTTGGTTTACAAGAACAAAAAATACATATAGATAATAATAATAAGGCAAAAGACCAAACTACCATTACAACAAGAATATATTACAAGAGATATGTTAACTCTAATTCCAATCACTTTGTTATAAATAAGTAAATTATTTTATTTTGTTAGAATATTGTGTAGGAGCAGAAAATATATTTTTTAAAAAAATATTATAATTGTGGTGTATATGCATACTTTATTCTTCCATGAAAAGTGTGTCATGGCAGCCTATAATCTCCCCATAATTTAATGATTGTCATCTAAAATAGAAAGGGAAGGTCATTCAAGCTAGACTTAGTGCCATAGTGGAGTTGTTGAATGTAGATACCATTTTGAACCAAAGCTTGACTTGAAAAAATAACAGAATGAGAGTCTATATGTCAGCCGCCATATGTCAGCCGCCACATGAGTCAAATTCTTTGTGCAAAATTATTGGTAATGGATGGAAGTATCATAATTATAAGGTTATGGAGCATCTCCAATGGGCTAATGGATTGTGAAAAAATTAAAGTCTACATAGGATAGATAGACATGGACTTAAAATATGTTGTTTTGCAATTGTTTGCATTCATTGTCAAGCTGCAATAGCAAAAAAAAAAGAAAAAAAAATTAACACTGTCAACACGACTTTCTATTTTAGAGGATCTATTGGACAGCCAACTTGACAAATGAAAATTCATTATGGCACAAAATTAGGAAAAAAAATAAAAAAATTGAGTGGTAAAAGAACAAACACAGGAACCTTTTTATGGCTTTCTGCTACAGTTCTCTATCGTTTCTTTCATTCACTTTCCTATAAGAAAAAATAGAGGAACCTCTACTTGTCTCCATTTTCTACAAATTTACTAGTATGTATTTTTTATTAAAAAGAATTTGAAGAATCGAACATGTTATTTGTATTGTATATGAAGGGAAAAATCAATTTTAGATTATGTAGAAACGTGGATTCTAAAAAATTTTCTAAACAAAAATATATCCAATCGATGCTAGTAATAACAATTCAATAATTAAATTAATAAGATCGAATCTTATTTTGCATGAAGATTGAATTGATCCATTTTGATTCACAGATTCTTCACCACCCAATCTTCCTTATTATAACTCTTCACAAAAAAAAAAACATATAAGCACAATTTTGAAGAATCAAATCAAGCAATCTTATCTGTAAAAATCAAAAAATAATTTTCTTGATTTCTTATGAGGTGGGTGGCAATATGGTGTCTATAATCAATGGAAGTCTTTGGTTCAAGTAACCAAAAATTATCTTCTTGTTTTTTTTTTTTTTTGGTTACCAACATAAAGCGACCTTTTATAATGGTAGGCTAGGGTTTTTAATTTAGCAAAGAATCCAATTTCCTTTTTAAATTAAAAGACTTAGTTGCTATCTAATAAGGAACTTCCAATATGGAATCAAGTTCTTTATTGGCTTGAAATTCTTTACTTTTAATTTAATAAGGAATCCAATTTCTATTAAATTAAAACTCCTTTAATTTAATTTAATATGAAATTCAGTTCTAGTTAAATTAAATTACTATTTTCATTAATTAATTAAACGATTTTTCATTAAATCAATTGATTCTAAATCATTATTAATTTAATGACACCATTTAGAATTGCACTCAGACCTCTATAGATAATTAATAATTAACAATTAATTAAATAATTATAAATATTTAAATAATCAAATTATTTAAATAATTCATGAACGTGTTCATAAAATTTATATGTACACTAATAATTGGACAATCTAATTATATTTTTCCCGTTGTTTCTTTATATGGTTGTGAGCTAGTAAGGGGACTGAATGAACCTACAATTTGAGCTCTAATAATATCAAAATTATTAATTAAACTCTATAATTAATAATTCACTATTATTAATTTTAAAGTTACTCCACTAAAAATTTAAGGTTACACTCTCAAAATTGTAAATGTTTTACACAATCTGAATTTTCAATGTCCATCGATTTAATCATTTCATATGGTTCGATTTTCCATGAGTGGTTCATAATTAGAGCCACATCATAAAGTCTGTTATCCCTTTCTAATTATATCTAGTTTTATTAAGTACTATTGATTATCTAATGAATAATATATCCAAAACAATTTATGAATTTATCTTTCCATTTCCTCATAAAGAGAAATTCAAACATTTTTATTGTTCAAGACTCGAATCAACACTTAAAGGAACTACTCATCTATTTCTCGTAAGAATGAGTGAATTTTATTATTGTGTAGAATGTTCCTAGCTATTTATTAAATCATATGTCTAGAATACAAAGCTTATTGACCATAAATCTATAACAATCTCACTCATGTAAATAAAAAAAATATAACTCAATAAATAGGAGTTCATAAAACACTCAGAATTAAGATCAATCCATATATGATCATCTAATCGACAAATATAAATTTCTTTATTTAACGAATATTAATAAGAAATTCATTTTTATCGTGATCTAATCCTATATAATCTCTATTTTAATATAAGGTGGCTCTATTTTCATATCGTCATATGAACGATCTCGGATAAGATCATCATATCAAATATGAAATGAACTACAACTGTAGATTTATCACAAATAAAGTACCCAGTTTTGTTTACTTTCTATGGACTCTTTAGATTACTGATCTCAAACTGATAAATCACATTCACCCAATAATAGTGTATTTAATACATTTGAAACTTGAAAAACAATGAAACAAATATACAAAAAAATATCTGGTTTATAGTAGAATTTGATCTGGATCTTTGGTTGTTCAATTAGGGTTGGATTTCAATCACGAAATTGGAAGGAAATCTCAATTCACAATGTAAAATACCTTGCCCTTAGTGTTTTTGCTCTTTGTTTTCCTCTTCTATTCTCCGTTTTTCGTTTCCTTTTGCATGTGTGTGTTGCACACTTAAAAAACAGATATCTATTGCCCATTTTATATTAGGAGTGACTGGTTTGCAGCAGTTATTTCTCAACCCACAAAAAAAATAAATAAATAAATAAACTGCCCACTAAAACATTGCCACCGACAGTTTACAAAGCTCATCTAACTCTATTGGATCCTGGATCACGGTGTTAGATCTGGGTTTGGGTTTTGGGTCATCTTGGGTGAACCTGACCCAAGACCCATATAACTTAACATCTCCCACTCACACAAGATGAACCAAATAGAACTAATAGAGAAAAGAAAAAAACCATAAGTGACCCATTTTTATAATAAGGAGTACAAGTATTTATATAGATAAATACATTGTGTGACCTATGAACAACAAAATCTGTGATAGGATTTACTTTTTAAATCTCAATTGTACTTCTATACAAGAGATTATCAATTTATTTATTATTATGTCCTAGATTTAATAGAATTTTATTTTTTTAAGCATATTCAATCCCTTTAACATAACATGCTTGATCCTCTAATGTTTCATATAATTACAATTATGATTCCAAATCACAATTTGTCGACATGTAAATATATGAAAAATAAAATTAATTAAATTTTCCTACCTCACTTTCATCTCTCAATCAACTAAAATGATTGACATCATATAAATGTCTCATAAGCCACATTATCATGGTCATAGAAAACATACTAATGATACAAATATCACTTCGTTATTTTGAGATAAAGTGAATAGTCACTGACGATATAGGTAGAAGTTTTTACGAACTTCAATGAAACTTACATAATGAGGAATTAGGGATAAATTCATTCATTTTCCATGTCAGTTATAATAAGCACACGCGGTATGAAATGCATGTTACAATGAATCTTACACCTCAATAGGGACGCGTATGTCTATTATATTTAGATTATTCATTGTACAAATCTTAGTTCAGATGTTCTCCTAACGTCTAACCTGAGTTTCTAAAAGCTCGCTTTCTAAGCCCTCTTGTTAAGAAACTCACATCTGGCTTAATCAGATTCTCATGATGGTGGAGATACACCACGAGCGGTTATATTATTAACGTTTAGTGTAGAACCTCATCTTGGCTATGGTCAATGCGACATTTCATATATTCTAAGTCCTTGAAAGAACAAACTCCAATTTATTCCCTAAAATATATGCGTCTCATCTTGGATTGCCTTCTTAGCAACCAAGGTGATTGTACGTGTAAGAATACCAGTCTCCAACCTGATGATATACTTTATATAATTCAAGTGAAATGAATATGTGCTAATATTATGAAATAAATCTAATGTATTTATTCACAAATGGATATAGTTCAAAGTGACAATTACAATACTATAATCTACGCAAACCTAAAGACCTAGCATGTGATTTAAAAATATCTCTCGTTACAGTTTTTGTAAGCGGGTCAGCAACCATTTTATGTGTAGATATATATTTGATCATTACATTTTTCTTTATCACTACATCTCTGATAAAATTGTATTTTGTCTCTATATGCTTCGATTTACTATGATACTTTGCATTTTTAGTATAGGCAATAGCTGCTTGACTACCACAATAAATGGTAACTAGCTTCTTTGCATCAACTTCTAAAATCAAATCTTCTAAAAATCTCTTAAGCCATATTGCTTCTTGAACTGCTGCTGAACATGCTATAAATTTAGCTTCCATGGTGGACAACGCAATACATGACTATCTCTTACTACTTCAAGAGATAACACCTTGGCTGAGAAAAAATGCATAACCTAAAGTAGATTTTCGCTCAACCAAGTCACCTCCCTAGTCGGCGTCTGTATACCCAAATAAATGTATGTTACCACCTCAGTAGCATAGGGAGTAGTCTGCAGTCCCCTTCAAATATGCTAATATTCTTTTCACAGCGATCTAATGTTTCTGACTAGGATTGGATTGATATCTAGTAACTAATCTAATTGCATAATAGATATTAGGTCTCGTGCACATCATAGCGTACATAAGACTTCCAATAGCACTGGAGTAAGGAATTCTTTGCATTCTTTCATGCTCTTGTGGAGTCTTAGGGCATATATCGAGATTAAGAGTTTATCCCTTGGAGATGAGAGTATCTATAGGCTTACAATCAGTCATATGGAATCGGTCGAGAATATTTTTAATTTAAAGCTCTTGTGATAAAGCTAAAATTCTTCTTAAACGATCTCTTTTAATTTTAACTCCTAAAATATAGACAGCTTCTCCTATGTCTTTCATCTCGAAAGTTGAGGATAATCATTCTTTTATGGTCATCATAAACTCTTTGTCATTTCCGACTAATAAAATATCGTTCATGTATAAAGACAAAATTATTAATTTGTCTTTTACCCATTTGACATACTTGGAATCTATAGGATAGTACTGTCTCATGAAAACGAAAGTACCATTGTCTGAAGGATTGTTTCAAACCATAAATGGATCTCTTGAGCTTACAAACTTTTTACTCTTGACATTTTGAAAAAAAATTCATTGGATCTTCCATATAAATTTCTTCCTCCAATTCTCCATTGAGAAAAACTATCTTTACATTCATTTGATGTAATTCCAAGTCCATGTGTGCAAAGATGGCTAATATAAGACGAATTTAAGCAAACCTTACCACAGGAGAGAAGGTTTTTTCATAATCTATACCCTCCTGTTGAGTATATCCTTTCGTTATTAATTTCGTTTTATATCTTTCCATTGAGCCATCTGCCCTATGCTTGATACAAAGAACTCATTTGTTTCCAATGGTTTTCCGATCAGGTGGTAAGTCAACCAAGTCCCAGACGTGATTGCTTTTCATTGAATCCATCTCTTCTTCCATAGCTCTAATCCAAAATTCTTTAGTACGTGAATTAAGAGTCTCATTTACATTCTTTGGCTCATCATTATCATGTGAAGTAAGCATTAAAGCTTCCCATTTGATCTCAAATCAACGACGAGGAACAACTTTACGATCGCTTCTATGAATTGATGATTTCGAGGGTACTAATTCATTAGTCTCTATACTCCCACTGGGAACAAATAAAAGAGCTCTTTCAATAGCTTTATTGCTCCCACTAGGGACAGAGTATTCAGGTAATTCTCTGTCTATCTCTAGTTGAGTGTTCGAATGTACATCATCATATGATTCACTTAATTCATAAAATTGAAAATCTTTTTCAACTTCACCCCTGCTAGGAAATTCATTCTCCAAAAAATTCACATCACGTGACTCCAATTCAGTTATGCTTCCATCTGAATTTTCTCCTATAAATACATATCCTTTTGAGTGCTTAGGGTATCTAATAAAGATATATTTCTTTCCTCTAGTACCCAACTTTCCATATTTGTTGGACAAGTTATGTACATATCATGCGCACCCTGAAGGTCGCATATAGATGAAATCAGGTTTCCTACCTATCCATAATTTATAAGATGTGGAAGACACTGACTTGGTAGGGACCCTATTCAAAATATAAGTAGCTGTCAGTAGTGCATCTTTCCAATAAGTTATTAGGAGGTTTGCTTGTGCCATTATAGATCTTACCATCTCTAATAAAATTCTATTTCTTCTTTTCGCTACACCATTTTGTTGTGAAGTCCTAGGAATGGTCAATTGTCTAAAAATACCTTTCTCTTAACACAACATCTCAAATTGTTCAGAGAGATATTTTCATCCTCGATCAGTTCGCAAGACTTTGACAGTTTTATCTAACTGATTCTCCACCATGTTTGGATATAATCTAAAACAATCTAATGCTTCAGATTTATGAGAGATCAGATAAACATGACCATAACGAGTGTAATCATCTATGAAAGTTATAAAATACGAAACGCCACTTCTAGCTCTAACATTTTTAAGTCCACAAATATCAGAATGAACTAACTGTAATGGATTCTCAGCCCTAATTCCTTTTCCAAATAGTTTTCTAGTTGTTTTTCCTACTGAATAATTTTCACATATAAGTAAATCTATCTTATTGAGAAAACTTAAAAGTCCCTCTTTAGTCAATCTATTCATTCAATCTTAGCCACTATGCCCTAATCTAGCATGTCAAGTATTAACATTGACATTTGCAATATCAGAAGAAGCAATTAATGAAAAACAACTATCATCATCATAATAATCGTTCATCTCGGTATTCAATATACTAAAACCATCCAATAAATAACTAATGCCAATCCTAACAGAATCCAAATAAATATTCATACAATTACTATGAAAGTTTAAAATATATCCTAATTTAAGAAGTATTGGTACAGAAACTAAATTTTTTCGAATACCAAGAGCAAATAATACATCATAAAGATAAAGTACTTACCTCCATATAAAACAAGTTTGCAAGTGTCAATACCCTTCACCTCAACACGTGAGTTATTTGTCATATATATCTATCTTGATCCTTGACTTATTCGACAATACTCCACAAATGCTCCTCGATCTCTAGCTATATGATCGGTTGCTCCTGAGTCTACAGTTCATAAAGGATGAGATTCAGTGAGTAATACTAAGCTAGAAACATAAGCATAATTAAATGTGTCGGAGTAACATTATACCTTTTCCTTCATTTGCTCAGTACGTTCACGAGCAAAATGACCCAGCTGACCGTAGTTGAAACAGGTTATTTTGGCTTTGTTCTTCCTAGCTCTAGTGCGTTTGCCCTTCTTGTGCTTTCCGGTCTCATTTTTCTTAAACTTGGAATTTATATTCCCTTTCTTAAAGTTCCTCTTTCATCTATTGCACTTAAAGTCTAAGTCTTTACGCTTGCTGGATTCAACCATATAAAGCTTACTAGAAGCCTTAGCCGCTTCTAAACGCTCATCTTCCAATTCAACACGACATGCAATATCATCAAATGTCTTGATGTTAGCATTGTGAGTCAATGTTGATCTTCATATTCTCCCAACTGAAGGGTAGAGATCGGATCATAGCTTGTACTCACTGCTCATCGATAAGATTACACCCAGCAGTCTTGAGTTCACAAATCATGTTTGACATCTCTTTAAGGTGCTACCTCATGGTATGATTTTAGCACTTCTTATAGGTGTCAAACTTAATAGTGAGCCTCTTCAACTTAATGGTTGAAGTACCACCATATTTGTCTTTTAAGGTCATCCACATGTCCTAGGCAGTCTCATAATCTTCATATATGCACATGAGATCATCGTCCATGCTGCTCAGGATCGTAATTCGAGCAATGTTATTCTTCTTTTTCCAAGTCTAATAGATCTCCATGTCTTTTCTACTTTGAGTAGATGTACCTAAGTAGGGCAATACTATAGTATTTGTCAGGGTCTTAAGAGCATCCTGCTCTTCGAGAATATACTGAATTTTTTGGTGCCAGATATTATAATTGTCACCATTCAGTTTCTTTCCCTTGTTTAGTTCAACAATTATATTCTTTGAAGTTAAAGTCATTTCCTAAAATGATATCCATTTCTATTTAGAGACTTACTATCCATATCCTTCTATTTCTATACTATCGCATCTACTATCATTTCACTATAATATTGCAACAACCAGACACTCATAAATATGAAAAATGAATTTTTGGATAGGAATCGAAAAAGTAGTCAAGCCACTCATCATCATCCACTTCCAATTATTCACTAAACCATACTTGTAAGTGTATTTGCCAAAGCAATCCTAATGTCATTCCTTAATGTAATTAGAATACCCACATAGATATCATTATACATAATGCAATATGAATAGAACAAGATTGCATAAATTATAGATAAAAAAAAAAAAAAAAATTACACTATCCATAAGCTATGCATAATCTGAAATATCCAATATAAATGAAAGTACTATATACAATATAATAATAATAAAAGAAATACAACATCAATCAGACAGATAAAGGGTATGTGAATCAATCTCCTTATGATACTCTCTCATATACTGATCGAAATCAATTGTCAACTCCGAATCCTCCTCGTCTGATGAGATGTCTATCACCTCAATCATCTCATCATCAGAAGTATCCATAACATCGACGTCCTCATCATTGTTTGATATCTCTATAATCTCAATATCATCCTCGTCATCCGATATAACTATAACATCAGTCAAATATCCAAAAGGCAGTAATCCGGAGGCTCGACACCCTCCTCGTCATCTTATATGACTATAACATCAGTTGGATTAGAGCTAGCAATTTGGAACCTGACACAACGAGTCGACACGAAACTGACACGATTATTACGGTTAGGGTTGAGCATAAATGAGTTGGATAAATAAATGAGTTAACCCATCCAACCCATTTACTAATCGTATCGGGTGTGTGTTTTCTTAAACGAATAACAGGTTGACCCGTTTAATAGGGATAAAAAGGTAATTTCATATTGAAAGGGTATTCATAGAATTTTAGTAATAGGTATATATATTTTTATGTTTTGAATTGTATTTGTGAATCATTGTATTTTTTTACATTTTGGATTGTATTTATGGATTTAAGAGATTTTATGTACTTTATTTTAATTTTATTTTTTATTAGATCTATATTAAAATTTAAATATATTAAATATGGTTAAATAGATCATAAATGGGTCATTAAATATGTTAGCTAAATGGGTCATTAAACGTGTCGGCTAAATGGATCACTAACCGGTCAATAAATGGGTTAGTAAACAACCTGTAAATAAACGGGTTAATCGTGTCGTTTCCATGTCGACCCATTAATAATCGTGTCGTGTTTGTGTTGAAGGGGTTCGACCCGTTTACTAATCGTGTCATGTTCGTGTCGTGTCCAACCCGACCCGTCAACCTAAATTGCCACCCCAAAGTCGGATAATCAAAAGGCACATAGTCCAAAGGCTCGACTGCCTCCTCATCATTAGAAATGACTATAACATCACCTAGATAATTAGAAGGCACATAATCTGGAGGCTCGACGCCCTCCTCGTCATTAGAAATGACTATGATATCATTTGGATCATAAAAAATATCGATGATGTCAGGACTCGAAAGTATCTCAATAACTTCCTCGACTCCCTCATCAGAATTGGTAAAGTAATGAATAACACGATAGACCATCTATAAAATTTATCATGTTAAACATATTAATCAATTTAGCATAACTAACACTAAATATAATAATTTTATTAAATTAATATGTTAAGAAAAGAAATAAGAATTTAATTTAATTTAATACTAATTTTTATTTTATTAATTTATTAAAAAAATTTAAATTTTCTAGCGACCGGAACCACTGTTGCTGGTGGCGCGTAAGGGTCACATGCTGACGACCGTCGAGGTCACACGTCGACAGTCACAAGTCATTGGTCGCATGTGCAGCGTAACGCCAACCACAACTGCTCACCTTTGCGACATGTGGCTAGCTCTGATGCGGCCACACGTCCTAACACGTGGCTCATCCATATGCTTCCACGTCATGTGATACGTGGCACAACCTAGTTCGTCCATTCCATGTGACACATGGTTGCACTAGATAGTGCCACAACCACCACACATGTCTTTACCAAAGTGTGACATATGGTGCCATGTGGCCGAATTGTATTGTGCCACATAGCATACATGTGGCTTACCCTGAATGGTTCATTTGCTCTCCATATGGCTCCATCAGAGACTAACACGTCGCCTTTATAACACGGCCTCTCCCTTGGACACCACATGGCACACTACTATTCATCGTCTTCATCCTCTTGAAAACAATTTTTTCAAAAATTTTAGTTTTCAGGGGAAATCTTTAAATGCATTTTTCTCACTCATTTCTCATCCAAATTGCTTATATAATATACCGTTGGAAAGATCTTTTCGAGCCCTATCCAATAATAATTATACCAAAATAAAAAGTTCACTAACATTAAATGCTAGGAACAGTTTTGGGTTCATCCTACTATTCTTCAAAAGACAACATTCTAAATGTCTTAAACTCGACATATAAGTAAGTTTCATGTAATTTTATCATCATTCCACCAACAAACAATACAAACCTAGCTCTGATACCAATAATAAATCACATTCATCCAATGACAGTGTATTTAATACATTTGAAACTTGAAAAACAATGAAACAAATTCATAAAAGAATATCTAGTTTACAATAGAATTTGATTTAGATCTTTGGTTATTCAAATAGGGTCAGATTTCAATCACGAAATTGGAAGAAAATCTCAATTCATAATATAAAATACCTTGCCCTTAGTGTTTTCGCTCTCTGTTTTCCTCTTTTATTCTCTGTTTTTCGTTTCCTTTTGCATGTGCGTGTTGCACACTTGAAAAACATATGTATGTTGCCCATTTTATATTAGGAGTGATCGGTTTGTAGCAATTATTTCTCAACCCACCAAAAAAAAAAAAAAAACTGCCCATAAAAAAACTACCACCAACAGTTTACAAACCTCATCCAACTCTGTTGGATCCTAGATGCCGGTGTTGGATTCGGGTTTGGGTTTTGGGCCATCTTAAGTGAACCCAACCCAAGGCCTATAACCCAACACAAACTAAATCCTCAATACTTTTATGCTTAGTTTGAGACTATATAAGTAATCATGGATGTTACATGATATTCGTATAAAGTAAATATTTCACAAATGCACATAATTGAATAAAATAAGTATTGTTTATTTATTATTTCTTTTAAATGTTTACAAATTACAAGCTCTTAGGGTACAAATCCTAACAGTATATTCATCCAGTCTATTAATATGAGTGATTTTTAAACCAATTATGTTATCAGTATGCTTTGTGATTGATGAAATGCTCCAATGAGTTAAAGACTGCATTTTTCTTCATCTTTTGTCTATTTTTTTAGCCTTTTGAATTGCGGGATTGTGAAGTTTACATTGTCATTGGGTTTGCATTGTTAATGTTTATTTACTAATTGTAGTGAGGGGTTGTGAAGTTTACGTTTGGTTTGTTAAATTATAAGTGATAATCGAGTTGATATACAACTATACAAGGTGATATAACTGTGATTATTATGGTTCAGTTTGAAGACTTGAGTGATGGGTATTGCATCTAAATTTTCTTCAACTAATAATTTAGCATAATGTGTCATTGTTATGAAAGTAAGTTAATCCTGGTTATGGTACTATCATTGGCTTATCTTTATTCTTATTCCTGTTGTTGGATTTTTGAGAAGTAACTAATTTAGAACATTTATCTACTCATGTGCATTCAAGTGTTGGTCATGTGGTAGTGGTAACTTGGTTAACACATATTTGAAAAAAATAAAGAAACATCATGCAAATAAGGGTTTAATAATGAAATTAAAATAATGAAACATAACATAAAACTTACAAGATGAGTTTAATTGGATCAAAAGGTGAGGATATGAACAGGGATCTATTGGGCGAGAGAGTTTTGTATAGAGCATTGTATAGAGTTTAATTGGTTTCTGTTTTCCTATTAAGTGCTAACTTTTTTTAGGTTAAGTTTTGAAAATTAAAAATAAAATAAAATAACACCTCATCACAATATGAATTTTGAATGGAAGCATTGGAGAACATTTTGTAATTTTGTTGTCTATCAATTGCTATTCTATACCATATAAGAAATAATTCCCTGGACATCAATAACTTGGCAATGGATTGTGAAAAACAATTCACATTTGCATTGAAGATGCTCTAAAATAAAAGTAAATTTGTAGAGGATATAAACCTACACTAGTTAATTGATGGATTGTTTTTTGAAAACAATACCCAGTATATATATATATATATATATATTTTAATTAACTACAAGTGTCGTGGAGAACAGAATATTAAAGGAAATTTATTAATCTAAAAAATTGATAAATTGAAATATAGTCATGTGCCCTCTAGTTAGTTACTTTTAATGGATTTTAAATCACAAATAAATGAAGCATAATTCATTATAGATGAATACTTTTAATTTTAATGTTGAATCACTTATTGTCAGCTTAATACCTTGTATGTTTGTGTATTTATGTTTAAATTACACATCCACTCACCAGTTAAGTGATTATTACATCTTCCCTTTACATTCGTAATAAGGTTTGAATCATACTATGCGCAATTTTAAACATGTCTATGAAAAGATAATTAAAAGCACCAATTTCATTTTCCCTTCAGATTTCTGTTTTGCACACCTTGACTATATGAGAAAATTGTTACAGTTGTCTTAACTCATTTATAGCTGATTTACCATTTTGTGTGATGCCTATAGGAAAATGAGGAAAAAAGATAATAATGATGACGGAGGACTTGAAAACTTTATTCAAATCCTCACACTCAGCAAATGCTCCAAGCTTTCCCCATGAAGCACATGGTCTCCCAAGGCAAGCTTTCGGTTTCCAAGCTCATCAACAACAGTCAAGTCCTTACAAACATCCACCTTAAAACTTTCAAATTCTTCTGCTTCCCCTTTCAAAAGGACCTTCTCAAATGCCAATAATTGATTCTGTGGTGAGTTGTGCACTGATGGAGGATTTGAGAACAGAAAAACTGTATGACTTCCGCTTACACTTCCATTGTTTTTAAGTTTGAGATTTAAGTTAAAATTTAAGTTTTGACAACTTCTTTCAACAGTTTCCACTGACTTGCAATTTAATGAATAACAAATGTGATTTTCTTCTGAAGGGACTAAAACTTGTTTTGGAGCTTCAACTAAGTGGTGGCTGACATGGGAATAGCTTAATCCATGTCCAAATGGATAAACAGTTTCACCACTGTAGAACCTGCAGGTTCTGCCACGGTAACCTTTTGAACCATCTGGTCTCATGTTCATGTTAGTCATTGGCTTCCTCAAGTCATGGTAGTTTTCCACCTGCACCACATTTGTACCCAATCAAGTTCAATGAGTTTCAGATTTTAATATAATTAACCGTACAGGAACAGGATTGTACTGACCGAGAATTCAAGAATAAGTTGAACAATATTATACTAAGCTTTGGAGGCCTATCATTTAAATCAGCATTAGAGCTGGGCCGCTAGACTTGCAATGTTGACTTGGTTTATGTGACGATAACAAAACTGAATAATATAATATTACTATGTATGGAAGTACAACAGTACAAGGAGTTCTTGGAAATATACTTGTAAATAAGTAAATATGTTGAGAAAGATTTAAGAAGTGGACAAAAGGAAAAGCAAAGCATACATGTAACAATATGCTTGAGACTTAAAAACTTGGAGACAAAAGAGACTTGGATTATGAAAACCAAAAATAGTATCAGCAACAGCAGCTCGACCAGCTTCGCCAGGGTAGCCAACCCATAAAATGCTTGTAATTTTGATATCATTTTTGGCGAATGAATTATCAAATCGTCCTCCAAACATTATAACAAGAATAATAGGTCCTTTAGCAGCCTTTGTCACTTTTGTTACTAACAATTGTTGCTGTCCCGGAAGGAGAAGGTCAACTCTGTCGAGTTTTTCAGCCTCAATAGATTTGTCGGCACCCATCACCAGGATGGTGGCATCGGCAGAGGCAGCAATTTTGGCTGCATCATCTACCTGGGCAGTGCTGCATTTCACATCAGAACAGCCTGGTAGATAAGTTGTTGAAACTATGGCTGATAGGCCCTGCAAGGGTGTTGTGTATTTGCATGGAATTCCTGGCATATTAAAGAACGAAAACATTATTTAAAACACACATTAACTTTCCTCTTCTGCAGAATACTGGTACCATATTCATTTTCATGTTTCAATTCCAAGAAAGTTGTATTTGAAATTCATACAAGAAACATTCAGCAATCTTGACAATTTCAACTAAAATAGACTAATGTAGAAATACCTTCATAATTTCCAATCTTAGTGAATGTGACATTGGCACTGGGGCCAATTACTGCCAAGTTTTTGACGGCAGTCTTAGAGAGAGGCAGTGATCCTGCAGAGTTCTTGAGCAACACTATGCCTTGCCTTGCAGCTTCATGGCTAGCTCCTGGTTCTCTTCAGTGCACACATCTTTGGGACCAAGTTTGCCATAGATTTGTTTGCTCGGATCACCATCATAGAATCCAAGTCTCATCAGAGTAGCAAAGTTGTTAGAAATGGCCCTGTCAATGGTTGACTCATTCACAAGTCCTGCTTTCACTGCTGCTTCGGTGCGTGTGCTTAAGAAAGTTCCACAGTCGAGATCCAATCCTGTAAAACCAAAACATTTATCAACTTTATTAGTCATTGTTAAGTTTGTTTACTTCAATTGAAATCAAGGTATAAGCATCTTTTCTCCTTTGCCAATGATTTCAAAACTTGTTTTCTGTTTTATATTTCAAAAAAATAGATCATTTTTTAAATAATATGTTATTACTTTATTTGAAAAACAAAATTTGATAAACCAAAAATTTCTTCACAAAATTTGGTAAAACAATATGTTTTATTTCATGTTTCTTAAATATGTTTAGGTTTCATAAATATGTTTTCTTAATACAAGTTTATAAAATGAAATTCCAAAGGTCTGACTTCCTAATGGACTGAATTTATATACAAATTCATAAACTTTAGAGAACTCTATTACCAAAATTACTAGTCATCTTAATACAGTTGACAAAATAATTGATATACAAATGTCCAAATGCATGCAATAACCTGCTGAAATAGCTATGGCAGCAGCTTCCTCTGGTGTCTTGATGTAGTATAATAGGTCCCAGTCAAAGCTGTAATAGATAAATGATTCTACTTAGGGTGAGAACAGACCACAATAATTTGCTTTTGAATGAACTTCCCTTCTATTGCTTAATACCAAAGCTTAAATACATGAAGTAATAACAGACTCTTCCCACAAAATAATACCACTACTACTGAAAATTAGGACTCAAACAACTGAACAACTAAGTGCTGCAAAATAGGTGGCACTTATTCAAATACAAAAATACTAACTAATAAACTTTGACTCATTCAACAGCTTACATCAGGTACTTAGGATTCTTGACTGTCACACGTTGGGACCTTCTTGGCTTATCAATATCCCCCCCTTTCAGTGGAACCTTGTTCTCAAGGTTCAAGTTCATGAATCGCTCCTGTAACTCCTGAGTGTTCTCCCAAGTGGCATCATCATGTGAAAGTTGCTTCCATTTGACCAAACTTTCTTCAACAAAGTTGGACCCTTTTTTGACCCATCGTGTATCCAAGATGGCTTCAGGTTGCACAATCATTTCACCATCATTCGTAAAAGGTGGTAACTCATCAGTAGTGGAGCTGGAATCTCCTTGTTTCTTTTTGAGCAATGAAACGTGGAAGACAGGATGAACACGAGAACCTTCAGGAAGCTTGAGCTTATATGCCACTTTGCCAATCCTCTGCTCAATCTGATATGGACCATAGAAACGACTTGCTAGTTTCTGAAATGTCCGCCGAAAAATTGTTTGTTGGCGATAGGGATGGAGTTTAAGAAAGACCCAATCTCCTACTTGAAATTCAACATCTCGCCTTTTAGAATTAGCAAGTTGCTGCATACGGTTATTGGCTGCATGTAAATTGGCTTTGAGATGCCTTAACAGTTCATCTCGTGTAACCAGCTGCTGATCAACTTCATTAACTGGAGACATGCCCACTTGATAGTGTGGAATGGTTGGAGGTAACCGTCCATATAGAGCTTGAAAATGTGTCATTCCTGTTGATGCATGATAGGTTGTATTATACCAGAACTCAGCCCAAGGAAGGAAGGAACTCCATTTGCGAGGCTGTTGATGGACAAAACATCGAAGATATTGTTCGAGGCATCTATTGACAACTTCAGATTGACCATCCGTTTGCGGGTGATATGCAGAACTCATCTTTAGTTGTGTACCTGACATTTTGAAGATCTCTTGCCAAAAATGACTGATAAATATCGGGTCTCGATCAGTTATTATTGATTTCGGCATACCATGGAGTTTCACCACTCCTTCGACAAATTTCTCAGCCACCATTTTTGCAGTAAAAGGATGAGCCAATGCCAAGAAATGTGCATACTTACTGAGACGATCAACAACAACTAGAATGGTGGACTTACTGCTGGATTGTGGAAGTCCCTCAATGAAATCCATGGTGATGTCATCCCAAACTTGACATGGAATGGGCAATGGTTGCAGAAGACCAGCTGGAGAGAGTGTTTCTGATTTAGCTCGTTGACATATATCACAAGTAGAAATGTATTCTTGAATCATTCGATGCATTGACGGCCAATAGAATTGTTGTGCCAACCGTTTGTAAGTTCGAAGCACACCTGAATGACCACCAAGTGGAGAATCATGGAACTCTTGTAATAGCTGCTGAATGATACTAGAATTAGGAGGCACCACCACTCTATTCTTATAATACACCAGCCCATTTCGCCATATATATGGACATCCCGGCTTCGCTGTTGCCAATTTGCCAATTTTTTGCATGTAAGGATGATCAGCAACCTCTTTTTTAATGTTATCCCATACCTGCACTTGAGAAACAAATAAAGCATCAAGACATGGACTGCCTACCATGCGTGAGAGTGCGTCAACAACTGAATTCTCTTTGCCCGGCTTGTACACTATCTCATAATCATACCCAAGGAGCTTTGACATCCATTTTTGTTGTTCTGGGGTGGCTATACGTTGCTCCTATAAATATTTTAAGCTGCATTGATCTGTTTGGATGATGAATTTTTGCCCCATCAGATATGGCCTCCAAGTCTGGACAGCTTTAATAATGGCCAACATCTCTCTAGCATACGTGGACCAAGATTTCTTTGACTCCCCCAAGGCTTGACTCATAAAAGCTATGGGCCTTCCCTGTTGAGTTAAGATTGCACCAATTCCGTCACCTGAAGCATCAGACTGAATAACAAAGGGTTCATTAAAATTCGGCATTGCAAGAGTAGGCATAGTAGTCATGGCTTGTTTAAGGCTTTCAAAGGCTGTTTCAGCATCATCATTCCAACTGAATTGCCCTTTTTTTAACAAATTCGTGAGAGGCCGAGCTATAACTCCATAGTTGTGAACAAATCGCCGATAGTAACCTGTAAGGCCTAAGAATCCACGCAATTCAGAAATATTAGTAGGCCTAGACCAATTTAACATGGCTTTAATCTTGCCTTGATCCACTTTGACTCCATGAGGGGTAACAATATGACCCAAATATTCTAGTTCCTGCTTCCCAAAGGCACATTTCTTGAATTTGACAAAGAATTGATGCTGCCTTAAAATTTCAAAAGCTTTACGAACATGTTCAAGATGCATGGTCCAATTGGGGCTATAAATTAAGATGTCATCAAAAAATACCAAAACAAATTTTCGAAGATAAGGACGAAAAATGGAATTCATGATAGCTTGGAAAGTAGATGGAGCATTACAAAGACCAAAAGGCATGACCAAATATTCATAATGACCATTGTGAGTACGAAATGCAGTTTTATGAATATCAGGTGGGTTTACTCGAACCTGATGGTAACCGGCTGTCAAATCTAATTTGGTGAAGTAGGTTGCTCCATGAAGTTCGTCCATCATGTCATCTATAATAGGAATTGGGAATCGATCTTTGATGGTCACAGCATTAAGGGCTCTATAGTCAGTGCAAAAACGCCAAGTACCATCTTTTTTTTTAACTAATAAAACCGGAGAAGAAAAAGGACTAGTACTTGATCTAATTATCCCCAATTTTAGCATCTCATGCACTTGTTTTTCAATTTCAGCTTTTTGAAAATAGGCATACCTGTAGGGTCTCACATTGACAGGCTCAGTTCCTTCTTTGAGAGTGATATGGTGATCAATCTCTCTTGTTGGCGGTAATTGTTTTGGCTCTTGAAAGATGTCGTCAAAAACTTTCAACAATTGCTGCATATCTGTTTCCATTCCATCCTGTAATATATCAGCTTCGGTTTGTAAACAAATAGCAGACATGGAACTACCCTGTCGTAATTCCTTTGAGACAGCCTTCATGGATGCAGACTGAATGGGCTGTGCATTTGTCCCTTGTAATCTTTGAGTTTGATTATTCCATTGAAACTCCATGGTCATTTTTTTCCAATTACAAATAACTGTTCCCAACTGCTCCAACCATTGAACTCCTACACCAAATCTAGCCCAATTAGTGGCAAAGAATAAAGAGTAAGAAAGAATGGAATACCTTGAAGCAAGACATGGACGTTTTCAAATCTCCCTTGACATCGTAATGGATTTCCATTTGCCACCTTCACATTGAACGCTACAGTGGGTATAACTGGTAGCTGTAACCAATTAGCTATCCGCTCATTAATGAAATTATGAGTGGATCCACTATCAATAAGGACAACTAGTTCATGATTTCCAACTTTGGCTGTGAGTCGCATAGTCTTTGAAGCTGACCATCCCGTTAGAGCATGTAGTGATATCTTAGGTTCCTCCATCATGGGGTCATCATCCATGCTATCATCACCATCCAGTAGCAAAAGCTTGGCTCCTCGACATTTGTGACCTAGAGTGAATTTCTCATCACAATTAAAGCAAAGGCCTTGAGCTCGCCTCTTTTGCATTTCATCCCAGTTAAGGTGCTTCATGGCTAAGGGAGCTGTAGTCTTCGTTGGAGAATGAGAATTGAGTTGAGTGCGGTAAGATTGAGGAGATTTCATGACCTTCTGTTGGCGAGTTAATTGTTCATCTCGCATTCGTGCCAAGCTTATTGCTTCCTTTAATGTTTTAGGCTTGAACATTCGGATTCCATCTGCAATATTTGGTTTGAGGCCGCCTACGAATGTCCCGACCAATGCCTTCGGTGGCCATCCTTGCACCCGATTCCCAAGCTTCTCGAATTCTTTTGATAATCACGTAAGGAGCCACCTGTTTCGCCCTTGATAATGCTTCATCAAAGTCCTCGCAATCCGATGGTCCAAATCGAGCCCATAATTCATCCTTAAAAATGGCCCATGTTACGTCCTTTCCGTCTTCCTTGTAAGCACGTCGCAACCACTGCCACCACTGGTTCGCTTCTCCTTCAAGATGAAAAGAAGCTAACGACACCTTTTGAGCTTCAATGGTGCCTTCGTTCTCAAAAAATTGATCCACTCTATTGAACCATTCGGTTGGATCATCTCCTGAATATTTTGGGAACTCAAGTTTCGCCAATTTGGATGAAAACATCTGCCTCCCACCTTCTGTTAGTTCTGTAAATTCATCTCTGTGGTTACGAGCGTTGCTGCTGCGATCATTAGCGTTACTACTAGACCCTTCCTTGTTTGAAAGCACAGTCGCAGATAGTTTGGTGATGGTGTCTTCCAGTCGTTGAAGCCTCTCTGCAAAACCAAGCTCCATTCGACTCATGCTGTCTTGGAGTCCTCCTACTCCTGCCTCAAGATGCTCAATTCTTTCTTTGTTAGTTGCCATTATAGGATAGCTCTGATACCATTAATAGGTCCCAGTCAAAGCTGTAATAGATAAATGATTCTACTTAGGGTGAGAACAGACCACAATAATTTGCTTTTGAATGAACTTCCCTTCTATTGCTTAATACCAAAGCTTAAATACATGAAGTAATAACAGACTCTTCCCACAAAATAATACCACTACTACTGAAAATTAGGACTCAAACAACTGAACAACTAAGTGCTGCAAAATAGGTGGCACTTATTCAAATACAAAAATACTAACTAATAAACTTTGACTCATTCAACAGCTTACATCAGGTACTTAGGATTCTTGACTGGCACACGTTGGGACCTTCTTGGCTTATCATAGTATTGGAAATTGTATAATACATCTAATGAATCACAGTCAGAAACTATGTATCTGCAACAACCCAATATGTATCCGGTAAGTTACAATTACAGCATTGATTATTAAACTGAAAAATTTATCATTAATGGAATAAATAATTGATACCCATTTAGTTTCCATTGGCCTCGGACGACCCCTGCTAGAAGGTCTGGGGGTCTGCAGAGGTCCGCTTACCATTAACCTGGTTGTAAGAACGCATCGCACTTGCTACATTCCCATCAATTAAGCAACTCTTGAATGGTGGTTGAAACGTATCCTCCATATCTTGCTTTGTTACCTACCTCATCCATAACCAAATCAATACAAACAAAATGAATTTAGCCATTTGTAATTTAGTATGCAAAAGAAAGCAAACAAAAACTCGCATAAGATATTTGACATATTTTTAAGTTTCTTGTGAAGCCGTATAGGCTAATCATGATATGTAAAACCCTTGTTTGAAGACGTAATCGATATGGATTATCTATTATTAGGAGAAAGTGAAATTGAAAAATTGCCACAGCATTGAAGTGGAAGCGATCAACCCCTTTCCATTTATCCAGATTGTATGCTGTATAATGTTTACAGCATGCAGCAGCTTTAAGGTGACTGGGATCGCTGTCGTCACTTTGCTGTAGACCTTTGACATAACTGGTAGCATAATTGCTGAAGAGCACAGGGTCCTCTCCTGTTGTCTCCTGGCCTCTTCCTCATTTGGGGTCTCTAAATATGTTGAAGTTTGGTGACCAAAATGTCAATCCTGCTAATCCTACATTGTACATATGCCCTGGCCTCAGTTGAAACCACCTGAGATAAAAGGCAAATACAACTCAAATGCAATTCAAGCCCCCAAACACAAATGCCAGTAGAATTCAACCTCTACATTTTGCACATAACTATGGAAAAAGAACAAGCATGTGAATGTGTTATCAATTAAAAGCATAAAAATTCAGAACCACTTTAGCTTTCTCTTTTTGGCACTTGTATTTTTTTTCATACAATATTTGTAACTTGCGAACAACGACTACAAAAAGTACTTTCATATACACTTTCATACAATATTTATAACTTGCGAACAAGCAAATATTTATAGCGAACTATATTCTCGAACAATAAATCAATAATGATACTAGAAAAACTCAATTTACTTTTTTTAGCGCTAGTTAATTTTAGCAAGGCCCGAAATAGAAATGCATGCATACCTTTCCAATAGTTTGAAACAAAGAGACGTTGAAGGAAGCAGCAGTGAGAATAACCTGAGGAAAGCTAGTAGTACCAGCAACAACATTGGAGAAACGTGTACCTGGAAAGTTAAAAGCGACACCATGTAAAGCCTCAGACCACCACTCATAAAGTGGAATTCCAAGTCTGCTCGCATTCCCTGCTCCACTGACCAAGAAACCAATCTTCTCCTGCAACGTCAGCCTCTTCACCAAGTCAGCCACCCTCATATCTATCCCCAGAGACTTGTTGCAGAACCCCAAGCTCCCCAGCATCGCATTCTTCACAACGTCACAGGGAAAAGCAGGTGATGATTGCGCCCACGACACCCAACTAAAGCATGCTAGAAGCGAAAAACAGAGGAAAACAGAGACCTGAAGTGCACTGTTTCGAGCAAAAACTATTTTTGTAGTGGTTTGTGAAAAAGGAGGGATTGCTTGGAATATAAAACGAAATGGGTCGGTAAGTTGGTTTGGTGGGGCGTCAAAATGGGTATTTATATGAGTGATGTTATACAACCCATAAATTTATCCTCATTTATTATCTAAATGATATGATAAATTTATTTAATAACTATAAATAAATTTATCATATCATTTGAGCAAAACTTTTAAGTAAATTTTTGGGAAATATAACATTATTCTATGAGAAATACTAGGCTTCCAAAAAATTTTACTCAAATACATGCCCAAACGATGTAACATATGAGTTATCAACATTATATTAATTAGAGTAATGCTAGACTTGCTAAGTATTTTGTCCAAATTCATGGATAAATAATATGACATATGAATTGTTAAAATCATATTAATAATCACATCATCTTATGATTTACAATATCTTGATAACTCACATATCATATTTTAGTATGAATTTGTCCAAAATATTTGGAAAGTCTAACATTACTCTATTGATTATTATATTATCTAATGATTTATAAGATGTTGATAACTCACATGTCACATTATTTAAGCATATATTTATGCAAAAATTTTAGGAAGCTTAACATGACTTTTACTCTATTTATGTTAGAGTAATATTACACTATCAAAAAAAATTATCCAAATTCATTACCTAAATGATGTGACAATCTTATGTATAGTTATCCCATTATCGATACATCAATCCAAAATTAATGAGCTAACTACAATGAATAATACTAGATTTTCCAAATAATTTGTCTAAATTCATACTTAAATAATATGATATGTAAGTTGTCAACATCTTATAAATCACGAGATAATATGGTAACTAATAGGATCTTGATAATTCATATATCATGTCATTTGAACATGACATTTATATCAGAATAATACTACACTATCAAAAAATTTGTCGAAATTAATTGCCCAAATGATGTGGCAAGCTTATATGTAATTATCATATCATCAATATATCATCTCAAAATTAATATAGTAACTACAAAGAGTAATGTTAGACTTTCCAAATATTTTGTCCAGATAATATAACATGTGAGTAGTCAACATTTTATAAATTATAAGATGAAGTTGTAACCAATAAAATCTTAACAATTCATATGTCATATCATTTAAGCATGATATTTATATTGAAATAATGCTACAGTATCAAAAAATTTGTTCAAATTCATTATCCAAATGATATGATAAACTTATGTGTAATTATTACACCATCAATACATTGTCCCAAAATTAATGCAATAGCTATAAAGAGTAATACTAAACTTCCTAAATATTTTACCTAAATTCATGCCCGAATAATATGATATGTGAATTTTTCAAATATTTTACCCAAATCAATTGTTCAAAAGCTCTAATAACCAAACGATCCAAAATGAACTTAAAGGAACTTTTGGGGTTAAAAAAACTCTTTTAGAAAATGGACAAGTTATACCCAACACGCACTAAGTCTTATTTCTACTCCCACATCGAGTGATGGGGCTGTGGAGTACTTACATGTGTCATGGCACCTTCAACCAATTAAGTTTTAAGAAATTTTAAGTTGTGTTTTTCTTAATGAAATGTATAGGATTAAAGTTTATTTGATCCCTTCGATTAATCATTATTATTTTAATTAAAACCACATATATATAGCTTTTATAATGACGACCTCCTAACTTTAAAAAGTTAATATGAACCAAACAAATTCATCCATTACATTTTCTCTCATAAAGCAAATTGTCTCACCTATTTAATTCAAATGTAATTAATGAATTTAATTAGTTCGTCCTAATTTTTTAAAATTAAGAAGTCTTCATTATAAAAATACTATATATATCACAATAGAAATTGCTTTAAAACATAAAATATTTGCTTCCTGTTATATGATGATATATAAATAATATTATCATTCCTATTTTAAATAGGATGATTTAGTTTTCCGTTATTAACATATTCTGCAAATTTGTCAAATAGTTCCAACTACTTTTACTTTATATTTTGAATATTCATCTTGACTTTTTGCATCTAAACTTAACAAGTTTAAACTTGTAAATTAATAAATATTTTATATATTTTTTAAAAACCTGTATCAGTTATAATTATTGTTTTGTTAGCTTATAAAAGATTAAGTTCACAATAAGATGGTGTATGACTTTTTTATAAACACTTTGGATCATTTGAAAGGAAAATCATAGAGAAATTTAGTGTATAGTAGATTCTGTTATATAGATAATTTTTTAGATTAAAAAGAGCAACGAAAATTATCATATTCATAAAGTTAAGGTCTATTTTATTTATTAATTTATTTTTTGTATTAAGATTAATCATATTATGTTCAGTTTTTCAATAATTTAATTATTTAATATTAGTAATTACCTTTCGTCAATCTATTAAAATAATATGCAGTTTTTTATTATAATATATAATTTTTTATTTGATATTTAAAAATGCATATTATAATAAAAAACTTCATACTATTATAATTAATCCATAATTTTAATTAAGGACATTTTTATAATTTATAATTAATTCATTCTGATTCTAAGACAAAGTAAACAGTTTAATGGGAATATTGTCGATTCCGATTCCGATTCCTGCAGTTGAAGTAAACAACTTATTTTGATTCCGATACATCATTCTGATTCCAAATCATTCCGATTTCAGATCATTCTGATTCCTATTTCGATTTCTCCAAATGAAGTAAACGCGCCATTAGAGATAAAAGGAACTGGTCAAACTCAAATATGAACAAAAATAATTCATAAGTATTTGTAATTGAATAAGTGCTCTTTTGAGCTCATCTTTCATTTCATATTATAGCACAATTTTTAATCCTATTGGGTATTGCAACCTATATGTGATGCTATTATAATGTTTGGAAATGAGATTATAAGTGTAGAGTTTTCTTTAATAATTTACTTCTTTTTTTTTAAGTGAATGAATACTTACATATTAAAATTGTAAAATTTATTAGAAATTTTATATTAGTCTTGACAAATGTGAATGAATACTTATTAGAAATTTTATATTAAAAGTGAATGAATACTTATTTTCAGTTTCTTGACAAAACAAAGGATCAGATTCTTGTATTTATCCTGAAAAATGTTGTGCGTCTAAAGAGAAAACTCTTAGAGATAAGAGGAACCGGTCAAACTCAAATATGAACAAAAATAATCCATAAGTACTTGTAATTGAATAAGTGCTCTTTTGAGCTCATCTTTCATTTCATATTATAGCACAATTTTTAATCCTATTGGGTATTGCAACCTATATGTGATGCTATTATAATGTTTGGAAATGAGATTGTAAGTGTAGACTTTTCTTTAATCATTTACTTTTTTTTTAAAGTGAATGAATACTTACATATTAAAATTGTAAAATTTATTAGAAATAGTTACACATTTTTTACATTGAAATTTAATTATATGCATTTCAAAGTTCAGATCATTCATGAAACACAGAGGAGAAATTCTTTCAAAAATCTCTTAGAAATCAATCATTTCTTTTGTAGAATCTTTTTACACAGGGAGACGATTGGGCAGTCTTTGCACGAGTGTGTTATAAGTATTCCATAATAATGGTAGTTATTTGTTAATGATATTCCATAATAAAGATATATAATTAAATATTGAGTATATTTTGAGATGGTATATATTATTCTCCTGAAAGAGTGATGAGAAAATTTTATCATAAATTATGGATGAATGATCAAAACAAAACAGAGTTATATTTATTTCGTTTTAAACCTAGAGTTATATTTATTTCGTTTTAAACATTTGGAAAAATCAATTATGTTCGTTAAGATAATTATTTGTACCAAAATTAAGATAATTAGATACAAATTGTATCTGAACCGAAAGATTTATCGCACAAACCTCAAATACGCTATTTTTGTATTTTTATATATAAGCTTGACATTTTGGAGAGGACCTTATCCATTCCCGCCACCGAGTGCAGCTTGACACTCTCAAATGCCTCCGTGCCTCCTCTCAGCCCGTCCTCCATCACCACTCATCTACTGCAGCGCCTCCCCTGGGGCAGCTGCGCCGGTGGCGGTGCGCACTTCCCCTCAACCTCCCTCTCCTTCTCTGTCTCTCGACGCCACAGCTACTACTCTCCCTTCTCTAGCCTGCGCCCTCCAGTGTCCTCACTTCCAATCGTACGCACTCTCAACTTCATCAACTTCTTCCTCCATCTAAACCAGCAACACTCCTTTTATTTCTAACTCCTCGAATTTTTTTCAGGTGCTCCGGCTGCACGCACGAGTTCAATCTCCACCGTCCGATCATCGTCGACGAGGCCACTGATTTCTTCAAGAGTCTCGGTGTCTCAGATTTCACTTTTGATAGCTGTAGACTGGTAAGCATATTATCATCTCTTACATTTCTCGATTACTTTGTTTTTGGACGCATTTTTATGGAAAGTTAGGGTTTTGATGAGTTGCTTAGTTGTTGTTAACAGTACGGGTGGAGGTGTCGAGCCAAATTGGCGGTTCGTGGCACGTCGACTAGCCCTCTGATTGGGCTTTACCAGGAAGGGACTCATAATGTAGTGGATATTCCTCACTGTAAAGGTTTGTATTAATAGATTGAATTTGTAATTATTAAAATAATAAAATTTGGCTTTTGTTGATGTTTATGTATTTTAATGTTACTTAGCCAATGATATTATTTGACTTGGTGCAGCTCACCATCCTTGTATTAATGCTGCTGTTGAGTTGTTGAGACAAGGTTGTTTCTTTTCTCTTGTTCTAATCTTTTCTTCCAATAGGTTTTGTTTAGATTTTTAGTTTACATTTTTACTGTGACTCTTTAATGTTCATTTTTGCTTACTTTGAGTAAAAATGTTACCTTTTTTTAAAAAAACACTTCTGGGTGTGAAACTTGATATAGGTTAATGTAAGTGGTAACCCCATTGAGAGAGTGAAAGTTAGAACTCATGATTTTACACTGTTTTGCTTCAAGAAGCAAAAGTTTCACTTGTCAAAGCAACAACTTTTTGCTTTTTAGGATATTTTAAAAATTAACATAATTCTTATCCTTTATCTTTTTTGAAGTCTTTGGTTTCAAAGAGAATAAGAATAAGGTCCTGCTAGACACCATTGGAACAGTGGATATATCATTGTAATTTGTTATTGTTATGATTTTTAGTATTGTTAGTTGTGCAATTAGTTATGTTGCTCTGTTGGTGAAATTTAGGCATTAAAGAGTTGAATGTTGAGCCATATGATGAGGATCAAGGGACAGGCGATTTGCGATATGTTCAGGTGACTTTTCAAATTACCATTACAAAATACTAATGAAAATGAATCATTAAGCAAATATCGTTGCAATAATTGGTGATTTACTATTTGATTTTTTGATTGAGTGATTTATAATTTGAATAAATGATGAGCGTCTGCAGATGGCTGTGACAACACACGATACTTCCCTTCGTGCCTCAGAAAGATATAGAAATGGTTAGTAGCTAAGCACATTTTTTTTAATAGGATATTCAATTTTGAACTGTTTAAACTTAAATTACTGTTTTTAAGATTGAAGCATTTTGACTTATATTTGGTACCCAGGAAAAGTACAGATTACTTTAGTTTGGAACTCTAGAAATGAGAAATCCCCCAATTCAGACAAACTAGATGCCCTAGCCAAAGTGAGCCAGTCATTTCCTTCTTCATATGGTTTGTTCTATTTGTTATGTTTCACCTATTAATATTTTAAGTCTTTATTGTGATTGGTAGTTTTTATGGAGAAATGGCGGGTCAAGGAGCAAAAATCATCACATTCACTCTGTGTGGGCAAACTTTCAGACATCAACTACTAATGTGAGTTAGAAATTAACCGTTTAAACATAAATAGTTGAGCTACTGATGAATTTGTCTCGTCTGTTTGTTGATTCTGTATTGTTAAATTTGTGCCATTTTAGACTGCGATAAATTAATTACTAATGGTGATAGAATAAAGATCATAATGATGAAAGCAGCTTAATTGGTAATGAATATTGCCTTATAACTTTTAATGGTTGTTTGAATGGAAGAGCATCTTATATGAAATGGTTGTCTGCATAGAGCATCTTAATATGAGATGTTTTTAAATTCTAAACAGTTGCCCATTTAAAATTTAGTGAAGAGGATGTTATACATTTTGATGATACTCTTTTGAAATAAGTGTTATGGTTGGAGTTACCAAGCTTATGGATAATTATGAAATCTATGATGGTGAAGGGACAAACTATGGAAATAAATAGTTGGTTGTTTGGGCTGATCTTGGGCAATTTTTTTTTTTTTTTGGGTTTTTTAGGAATTATTTTTGGTTCTTCACCATAATTGCTTTATACAAGTCATTCAAGTTTGTGTTGTTGTTAGATCTGTTGTGTAACTTGCATGACTTCATGCTAGTTGCAGCATGTATGTAATATTCTCTGCAGTGCTGTGAATTGTTAACTATTGACAGATGATTTAAATAACTAAATGTTTGAGAAGTTTTATGGATGATGCAGGTAATATTTGGGAATAGGTGGAGACATCTTTTAGGAGAAAGTGACTTTTGGGAACACGTTGGAGGAATTGATATATCTGTGGCCCCTTCCAGTTTTGGCCAAGCAAATACACGGGTCTGCAAAACTTCTACTCAACTTTTTTTCAAGTGGCTATGCTTATAAACTATTCAGTGGCTTTAAATCAATGATAAAGATAGGGATAGGAGTAGCACCTAAACCTCCTAGAATATAATTCTTCCCATTATACAATTATAAGCTACTGTATAGTATCTGCACTCCATGTGATTATATGAAAGCATGCACAACACATAGGATTTCAATTTTTTTCAATTGGAATATAACCTTCTAGTTCCTATCAGCTAGATCACAATTACCATTTTGTGATAACAGGGCATAGTAATCAGCAAGAATGCTACCTTATCTTTTCTAGCTCCAAAAATCCTTATTTTGATATTATTCTGATGAATGCTTCTTTTCAGGCTTTCAATATCTTGCTCCGGAAATTACAAAAGTATGTTCCTTATGGAGCATCTGTCACTGATTTGTATGCAGGAGCTGGTGTGATTGGATTATCATTAGCTGCCTCTAGAAAGTGCAGGCAAGAGCCTGATGTTAAAAGCTCTGGAGTACAAAGTCCCATTTTTATGTCCAAATAGACCTATTAATTCCAATGTTTTCCAGGTCTGTTAAATGCATCGAGATTAATAAAGAGTCCAAGCTATCTTTTGAGAAGACAGTGAGCCGCTTACCAAAGTCTCTGGATAGCTGCATCAGTTGGCATAATGCAGACACTTCGATAGTTAGTGTTTAACTCTTCAAGTTTAATTGATAACCATATGCATCTTAGCATCTGCCTTCATATTTGAAATATCTCCCTGTTCAAAATTTGATTATAAATATAGTATTTATCTTTTATTTCTGAATTTATCTTATACAAAAATTATGGAAACTTTCAATGAAACACAAGAAAACAGGAATCCTTAGATTTCCCTAGTATCTCGTCTTTGTTATGGTTGTGGAATGGTACAGAACCGTTTATGCCTCAATAAATTGTGTAGGAACCTATTTCTTGGCTTGTGGGATCAGATGTGCTTGTTGTTGATCCTCCTAGAAAGGGACTGGACAAATCTCTTGTTGATGCATTACAGTCTATATCATCAGTTGAGCGTAAAGCTGAATTCTCGTTAGAAGGGTAGGACTATTTCATGATTCTCAAGTTGTCACATCTAAGATCTGATTGATGATTATTCTAACAGTTCCGTTCAGTTTCACTTTGGGAGTTGGGTAATTTATACTTTGCAAATTAATAATATGTTTTATGTCAACTTCAGTTTATCCGTGAAAGTAAAAGAGGAAAAGAGACCATGGATTTTACGTGCAAGGGAGGCATCAGTTCAAATTGGAAGCAAAACAGAGTCCAAGGACAATCAGTCATTTCCCCGAACACTCATTTATATAAGCTGTGGATGGGAAAGCTTTAAAGAGGTACATCCAGAGTCAAAGCAGCTGTTACAATAGTGCCATGGAATTAGGTCATATTATGCTGGTTAAATTTAAATATTTGAGGTACTTCAACAGGATTGCAAGTCGTTGTTGTCTAGCAAGGTGTGGCATTTGGAAAAAGCCTATGGTTTTAATTTCTTTCCCGGCACTCAGAGGTATTGCACTTTCATTGTGATTGCCTATCTGATTAAGTTGATAAAAATAAACATGCTATACTTTGCTTGTTCATGCCATGCAACGTACTTTCTTTCTTCTTCTGTTTTTTTTTTTTTTTTTCCCTTTTTTTCCTCAATTTTGGGTTCATTATGTCATTACAAGTGGTTTGGCACAATGGTTGCAGCATTGAAGTTTTGGCTGTGTTCAAAAGGGGTCAAGGAGTTGATCTAAAGAAAAAGAAATCTGGAAAGAAAAAGAAGAAGAATTGATTTTTCTGAACATTTGCATCATGGATTTAGCACAAAGTTTCAAAGATATTTAATTCATCATGGAGTAACTTCAGAAACAAAATCATGCGGGAAGCTATTATAGCATGTAAGGAGAGGAATAGGTGCCTATGTTTAAATGGGGAAAAGGTATCATAAACCATCCGCTTTCATTCTGTTGTATAATAAGAATGTATTCACTTGAATGAAATTTGTATGAAAGAATAGCTGCAATTGATTGAAGTTTTACATTCTTCTTCTGTGTTAAACCATCTATTTTAGAAACTGATGAAATAATGCAAAGCAAATGAGGTAAAAATTTATAAAGAAAACATGAAGAGATGTTTTGCTGCAAAAAAGATGCTGTTGTTGTTTGATATTTGAAAAGGTTCTTTAGTTCTTTCCTCCACCTTTAGATCTTTCCAGATGAGGAAAAGCAGACAAAATATTGTACGCCCTCAAATCTTGCCTAGTCAGGATCCCGATCACTGGAGACGCCTACAAATAGAGCAAACAAAAGTTAATCATTTATTCCTTCTCATCTCAAATATAAGAACATTACACCAATAATAGTGATGATTTGAAATAGAAGGTTGATAAACTCACCCCTGCTGCTTCGTACTTGGGTACAATGAGCATATGGCGGAGTCCGACTTGCCTGAAAAGCACCAGAGCTTTTGCCACTGACATGTTCTCCATCACTGTGTATGCGGTTGTATTGGTCAGAGGATGCAAATCAATGTACATTTCCATTTCGTTGCTTGTCACGGCCACCTCCTCAATCTTTCCCTCCCTTTCAGCTAGCTCAACCCAGGTAAATTTTTCGCTCACTTCCCACTCCTCTGCTCTCCTCCTCTCTGGCAGGAAAAACTTCTTCTTAAGTGCTTGAACAAGGTGTGCTCTTAGGATCAATCCATGTAGTTCTGTGGCCCCAAGGGCTAGTCCTGTTGGCAGCACCACACTATCATCAACAACAGGGAAACCATTATGTGTGGTGTTTCTCAGTACGTCGACAATGCGGGACACCTTTTCCACTCCATTCAGGGTAACTACTGGTGGCTTGGCATCAGCAAGCTCGCCAACTGTGAGATTTCTCATCCATGGCTCAGGATGAGCATCTAAGAAAGGTAGACCTTTTAGTTCCAGTATGATCTCATAGATGCTTGGATTGAAGCTGTCTCCTACTGTCTTGGCAATTAGAAGCACAATCATTGTAATGGGCAGCAATAGAAGATTGTTGGTTAGTTCAAGGAATATGACACAAAGTGAAACAGTCATTCTCATTGAGCCAGCCATGAGGGAAGCAGCACCAAGAACAGCATAAAGTCCCTGGTCAATGGTGGAGTAGGATCCCATGGCAATACCAAGAAGACGGCCGTATGCTGAACCCATGAGGATGATAGGGAGGAAGAGTCCAGAAGGCACAGCAATTCCGAAGGTAATGAGTCCCAAGATGCAATACAATGCAAAGAAAATTAGGAGTGAAGTTGGCTGAAATTCATTCGGAGTATTAGAGGAGAAGACATTTCGGACAGCATCATCATTGGTGGTAAGGAGGAGCGTAGCCAGATCATTGTAGTAGCCACTTGGGCAGTTGAATTGCTTGAAGTTGCCTGATCGTCCATTTGTGGGGCAGATCTCTGGAGCATTAGGATCGCAATGTTGGCATTTGGCGAGAAAAGGGAGACAGTATAAGCAAACTGAAGTGAATAGTGAGACACTTAGACTGAGAAGTAGCTTGTGTATTCTTCCCTTCCTGCATGAAACAGAGTGATAACTACTTGAGCAATTAGGCATTCATATAAATTCTGCGTCAATTAGTTTTTCAACATTCTTGACGGTAGACCAGCATTTGATCTGAGCTTTTGAAATTTGTTGGAAACTGAAAATTGTAATGGACGTAGATATGTTAAAGTTCAGTTGCTTACTGGTTAATGAGATTGTAGAGTCTGAGGACTTTGTGGAGAAGGTGGTTGTAGAGGCTTCCCAAAAGTCCACCAATAATGCCAATTACAGTCACAGGGATAACATCCATCACATGATACCTAACAACAACATCGCTCACATCAAACATGATAAGGCCCCCTCTACCAAAAAGCCCACATTTCCCAGAATTGCATATTTCAATGAAAGCCCTGAGCACCACCACCACAATTGCTGTGCTAAAGAAAGTCCTCCAAAGAAGTGCACTTCGCCACCATGTTGCCACCTCTTCAAGAGAAAACAAGACACCACCCACTGGAGCCCTGAAAGCTGCACATACTCCAGAGGAAGCACCGCATGTGATGAGATCACGACGATCGCGATCGTTGTTGAAGTAGCGAAGCCAGCGCCATTTTATACGGTAATTATCAGGGCCACCTTGGCCTAGTAATGAAGCAATGCAGCTTCCGATATGTACCAGAGGTCCTTCCTTTCCTAAATCGAGTCCTGCAGAGACTGCTCCAATGCTTCCAATGATCTACATTTATGATTAAACAAAATGATTGATACGGACCACTTCACTAATGAAGGATAGCAACAGATTTCAGGCCACTTGGCCAATAAACACGGTTGCATAAATAAGTACAAACTGTCACCAACATTGAAAATGGCTTATTTAACTTTTGTATCAACTATACTCAAGATATGGCATTCTCAGGCCGGTAAAACGTTTCATTCTGTTTTATTGAAAATGTTATAAGGATTGGCTTTGTGAGAACTTGAGATGGATAAAGTTCTAATGTCAACTAGATCATATGGACCGATTTCCTAATCTGACTAGCTACAAAGAACCATCATCTTTAATTCAAGGACAAAAATGGACTCAAGCTTGTGCTTCGAGCGTTATTTTCAGAAGAGAAAAAAAACACTTTATATGATCTAGTTCTAACCGAGACCTCTGAATCAAACTGTATCCATGATAAAATTCTTCTCTAATGAAAACCCTATATGGTCGTACCACTAATAAGTTTTTGTAATTAAAACAACACCGGCATTAATGCTGATATATAAGGTCTGAAAAACATAAAAATATTAAAATTAATTTACCTTGACGATCAATGTTGAAGCTCCAAACATGTTAGGAGTGTCAACTCCATTAAGATAAGCTTTGATTTCAGGAATACCAGGACCAGCTGCAGTTGGTGCAAAACATACACAGAGAAGAGCAGCAATCAAGGTCAGCACAAAATTCACTCCGGTGAAGTATATGAGCCCTGTTAAGTACCTGTCATCATTGTCCCCATATCATATTTTAGTTCTTAACCTCTTTAAACCCAAAAAAAATTAAATAAAAAATAAAAATCCATAGCTTGGACTTTGATATCAAGTAGACATAAAGAATGCCATAACATGTATATTTACTTTTCCTTCTTTATGAAGGCTACAACAGCAAGAAGCTTATATCCTGCAATGTTCTCAACTGCAAGATTGATGAGAGTGGCAATCAAGCCAGTCAAAAGTCCAACAAGGTAGGCCAATGTCCATTTCAAGAATATGTATTGTAGCACTTGTACTTTGGATCTGCTTCTCCAATCATGCTTGAACAGATCATTTTCATTGATCCTGCCAGTAAAAGATGAATCAGAGGATATTAGAACAACAAACATATAAAAAAATAATAAACTCTAAAGAAGAAGAAAAAGTGTAAACAAGTGTTATTATTACTCATAGTCCAAGCTCTCTATACGGGAAACTTTGGCTCCAATTATGGCTAGAGGATTGGAAGATAGAGTTCTGTTTCTCTTGAGGAAAGGTTGATGTAGTGAGTTGCTTTCTGGATCTCTTTCTTCTTCTTCTTCTTCATAGTTAGCTTGAGCTTCCTCCATGTAAGCTGGTGTTGCTTTTTCCAGTTGACTTGAATTCTCCTCCATTCCAGCAAAAGAATGCTTCTGCTGCAGCCTTCAATGATATTCTTTTGGCTCTGGATTGGGTTGGTGGACACTCTTTTGTTTCTTCGAATTTAAAATTCGGAGAAACAAAAATGTTATACATAAACAGCACTCTATCTATACCTCAATGTCACTCCCCATTTTGTCTTACTACTAAGCATCCACAAATATACATTTATTTACAAGTTGCATGTTTCTCTTACTCATATTTGTGACAAGTGCTGTCACACCCAATTTGCCATAGTTTAGGTATATTGGTATGGAAGCAAATGTTTTTAACTCTCCTAATTACTGGGGACCGTTTTGTTGTCGTAATAATTATGCTCGCCCTGTTTTCAATTAATGATAAATTAAATCTCCATTAAATTTCGTGAATATAATTGCTTATAATTGTCTGATTTTGCTTGATTTTCACTTATCCCACTTAAAACAAGCGATTGTTTTTTAACATCAAACTTCAAATTCAATACACAACATAACTTATTGGGATTGTTTTTAATACTAATCATGGTTTAACTATTCAAATTAGGAATATTATAAGATTAAATGGAGACTCTTCATCACCTAACCACATTAGACCATGTTGATCATATGCTGATATGATATAATTGCTTATTGGAGAGTCTGAACGCCTTTCTGTTTATAAGAATTTTTAAAAGAAAATAATATCATTGTTGTGTACACATGGCACCAACCCAGATCGTTGTCAAGATCTGATCCATAGTAACAGCTTTGTGTATGATTGATTTCTGACAAAAGCAGAATAATCCATTGCCTATAAAACCATACCCCCTATATATTTCCCTAGTCGATCAAATCTTCAAAAGTATTTTCACACAACATTCAACAAAATATTATAAAATTTTCCAGTCGGAACTTTTTTATTACTATTATATGTATCACGGATATTCTATACAGTTTATCTTATCAAATACTCTTAATTGAGATTTTTGAGACGTAATTCGAAATTTAAACTCTAAAAAATGAAAAACAGAGTTCATATTATATGAAAAAATTATCTAATTTAAAGATTTTAAGTGCAGATTAAATCATAAATTTTTAATCAAAATTGACCAAACTCTCGTATACGGAATATCACTTCACCAACAGCCATCTGCTCCCTTTCGGATTCTTTTTGTTTCTGGGCAGCAATTATTATCATATTTTTATATTTTTAATTTTCTTTTTCAAATTCACGATACAGAGCTCTCTGATTGGGGTGTTGTCAATTAACGTCTACACCATTTGACAGATAAGCATCACTTCCCACCCACGGCTCAGCCACTTGTGCAATCACACACTTGTACGCATCTGGTTGATCGTCTGCATCTGATCCAACGGTTGACGACAACATGGCTCTTCAGGGCATCAAAGAGCCACCTTATCCACATTATTTTATTTTAACAGAGTAAAGGTCATAGGCTTTGTAGGTTGTCGGGTTATTATATTCGAATTTTTTAAGAAGGGCCTTTGGCCCCGCTGACTTCAGTCTTCTCCGTATTAAATCAAACTGGACCCCCCAAAAAAAATAATAATAACCGACGTGTAGCAGTGATGTCTTGACACGTGTCAGACTGGGCGCTTGATCTGAGCTGTCAGCACAACCATGCATGTTCTTAGTTAGATGGACGTCCGACATCTTGTCTGCTTTCCAATGGCGGTTCCTGTGAATCGACGCATTTGATCAACGAAACCAAAGATCATAATGCAAATGAGGCTATTCCCATCCAAAACGCTTCACCTGCTCCCATTTATTTCAAATAACCAACATCAGAATTTTAAAATAACGGGAAAAATAGTGTGATCGTGAATGATATTAAAGCATTATGTAAGGAAGTTAGTTATTATAAATGCACTATCAGTCCTAAAAATAAAAATCATCTTGCAAATAATTTAATTTCCTTAACACTGTCCTCTATAAGGGATTATAGTTTGCGTTCTGTTAACATTTCATATATTTTTTCCGGTGCCCTTGTTGAGTTGGGGCTGTCTTTTAATAAAAGCTGTTTATTTGAAAAATAAAATAAAAAATAACAACTTTATTTTGTACACTCATGGAAATCCAAAATATAGTCCCAATTGAATATTCATTGTTATGTCTCATTCTTTGTTTTATATCCTCAATTTTTTTCTTCCAAAACTGTTTTTATTTAATTTCATTTAGATTGTGAATTTTTTATGTAGTTATAGTAAAATTTATAGATCTACCAAACGCTTTTTTTTTTTTTATTTAATTAATCTTGTGTAAAATAGTAAAGTATTTATATTTCTTTTTTTTCGTTGCAATGAAGACAAATAAAAGAGAGTAACTGATATTAAAAGAAAATAATAATAATTGGAATGAGAGTTGTAATTATAATTATTAGTAAGTAATCTGTATGATGATGAAATCTCTAACTGGAAACAAAACGGGAGTGGAAGAGGTGAGAAAGAAGAAAAGGGGTTTAAAGTAAATTTAATTTAGATTATTTAAGAAATGAATTATCCTTATAAATTATTGGTGTGGAGAGCAGTATTTTGGGTGCAATAGAGCCACCCTAATGCAAATCCGATGAGATGAACATGTTCATAACTTTAGCTATATTTGAAATCATGGAAAAATGAAAATAAATGGTTCTATAAGGTGTAAAGGTAGGGACATGATGAACCATGATCCATCCATATAGGATTACGTGTCTCGTGAATTTATAATTTAAATAGATAAAAGATTAGTCAAGAGCCATGAAAATCGCATGCAGCACCACATTTTCGAGACGCTACCGAATACCTATCAGTCTCATAAAAGGTGGATGCAAGATATGAAGACATGGTGTGTGACAACAAATTATTGATTGTTTGAAAAAAAAAAAAAAAAAAATTAAAAAAAAAAAAAATTATTGATAATAGACATCAGCAGTGTGTTATGATCACGTTAATGTCTGACCAAAATTATGCCTATCCTCATACTTTCATTAATACTTTGCAGGCTATGGCTTTTTATTTTTATTTTTTAAATGATTGCTGATAATTAGTGATGCAATTTCAAGATAATATCATTTTATTTTATTTTAGTGGTCAATATTTCAATTAATTCAACCTCTTTGATTTGATTCATGTGACATGATCAATTTAATTGATAGACTTTTGTTACGAAAATTCGATTCTGACATTTAATTTTTAAAACAATGAATAAAAAAATCCATATTTGTTGGTTAATCTTTATACATATAATTAAAAGTACCTAAAAGGGAGTTGACTGAAAGTAAAATTATATTGATTCTCAAATATTAAAAAAAAAAATTATTCTTATCCAACTCCATTATATAAAAAATTTCGCTTTCTTACTTCAAATTTATAGTGCATAAAATTAATATAACTCTCGTATTAAATTTCAATTCTAAATATAATTCAATCACATAATAAGTTATACAAAATAAAGGATATATTAAAATGTAATAAACTTGATTATTTTGCATCAAGAAACACTGTTACTTGTGACGTGATCTCAATCAATTAAGGCCGCTTATCATTGTTGAGACTTTTTATTGTTTGGTTTGCTACCTGATAAACTCTAATGTCAAGCCATCATTCCCAATCGAGGGGAAAAACATATGGTAAACTAATTTTAAAAGGGTATAGGATTGGTTCAATTCAAGGGGATATGATGTGACACACTGTTATCTATCACTTATCTTTAGTGATGTTTCCGTTGTTACGGTCATTATTATCGGAAAAAAATAAAATACAATAAAATCATAATCGTATCGTTCCGTGAATTGATGTGTATTGTAGATGTTGACGTAATTAAAAAAAAATGGCACTCCTTTACCTTCTAGGCTTCTTTATCTACTAATAATATTATTATTATTAATTATATATATACAAAGGTCAAGTGGTCCATTTTAATGAAGCATATGGACCCTTCGGACTAAGTTTTAGAGTTTTTTTTTTTTTTTATCATACAAATATTATATATACCGTATAGTTTAACGAAACTCTAGATCAGTTTTTGAGGTGTAATCCGAAATTGAGCTTTCAGAATTGAAAGAATAGACTCACATCGTATAGAAAAATTACCCTCACCTTTAGGGTGCCGGGTGCAAATCGAACCATGAATGTTTAACCAATAAACCAAACTCTATAGGTCGGGTATCACTGCAGCCACTAGCCATCTGCACTTTTAGGTCTCGTTGGGTGCACGGGATAGGATTGAATTATTTATATAAGACTGGATTAATTTAAATATTATCTTATGTTAAATGAAAGATAGGATATGATTAAAAATAACGGTACAATATAAGACTTTAAAGAAATTATCCAAAGACTTTTTAGAAATTTTGTAAATCTAAGTAGTTTATGTGCGTCAGAAAACCTCCAAGAACCATCACCCTCCTCCCTCTCTCATCACCCTCCTTGCTACACCATCGAACAGTCGTTGCTGACGGGCCCCGACTCCTACTCTCCAGACGACCAGTCCGACACCCCACGGTAATCCTCCAGACGGGATCCCCTTTAGCTGAAAGATTCCCGTGAAACTAAGCCTTTTTAAAACTATACTTAGAAAACTCATTTCGGAAACTCTTTTTACAAAACACTTACCAACGGAATAGGGTGGGAACTTTTTCGATTTAAAATTTACATTTATGATAAGCATTTCTGTAAGAATTTTGGCAGCATAACGGTTATTTTTCTAAAACATGTCACCCTATAAAATTGAAATCAAAATCTGCACACTTTGTATAATAATCATTTTCTCAACTACAGGGCCTCAAACCCATTTTCCACAAATCACATACATTTTCAACATAAGCATCGATTTCAAATTAAGTTTATATTTCTAAAATATGGCATGCATGATCAAATATATACATAAAACTCAAGTCATGCTGTAAAATATAAATGTATCTATATATCGAGAACCCGAAACATTTCAATGCAGGAATATTCATTTATATTTCTCATATGTATCATAAACTCACATAAATGTTGTAATAACTTGAAAAGCCAATATTTAATTCACTAATCACATTTTCATGCTTTTCAAATACTGAAATGCAAGAAACATGTAATCTCATATTCAATTTCTCATTTCATACTTGTAATCTATTAGTGATGACGATTTTCTTTTTGAAAAACATTTTTATTTAAAACATGTCATTCACTATCACTTTCGAATCATACGGTACTAACACACTAATGCATGGCGGGACGGAATCTCATATCGTCTCAGGCCATATGTATCCAGTATCACGTAGCGGAATCATCCATCGCAACGGAGCGGAATCCTACATCATCTCAGGTAGAAAGCTAACTTAAATCGTACCCTATGAGAAGCGGAATCCTACATCATCTCAGGTAGCAAGCTAACTTAAATTGTACCCTATGAGGAGCGGAATCATACATCGTCTCCCAGACGGAATCCCACATCATCTTTAGGTACTCTACCGATACCGGAAATCACATAATATACATATATACGTATTATATGTTATAAATCATCTCAGATCACAAGTTTCACATTTCAAAACTCACATTTCACGAAAACTTCTGTAATTCATGCAAGTTGGTAAAACTCGTTTTTCATATATATATATAAAATTAATCAATTTACAATCATTAGCAACATGAATATATACTGACATACAAATGTAATGTGAATACAAATAATTTCATTTCAAAATATTTTCGTTAGGACACTCACCTGAATTCTCTAGTTGTCTAACTTTTTCTAACAACGAGAAATCCTTTTTATCCGTCTCCGAAAATCCTACACAATATCTGTAATTGATTTTTCAGACTATAATACAAATATTATTGCTAGTTTAAATCTATAAACACGACAATTCAATGGATCACTCAACGAAAACATCACTTCGAAACATCGTTTATTAATCTGCTTTCACTTCAATTATTCTCGATTATCATTCGTTCACGATTTTAATCATTTAAACACTATAAGAATATCAATTCAAAACTAAACTTACGCGAACGAAATTTTACAACAATTCCGGACTCAAATCTTTCCTCTAGTCGAACCTAAGCAAAAATCTTATTATCAATTCTTTTCACGTTTTCAATTCGTTTCGAATTCAAACATATCATAATTCAACACAATTTTATTTAAATCCAATAAATATCGCTTTTGAACGTTTTCGAATTCTAAATTCGCAAAATGACTGTTTAACATTTAACAAATCCTTTTTCGATTTCCAAGCTCACCCTAACATTCAAATACTTCCTAAGATCACATAATCCAAACGAAAATAATTTGAAATGACCATTTTACCCTTGTGGCCGAATACATATATCCCCCCAAAATCATGTTTCCAAGTTATTTTACATCTCAAAACACATTCAACACATGTTAAATTCATCCAAAACAATTTCAATTCATCAAAATTCAATTCAAGCTCATACAATATGCAATAGCCAAACCTACACCTATACATTTTTTTACTTTCAAAATTCATCCATCATCCAAGTCATTCACAAACCAATCTCCTCACTAATGAGATGGTATATCCTAAGGCCCAAGCATGCATTTTCATCAAAAACTCTTTCTGAAAATTTGACGAAAATGCTCGGAAAAACAAAACTCTTATCTTTCGAAATTGTCCGAAATGCTTCTGAATAGAATTTAGATGTTTTGCATGTGTTCTAACTCTTCAAGAACATCACCAAATCCACATGCATGCTCTCAGTCTCCATAAAAACACTCTTGTCATGACCTCCTTTGTTTGTATTCACTTAGTTTTCACTTCTTTCCGTGAATGGAGACTTTATGAGGTAGAATCCGTGACATGCAATGGTATCTTAAGGGAGATGGATGCTTGACCGAGAGAGATTTGTGAGGTTTTGGCTTCGATTTTGAGAGAAGAACAAGAATGTGAGTGTTTTGAGTGACTTTGGGTTTTGAGAGAGAAACGAGAGAATGAGAGACTGTGAAGTATCTTGTGTTTGTCGTGAATGAGTAAGGAAAATCTAAAAAATTTGTTTTGCTTTATACTTATATAAGAGATAGGATTTAAAAATTATTTAAACTTACTTTTGAGACACTTGTCATTAAGATTCCATGTATGAGTTCCAAGTGTCCTTTATGCATTGATTTCGTTTACCAAGTGTCTTGCATGCTAACTTGCCCATGCCACTTGTCTCACGCGTTCTCCCAAGCTCCTATAATCTCTTTTCGTATTCCGGAATCCTATCAGATCCATCTGAAAATTTTATTGAAATCCAATTTAAAATCCGAAAACTACGTTAGTATTCGATTTATCGTCCGGGTCTATTCATTTTAATAAAATTTTGGGTTTGAAAATCATAAACTATCCCTGAACCCTTTTGAAAATTTTATGAAAATTCGATTATTTAATCGAGTTCAAATACTTGATCCACTTTAAGAATCCAAACTTAGAGATAGTCTTTAGGAGTTTACCTGGATTTCGGGAAGGCATATTACAATTGCCACTACCGCTCTTTTCCTTCTCATTGTCACGCTACAGATTAGCCCACCATCAGTCCAGTCATTCTTCTTTTTCTTTCCTTTCCTTCTCCTTTTCCACCAACATTCACTTTGTCTTCCTTGCCGATTTTTACTCGATTTTCCTTGTCGATCGTTGCTCAGTCTTCCTCATCAATCGCAATTCGCCACTGGATTTTCCTTGCCGTTTGTCGTTAGGTTTTCCTCACTGGTCGCAGTTCATCGTTCGTGATCTTCCTCGTTGTTCGCCAATCGCATGTGAGTGCAATGAGATTATTTTAACCCATGTTTTAATGGGATTGATTTATCCCAAACTAATAGGTTAAAAATGAAATAACTTAGTGAATAAGCATTTGAGTGCACCCAACGTGGGCTTGGATAAAAATCAATACAAACCGAATCTAATCCCAGCAAACAAACGAGTCCTTCGAGTAATTCTACCCATCCTATCTTGACAAAAATTCTGTCTAAATACATGCCAGATTTTATTTTTATTCATTTTTTTTTATACAAATGCCAGAATTTTTTTACATATTTATTTGTTTGAAAGTTATTTTTATTTTATTTTTGAAAAATAAAATAAAATTCATTACCTAATTAAAGAATACAATGGTGGTCATAAGCCATATAAGAATGAAAATCTTTTGGATATCATTCCCATTCTGTATGATTTTGAAGTTTTTATTCTCATCTGTTGTAGATTTTATTAAATAAAATTTCTACAATTTACTTTATATTCATTCAACACAATAAAAATAAAAACAACTGAAAGCCAAATCCTGTGAAGATAATAAAATAAATTAAAAAGTAACAAACATTATATTAATTAGGGAAAAAATTTAAAGAGTTATAAATTCTCTGATTTATATTCTATTTTTAGCTTAGATGTAAGATCCTACTAACGTTATTACCGTTTAATTTCATTGTATAGCGTTCCAATTTAGACTAATATTTTACAATTACGTCTTGTATTGTCATAAAAGCACCAAAATAACTAGTGATGTTCAAACTGATTTTTGTGTCAAAGCAAGATGAGTTTGAGAGAAATCAAGTCTCCATTTTCTATCTTCCTTTTGATGATCATGTTCATCATGTTCTTGCTTTTACACAATTTTGTTGTCACCACAAGAGAAATAGTCAAACTAAAGCAACTCGAGGTTCAACCTGTAAGAACTTTTTTTTTTTTTTTTGGATATTTTCATTATTTTTTCATGATTTTTTTTGTTTATTTATAGTTTTAGTCTGCCACTACTAATTATGCAGATTTCACATGTGTGTGACCCAGAAAAAGAGAGCAAATGATGGTTGCAATTGATTCTAGGATTTGGAAGATTTTCTCTCTTTAGGGTTTTATAATTTTTTTTGAGTATCAATTCAACAATGTCTGTACTATGAAACATTTTCACTCTTTCATCGAAGGTTTGTCTGCCTTCAAATAACGTAGAGTTCTCACTCCTCGGACATCTATATGCAATAGTTTTATGTGTGTGAGATAATTAGCCTTTTTTTTTTTTTTTCTAATTTACATGAAATCAACTTATTTTCCCAAATATCTCAACCATCAACACTATTAGTCTATATAGATATTGGCATATTTTGTTTCATGTAATTATATGTTATCAATAAGGTGGTGTATATATGCTTTAGGATTTAGGTTGATTAAGATTCCATGACTAAACGGATCTTCTAATTTTTTGGATATAGAAAAGTGACATATTTTCATTTAGCGGGTGAATTTATCATTTACAATCATAAGTATGAAAACTTATTAATTAGTGACTACAGTCTAATATGTTTTGTCAGTAAAAAACATTCATTCAGATTGACAATGATTTCGTTCAAATTACTTTAACGGTAAATTATCTCTTAAGAAAAGGTAATAATTATTTTTATAATATGTAATTTATGATAAATTTCTTACTACTCAAAAATTATAAGCAGGTATAATTCATTGAATATAAATTGTTTTAACAAATCAAACTGGCACAGTGCTTCAGTAGATAGTTTTCATTATTGACATTGTTAACAGGACACAAGAAGCGAAAGGCTGGTGCAATTATTGAGAGAAACAACAATGCCAGATAGAACAGTGATAGTGAGCATGGTTGGGCAAGCATGGGCTGGTCCTGGCTCCATACTTGATCTCTTCCTAGAGAGTTTTCACATTGGCCAGGACACAAAACGCTTGTTGGATCACCTTCTTATTGTTGCTTTGGACAGCAAAGCTTTTCATTATTGCGACTCCATACATCCCCATTGTTTCCACCTCACCAACCACCCCACAACAAATTATACTTCGAAGAAGCCTTTGACTCTATCTCAACTCAAATACAAATTCTTCGCAGAATTGATTACATTGGGTTACAATTTTATTTTCACGGTTAGCTCCTTTTTTTTTTTTTCTTTTCTGTCCTCTTTCCACTCTGATGTGTATACTATGAGAAAAACGATTGAATTAAACTACATTTGGTTTCAGGATGCCGACATTATGTGGCTGAGAAATCCAGTTTCACTAATACACCCTACGATAGAACTGGTAATTGCATGTGATTTCAACTCTGATGATCTACCAAACTTGGACTACATACGTGAAGGGTTCTTTTTCATGAAATCGAATGAAATAGTAATGGAGTACTTCCGGTACTGGGAACTGGCTAGGTTTTTGTATCTAAATGAGGGGAACCGGTCTCTCTGTCAAACTAGTGTCAGTGATCAGGACACCTTCGAAGCATTTGGTTTGCATGTTGAATATCTGGACATGGATAACTTCGGTGGAATTTGCCAGCAAAGAGAAAACATGGCAGAGATATATACAATGCGTACAAACTGCTGTGAGAATATTGGAAACAAGGTACATGATCTTAGGCTGTTTCTTGATGATTGGAGAAACTTCACAGCACTCTCCAAGGAGAACACCAGTTTGAAGGGGTCATTGTTTACATGGAGAGCTCCAGACAAATGCCAAGTGATGAATAAAAGAGTTTTAACGTAAACACACAGATAGGTAGTGTTCAAGAAATATGCAGAACAAGATGAATGATAGTATGATACAATCTTTTTTGTTCATTTTGATGGGAAACAATCTCGGAACTTTGCTGTAAGAATTTATCTAGTCATAGTAGTGAGACAATTTAAATCATGGTCCTCTAGTAGATTTAGTCATTTGAGTGAAAATATATGCTTAAAACATATCAGCTACAATGTTTGTCACATCTTCATTATTTAATACGTTATGTGTCCAATCATCACACAAGCACAGATATAACCCTTGTGCTCAACAGCTTAAAAACTACAAAACGTCACTCCAGTGCATAGTTCAGTTCTACGTAACAATTGAAGAATGGTTCGAGTTCAAGTCTTTTAGTGCTTTTTCAGTTAAACTCCTTGGTAGCAGTTTTCACGGAACAATTTGTACTTGAGCACTTGATAAAGCAAGGCAATTGTTTTAAGACTCCATTGAAATTTGAAAGGCCAGCAGCAGAGAAACAGAAGCAGCTGAAATTCAGTAACTTTGGGGATAAATGATTTTAAACAACTATTTTCTCTACATTTCCATGATAGTTAAACTGAGAAATCAGGATATCTCTGCGAAATTTGAGAACCATTACTAAATATGAAAAAAAAAAAAAAATTACAAGGCACAATGTCAATCAAACAACGGAATGCACTTGAAGCAACTTACAAGAGCCAAAAGCCTCTCAAAACCAAATTCACAGATGAATTGCTCCTACAAATAAAGACATGGTCAATAAGGAATGTCTCCTTCAGGAAGCTCCCAGTTATCTTCTTCATCCTCTTCCTTCTTGCCTGTAGAGTCTTCTTGCTTGTTCTGTGAGTAATTTCTTGCTTGTGGACGCCTGGTCATACAGCGAGAAAGTAATAAACAAGATTAAAGGTTCCTCATGTCTATTCCACATTATATGTCAACGTAACAAAGTATTCTAATTGAATAGAGTACCCACCAAAAATAAACACCCGTTTGCACATAAAAATCTAAATACCAGAACTGAATAAGCCAATAATGAAAAGCTAATACATCAACACCTTGAAAAAGAAAAAATCCATCTTTAATTCATTCAAGATGCGGAAAATTTAAAGACGCACAAATTAATTTCACTTAGAACAACATAAGCCAACTACATTAACAGTAACAAATACATTCTTGCAAATATTAACAGAAATACAGAAGGGGATTAAACTCGTTCTGTTCATTATAACAATGCAATAAGGAAATATTCAAAATTTACTCTTAGAAGCAATTGGCAACAAAACTGTAAGAATTTTTCATTGATGTCCTCAATCCAAACAATAAATTTGTACTGCAAACCGCATAGACAATGATTTATACTTCATACAATTACTGTAGGAAAATCAGTAGAATCTCCATGAAAAAAAATATTGAAGCTAGAATTACAAATTGTAGTTACCATCTGATTAATTTTACTTCATCTACCAAAATTTTCTAATCAAACAATCAAGATTATAACAAAATCACAGCAAACAAGCACAGGCACAACTGCAACAAAAGAAACACAAAAGCAACATTTTTTAATCGTAAAAACCAAAACTTTTCTAATTTATCATGAATTTCTCCACAAACCCAAACAAGAAAAGATAACAAATTTGTCTTAACACCGACAAAGTTGCCCATTTCAAAACACTCAAACATTCAAACATTCTAATTTATCATAAATTTCTCTACAAACCCAAACAAAAAAAAATAAAAAATTGTCTTTAACACCAACAAAGTTGCCCATTTCAAAACACTCAAACATTCTCGTCAACCAAACAAAGAAAAACCCAGAACCATAAAAACAAATTATTGAGTAGAGCATCCAAAACCTTCTACGATTACGCTTAGCAGCCTCACGCGACTTGCGCTTCCTCTCATCTTGTTTGTTCTCAAAGAACCTCCTCCTTTTACACTCTTGAATGACACCAGCTCTCAAGACTTCTCTTCTAAACCTGTTCAACAGTCTCTCTTCAGGCTCGTTCTCGTCGACAATCACCTGGACATTGTACGCCGATTTGAAGTAAAGGGTATTCGAGTATGCAAGAGAAGGGCAGATAACAGAGGCCAATTCAGCTGAAACTGAGTTGTGAACCTCCTCCGACACCTTTGAAACCAGACCATTCTTGGGTTTCTGTTGGCTCGTCTGAGACGAGAAAGAGAGATGGTGTGCTGGTGGTGGTGGTGTTTTGGGTGGTGGGGCTGAGGGTAAGAGGAAGGAGAACAAGTTTGAGAGTGAGGTAGCCATTGATGATTACGCGATGATGCTTGTGGAATTTGTTGCCTTTTTGGTTTTGGTCCTATCTGTTTTGCTTTGGGTCTTGAGTGTAGTGGGTCTGGGTACGGATCCATTCCTTGACCCGGAGTTATTGGGTTCCTTGTTTTTTCTTGAAAATGGTAATGATTTGGGCCATCGTTGAACCCAAAAGGGCTCCCAAGTTTGGCACTACAAAGTTTGGTTTTGGGACCATGTAACTTACAAATTCAAAAGAGAAACCGAGTGATGTTATGTTTGATCATATATAAAATTTATAGTATATGATATGATTTTAGTGATTGTGATGTATATGTTCGAATATATTGAAGGATTTATCCATCTAATCATGGTACCGAATGAGACCCAACATGAAAAACAAAGTCTTCGAAAAGGAGATGTAAATTTATGTGATGGAGGGTAAATTTGAAGTTGGAAGGCAAATTGTAGAAGGAATTAGACTAATTAGCCACATAGATGAGAACATTTTCAGTGGGATGGTCCCACCCTGAAATTTTTGTTCAAAGATTGGTATTTAACAATTTCAACTAAACATGTATGATATTATATTATGTATCGTTTTTTAAATGAAAATTCTAATAAAAAGATAATTTTTTAAGACTTTTTTTATATAGATAATCATTAGTCTAACTAAATGTTGACACGTATCTTATTGTAATAATTTCAACGATTAAAAAATTCATAAATCTCTTTTAAAAATACGACATAGTAATGAGAAATAATCCTACAACAAGATTGGAACCGTTAACAGTTGAGGTGGAGATATAGACTGATGTGGACAGCATCAGTATGCCACAACAAACCCTGGATTTGTGCTGAATGCGCCGTCACTCATCTCTCATTGGTTCGTCACCTCCCTTCTAACATTTATTGTTCTAATCTCATATTGGGGATTTGCATGTTACAGGCACAAGACTTGATCCATTTTTATCTAATGTAGGATGGTCGAGACTTGCACAATAAATAGAAAATGGAGTCGATTTCGGTAGCATTTGTCAACAACAAATCACTTGGCAATCAACAAACTAATATGGTATTGGGTAATGTTTTTTTTGTAAGAATTAGAAATCCAATTCAAAAAACCAATTTATTAGGTTACACTTTAGTACAAAAATGATGACAATCTAATAAATAATAATTTTCTTTTAGATAAAAACATCTAAACTGTTGAATGAATCTATAATTTCTAAAGATTAATCAACGACGGTCTCTCATTCTACTATTTAGAATTTGAATAGTTTCATCCTAATAATCTATCACTTGAACTTAATATCTGAATCCATATAGTATTATCTATGAATTAAGCTATAGCAAGCTAATAATACCCTTTTAAGCATATGAATTAAGTTGATTATACTATAAAAACATTAGAATGATTTGAATGAACATAAGAATTAACATTTTAAGAAAATTAAACGGTTGCATAACAAGGGACATCCTAATCATGTGAGAGGCCCATTGCTTAAAGATGCAAGTCACTCTCCGCAAATTTATTCCAAAGAGCTTAAAAAAAGCATGGCCATGGCTTTTGTCTTTCTCATTTACCAGTTTTTGAAGCATTTTCACAGCACATGAGCATCCCAAAAAGTGGCCAAGTTTAGGTAACAGAGTCCCTTTTAAGGTTTGTTTAAAATTAAAAACCCTTTAATCGAACAATTAGTGGGTAATTTTATATTCAAATTTAAAGTTAATTAGCATACTCCTTCCGAATCTGTGGGCTGAAACCTGGTTAGGCTTTTGGGCTCCTTATAGATTAGAGCCTTAAATCAAGACACCCGTCTAACACGAAAATGCTAACCTATGTAATTATGACAAGGTGGGACCTTTAATTTATAAAATTTCTCATAAACATTAAACAAAGATTAATGGGCAAATCCACCACCACACTAATCAGTGGACACCCAATACATAAAACTTTGTATTAAAAAAATATGCATAGGGAAGAACACAAGAAAATTAAATAAATTGGACACTTAAAAAGAAAGCCTTATCCAATGGACTTCCACTTTCTAGGTTTAGGGCGTGGCATGGCCGTCATTAAACTATTGTATCATTAATTGTTAATTAATTAACTCTATCATATTCTTGATTAGTACAATCTGAATGGAACACATGTAATGGTGGTGTTAATTATGAATAGTTGTTATTTTTTTTATATACCAATGTTCTTCTTGGGTTGGGAATTGGCTACTTAAATATCATTTTCCTGCTCTTTGATCTAGACTAAATGCCCACTTGTTTTGCCACCATTTTTTCATAAGAATCTATAACATCAAAACTGCATTTCAAAATTGAACCTCACAATAAATAAACTGTTCATTAAGGACAGCACATCAGCTATGGAATTTAGAGATCACATTAAATTTATTTTCTTCATTAATTATAGACTTAGCATTTCCTATATAGCTTCTATAGCTACTCAATTCTTTTTCCATATTTGAACTTCTCTTTTTCTTTAATGTGACCACGTCCAGATCGATTCTAGGGTTTTGCGAGAAAAGAGGGATTTTCAATCAAGATTGATTCCTAGATTCTATGCCAGGATGTTCTTTTTTCTTTTCTTTTCCTTTTTTTTTTAATTTGTCATGAGCATTGAATGATTTCCAAAGTCTCTTACTTAGTGATGTGGATTGGTTGGTCATTACCAATATTGAGTATAGAATCCAAAATTGCATTTTCTATGTCATTATTCCTAAGTTGTACCTTTACATCACATGGGTGATTGTAATTCTATTTCCACATGAAATGGTCTCCATTAAACCATATAATAAGGGATAATTTTATTTTCAAATTTTTAGATTAAAAAATACGCAAGGTTAATAAATTTTGTAAATTTTTTTCAAATAACGTTATTGATTAGATATTTATTTTTTACATATAATGTAATACATCAGTTTCCACACAAAAAAAAGGGGTAGTACATATATTCAAACACAACATATATTGAGCAGTGTTGGTTTTTTCTTTTTTTTTTTTAAAAATTCTAATTATCATATATGAAATAAGTGAAATTGTAAACTAGCAAATGGACAGTTAGGAACTCACAAATGAACGAAATTTACATAAAGTCAAAAAAAATAATAAATAATGTCTCTTGTGAATTTGAATTGTCACACTTCCAATATACATATATATATATATACACACCAATACTTTCACACAGTTCAATCATCCAAATAAATAACTATACATATAAATACAATCAAGATAAGAGACTGACTGGAACCATTGTTTTTGTTTTTCGTATTAAATTCCAAAGCAGGATTGTTTGTATTGAGAATAAATGGAAACAGAGCATTGTAATCTATCTGAAATCGAAAAATAATAATATAATATAATAAGTAATAATATCCAAAGAGGGTCGGTCTCTGTTATGCCACACTGTTGATTACTTTTGGAAAATGGAAGAAAATTAAAGGGCCATTAACTCAAAGGTAAACGACAAAATTGACTGACCATGCCCATTAACCATTTCACATTTCTGATTTTTCCAATCACCAATTATCACCTTCTCTGGCGGCGCGTCCCCATCACCCTCTCTATTATTTGCTCATCAAGTCAGAAATCTTCACCCTCCTTACCCTTTTTGTCCAAAATATAGACCCAACATGAATCATGTTTTTTAACTTCTTTTTCCATCGGTTTGGTCCATTTTAGGTTGTAAAAATTGATATATTTAAAATAAAAATATATAAATCATATAACATATAGAGAACAAATTGTAAGATTGCATCAATCGATTATTACTTTTAATGTGGTAATTATATAATAAAATAAATAAAAATAATAATAATGAAACTGAGAATGAACTGATGACATTTACAACTAGTTTTAAGTCTTGATAAGTGAACATAAACGTAAAGAGAGATAGATAAGAGAGAAAATAACTCGACACATATAATAAAGTTCAAACCTTTTTGTGACAAAAACAAAAACAAAAAAGAAAGGTGTTGTGGGTTTTGGTGATGATAACAGTAAAATTTTATGTTAGTGGTAATAAAATAAAAAGCAAAATTGTAATCCCAACAGTAACTGGCATGCTAAATTAAGCATGATATTAATAAGTCTCCAGCAAATGGGGTGTCTTTATTTTATTTTATTTTTTTATATGTTGAAATCCAACTCAGCTTCTCCTTCACTACCAACAAACAATCTCAACTCTCATTTATCAAATAATACCCTTCGCACTCTCTTTGGTGCCTTTGAATCATCTCTGTGTGTATGTATATTTATATATATAAAGAACCAGTAGCACAGTTTCATTTGCTTCTCTCTCTTCCTTTACTTTCGAGTCTCGGTCTTCTCTCACTGTATAAACAACTAGAGAGTATAACCGTCCCTGCTTTTACTTATCTTTGACTTGACTTCCCTGGTACGCCTATGTATCTAGCTCTCCCTCTGTATCTTTCTAATTCACTCTTCTTTGTTTTTGTTTATTGTTCTACATGTGTGTATATGTGTATATATTTGTGTTGTATTTCTACTTTGTTGTTCATTTGTTGTGCTCCTCTTTGACCTGCTTCTGGTGGGTTTCTGTGCATATGTGTAACTGTGTTTGTATATTGTTTATTATCTCCTATATTTTGATCAACCCCATGTCATAAATACATAGCTTCTTTTATCTCTGTCTCAATGTTTTGTGTGGTTGCCGCTTGAATGTTGAGGTGAAAGTGACTTTTAACGAGATTTTGCCCTCAGTGCTTACATGGGTAGTTTTCTTTTTTTCTTTATTTTTATTGGTCAATAATCATTTAAGTATGACATCTTAATCTTTATTTTCATCAGTGTAATTGTTTGTTTAGGATTTGGTCCATCCAATCACAGGTTATGACCAGTTTATGGTTTCTTTGATCTGAAATATGTATTTTTTTCTAACCTTGACTTAATTTAACGTTTTCCTGGTAAGAATTTACTCAACTCATTGAAAAAAAAAAAATAGTTGTTTTTTGGATCTAAAATGTTTGACGGGATATTGCTAGTATCTGCAAGGTTTAAATCTGTTCACTTGTCTTTTACTTGAATTTGCAGTTGGATCCAATTCCTATCTTGCCTCTGCTATTTGTGTTTCTGTAGGGTCTGGTTTGTAATGTGAAAATTGTTTACAAAACCTTTTGTTTTTATATATGTATATATCACCAAGTCTATAGTTATGATTACCCTAAATTTTGATGATTACATGCTGCCATGTAAATAGTTTGTTAGGTTCATATGCTCTCTCACTATGATTTTCTCTTTTTTTCTGGTGCTTTTGGGTCATCTAGTTTCTATTTGTCTCTTTCTTTTCTGTCCTTTATTTATTTATTTATTTTTTATAATTATTATTATTTTTCTCTGAGAATGTTAGTTTATGTTCACTCAACCGTTGAATTTAGATTACTTGAGGTCATAGATTGTGCTTTTTTGTTTGAATCTATCATCTAATCAAGTACACATTTTTATTCATTGTAAGTAGACCACGCTGGTTATTTGGTTTATTGTGGTGGATTCATTGGATTTTCTTTACTTGTCAACATGACAGAATTTTGAAGTTCAGAAGTAATCGGATCAATGTTGAAAGAGAAGGAAACTGAGGGTGAAGAGGGAAGTGAGGAGTTTTGCTTAAATGATCAAGATCTCTTCAAGGGAAAGGAAACTGAGGGTGAGGAGGAAAGAGAGGAATCTTCCATGAATGATCATGATCTCTTTGAGGAGTCAGTGCTTGCTGGGAATTGTAGTGATGAAATGGATAGCTCCAGTAGTTCCCTGCCACAAAAGAGAAGGCTTAGTCAAGCTAATCAGAAAGCAAAACCAAGCTGTGATGGAATTTCATCTAGTGTGGTTCAGTTTAGTGGTTCCGCAGGTGTACAACCTCAGGATGCAGATTATTCCTCTGTTCCCTCCCTCAGTGATGAGTTAGAGGTACTAATTTCAGCACGCGTTCCAAGATCAGAGTATTGGAAATTTTATTTATTAAATAAGCGATTTTATTCTCTTTTGAGGAGTGGTGAGCTCTTCAAGGTTAGAAGACAAATTGGGTGTAGAGAATCATCTGTGTTTATGTTGGCGAGCGGGGATAAAAGTTGGTGGGCATTTGATAGGCAGCTTCGATCTCGTAGAAAGCTTCCAGAGTTACCATCAGACCAATGTTTTGAATTGGGAGATAAGGAATCATTTTGTGCAGGTACTCATCTAATTGTTTCAGGTAAGGAGTTTGAGGGTCCCGTTGTTTGGAGGTTTGAACTAGAAACGAACAAATGGTATAAGGGTCCTCCTATGATAGGCCCTAGGTGTTTGTTTGCATCGGCCACTTGTGGTGCCTTTGCATTTGTAGCTGGTGGGCTTGGGTTGCCAGATGCCTTGGAAGTCTTGAATTCTGCTGAGAAATATAATCCAGAGACTAAATCATGGGACTGCCTCCCACAGATGTGTAAAAAGAGGAAGCTTTGCTCTGGCTGTTACATGGATAATAAGTTCTATGTCATTGGTGGGAGAAACGATAATCAAGAAGCTCTAACCTGTGGAGAATTCTATGATGAGAGTAAAAGGAAGTGGGAATGCATACCAGATATGTTGATTGATTTTCCTTCTGAGACTTTCCAGTCACCACCCCTCATTGCTGTAGTGGACAACGAGCTCTATTCACTTGAAACTTTTTCAAATGAATTGAGGGTGTACTTGAAGAGGACCAACACATGGAAGAATTTGGGATTGGTCCCAGTAAGAGCACATCCTAACAGAGGATGGGGTGTAGCATTCAAATCGCTGGGCAATGAGCTGCTTGTAATCGGTGCATCCGCAGTTTCTGGTGAAAGTATGTCCATATACACATGCTGCCCGGATCCTGATGCCAAGGAACTGCAATGGAAACTTCTTGACTGCGGCAAGAACCGGCTTAACCACTTCATTCACAACTGTTCTGTCATGTTTGCATGAACTATAGTTTCCTAAGAAGTAACCTTATAGTATTGCATAACGGGAGTTTCTAAATAAATACGCAATTCAGAAGATAGGGAGTTTTGAGACATTTTAATTATCTTTGTCATGTATTTCATGAAATGTCCCTCCAAACTTCCTGATGATATTAGAGGTTAATTTATGGAATATTACTGATCTTCTTCTTCTTCTTCTACTCCAGCTAGTTTTTTAATCATCTAGATAGGAAAGTGTACACCCTGTTAAATACGGTTGCAGAGTTGCAAATCATGCCTGAATTGATAACAGTTCTAGACAGATTTCTAGTGTGCTGTGCTTGGATTGTTTGGACAGATGACCCGGTCATGTTGCAGAAAATTTAGTACCTTCCCATATCTCAGTTGTGCTGACATTATTTGTCATTTTAATAGCTGGAATCATGTTGTGTTCTGCGACTTAGTTCTTCTGTTGGGATATGTAACCAAACACTAACTTTTAGGTTACTTGGTTTAAGTTTATAAGATTGGCTTGCCTGGTTAGATGCTTGGGGTTTTTGATATGCTTTGGATCAAAAAGTCTGAAATTGTCCATTAACAACATGTTAGGAGTCTACAACTGATAGTAGAATGTCTTTCTGCTAGTATGGAAGATAAATTGTTCATTTATAATTCATCAAGCTGAAAATTAGTACCAGATCAATAATATTCAGTAGGAATGAGTTGGCAGAAGTTCCCCGTGGCTAAGATCAAAGGTGATCGTAAAGTTATTCCAACTTCTTTATTTGCTTCAACAAATTTATAGTAAGATGAGTAAGCCATATTAAATATTTCAAGGAGAGAACTGAAAATGTTAAGAGACACAGAAAAACAGTCTGAGACTTTTTGTTTTCTGTCTCGTAGGACAGTGTTTTTGTATCTATAAATTAATGACCATAAAATGAAAAATGGTGTTTTCTTTTTCTTTTACCAGGAAAGATATTAGAATCCACCCAAAACACTGGATGGTTACTTATTTGGGACACAAAAAATTGTGGGCCATTGGATTCTTGAATAGTTGCACTTATCATCTTCAGGACTTGAAAAACATACTAACATTAGTTGTTGATGTGTTTTAGGTGGGATCTGGTTCTGTCAGTTGTTATGTTCTTCTTGTATTTTTTTTGACAGTTTTAAGCCAGTACTGTTCATGTTTTCCCAGAAAAGTAATTAATAGCAATTCTGTTATTAGATTTCTCCCGCCTCAATGTTAGGTAGCTCTCCTGCAAACTAATATAAGGGCAATAAAGAAAGTCAAAAAGTGCCTATGACAATAATGGAAGAAGCTCTCGGCAGAAGCTTAGTCAAGCTAAGCCGGAGCAAACAATACTGACCATTAATAATAATACATCATGTGAAAGCTGCACCCAGGCAGAACGAAATGACAATGAAGCTTAAAAAAAAAGTACAAAAACATTAAAAATAGTGAAGTTTCTTCATGCCAAAATAATTCAAGATAGTTATTACAAGACTGCTGAGAGTTCAAACATCCTAGCATACTAATATAAATGATTTCTAGAAAAACAAAACAAAGCATAGAGAATCAGTGACATGTCGGCCTAATCTTGCAAGCTGTGAAGGTGGATAAAAGCTTATATCAACAGCATAACCTCATTCCCTCCTCGTAGCAGCAGTACCAGGATCATTCTGATCAAAGAAGCTGAGGTCAAGTTTAGGGAAGTGATTTGCTACCCTAGCTCGAAAATCAGCAAAGCCCCTGGAGTACTCCTGATGGCTTTAAATTCAAGAGATGTCTGAAAAGAATCTAATGTGGTCTTGATTTGCTCTGGCAGACTTTCAAAGTTTCGCTGCAGGTAAGTGCTTCTTTGCTTCTCCTCTTCCAACATAGCCTCCAGCACATGTAATTGTGCATTCTTTTTGTCAAACTCGGTAAATCGTGAGGCCATCAAACCTCTATCAATAGATAGTTTCCTCTTTAGTTCAACTGCTCTTGCCGCTAGTCCTTGGTTCTCAGCCTGAAGCCTCTTCATTTCTGCAGCAAGCAAATTAGTGCTATCTCAAGCGAACGTAAATCCAAGTGCTGCCTGAAAGGCAGTTGAAGCAATGTGATCAACAAACAAATCAAACTATTGAAAGACAGGGAAGGGGAAGGTGAAGCTATGGAAACCTTACACGAAAAGTCAAAGCGATAGATGTCTGTAATAGATCATCCAATTCAAGTTGCCTCAATTGCTCTATTTCTGCAACAGGAACTGCTCTAAACAATTGCTCGGCTATGTGAAAGGCATTAACCATGATAGTTGATGGTCCTATTTCATCATTAGAGATCCCTGGAACTGAGTTGTGAGGAGGGTCCTCATGACCTCCTTCGTCAGAATCTTGGACTGGTGAATCCAACTGTAAAGGAGAAGGACGATGAGGAGATACAGTAGTAACACAAGGAGATAGAGGGGATGTAGGATCATACACAGGACATGTAGGATGAGACACAGGAGAAGTAGGAGAATATGAAGGAGAATCTGGTGAATAATCAACCTCATCTCCGCCTAACACCTCAAGTCTAAGTCTCTTCCTTCCTAAATTAGACATACCTTACAACACAAAATAACGGAAAAATAAGTACACTGAGAAAAAACATTGGCCGTCTACAACATAACATATTAGGAAAAGATAATCATAGTATTGGGTAGCACTACTAGTAGCATGAGTCTTGCTCACCTCTGGAATCTTATGTTCTAACTCAATATGGGCACACTTTGTATTTCTGTCTCTTTTGTATTCTGATAAACGAAGAAAAAATGAGTTTAGAAACATCCTATGTTCTGTGTCTCACCCACTTGATGATAGTAGAAAATTACACATATGATTGTTAACAGTCAAGGTTAACAAATTATAGATACAATGAACCATTTATGAGACTTGTTCTCATCATAAAACATAAAATACCCAATACTCCAAGCTATTGGATTAACTAGATCATATAGTTTGCACGTAAATATAACTTCAGCATACAATTACACAAGCACTCGATTGAGATCACCATTATAAGACACCAAAATACTAAACTTCATGGAAAATAACAATACACAAAGAGAATTAAAGGAGCAGAAAAAAGTTACCCAATTCTGTTGCTCCAAGTGGAAATTGATAAAAACAATCAAATAAGACTTCGATCTCTTGGAGGATGTTCCTCCAATCTGTCAAAAGTCTAGTAATTTTTTCTGTTTCTACTCTGATTGTCTAGGATTCAGTTTATATACGAATATGTAACTTGAAACAACAGGAACCCGAGTATTATTATAAGGAAACAAATATGAAAAGGATATTTATCAAATGGGTTTTTGCTAAGTTATTGGGGTAAGTAAGATTGCTCAAATTAGTTTCTTTGACAACAATCTTTTGATTAATTGTACGGATAGTTATTGAAAAGTTTTACAATTAATCAAAGGATGATTATTAATCTTATGCAAATTAAACTCAAATCAAATAAATAAATATAGAAATTTCAAATTATTTAGTAATTAATGGAGTTAAACTTGCAGGGTTTTTAAGATGGAAGTTGACATCTATGGGATTCAGCTATTGTACGGGAATTCTATGGACACAGGGTAGCTGCTGTAAGAGGAATTTATTTCTCTTATTATTATTATTATTATTATTATTTAATTTTAAAGCATGCATCGTTGTGTGTTCAGTTATTGTACCGTTGAATCGAGTGACCAATTACCACTCCAATACTTATACTACCTTGTATAGTAGCGAGACCCATTTTGGACAAATTATGATGCTTCAAATTTTAAATTTTGAGGAGTTGTCGACGTCCTCCTCTTATAAGATATTACTTTATTTTAGTTTGTAATTATCTTTTCTGTAGTTAATCATTTTCACTATCATCAAAATCCAATGGATAATGAATAAATGTATATATTAATGATTATGTTTTACCTTTTACGAGTTAGAATTATTTATATTCAAATAATAAGAAAGACCAAAAAATTAAAATAGACTTGGTAACCTACTCATTAGTAAGGTGAATAAGAGTTCACTATCATCAAGGATAAATAAATGTATATAATACTTATTATAGTTTTCTTTTTATAAATTAAAATTATTTATATCCGAAGACCAAGAATTTGAAAATGAACTTGGTAATGGATTATAAGCTATGAAGTAAATATCCATAAGACATCCTATATATGTTTTCGATTTTTTTTTAAATTTTAAAGTGATTGGTATATAAAATACTAAAAAATTTTGATAATAATAAAGAATATTCTCAATCATTTTTATAGTTAAATTAGTATTTTTATAATTCTTTCTGAGTCAATATATTTTCACTAAGATCAATATTCTCCCCGTTGATCACAAGATTTTACTAGTATAATACTATGTCTTATTTCAACCACTCGATTTCAATTTATATCTTATATTGGTAAGTAAGGACTTGGTAGCATCCAAATATTGTTAACTTGTAAAAATATTGAAATAACTTATTCTAAAATAGATAAAAACTTACACATAATTTCTTAGTATGTCGTTGTGCATCTATCTCTTCCACTAAAATTTAAAGTAAACTACTCCTAAATTTAAGTAATGATTAATGTTGGTAAAACCCAACACATCTATTTATTGAGATCGATACTATTTATACAAAATAAAAATAAAATCAAATTCCATTAAAATGAGAATTGAGAATAAAACTTATGATCTGGTTATAAAATCACATAATTTGATTTTGAAATTACGAGGCATAAATTAAGTTTTCTAAAAATTTGCATAGTGATAAACGCTCCCAATCTAATCTTTCATAAGTGTGTCATGAGTTTGAATAACATAATATTATTTCATGGTAAAAGGAAAAATAAAAAATAAATTGAAAAGAGGAAAAAATAAATGGTTACTAGGAACCGAGAACCCGACCCACAGTAGAAAATTATGGCCATTTCACAATTTGGGCGTCTTAAAGGTTAAAGCAAAGCTCCACTGCCCACAGGCGAGAAGACACAACACGAAACTACCAAAAAGCCAAAAAAAGAAAAAAAAGCGTTGCATGCTCCATCGCCGGGTCTTTAACTCAAAGCACAAGAGCAAACTGCTGGCAACTCACTTGGAACTTCACATACTTCGTAAGAATTTCAACTCTCTTTAATATTTTTAAGAACGCCCTCTTTTATTTCCTTTTGATTTGTTGAATTTATAGCAATTAGGGCATTCTTGAATCCACTCCAGTCTACATCTTTTGTTGTATTATAGTAGTTCTGTTACCTGGAATTTGGTCTTTATTACTGCAATTCAGCTGTTGAAAGTTCAATTTTTGGGGTTGACTTGTTTGGTGGTGTATGGTATTGGGGTTTTGGTGGATGTTTAAGTTGGGTTTGTTTTGTTTTGCTTGTGGGTTTTAGGTTTGGTAGCTGTTTTTGGAGGAGGTGCTCATCAGCAGCACATGAAAGTTTGAATTTTGTTGACTTTTTTAGATTTTTCATTTGTTGGGGGTGATAGATTATTTAGAAGCAATGTCTGTCAACAACAATAATAATCCAGGGAAGAGCCTGGGGTCTTCTTCGTCGCATTTTGGTAATGCCGGGATGGCTAGTCCGTCCATGCCTGCGAATCCCAGTTTTCAACAGTCACAAGCTCAGGGACAGATGGGTGCTGGGTTCCAAAACCAGTTTCAGCTGTCCCAAGCGGCTCTAGCACAGGCTGCACAGCAGTCGAAAATGCAGGCTCATGTCCAAGCTGCACATGCCCAATTCCAGGCTCATTTACAAGCTCAAGGGATTTCCATTAACCAAATGCAGAATGCCGGTATTGGAAGCTTAGGGTCATCTTCGCCCTCTAATATGACTCCTGGAAATGCGAGTCTGAAAAGGATGCCTCAGAAGCCCCCCGTGCGTCCTCCTGGGGTTCCCATGATGAACACAATTTCCCCTCTGAAAGCTATGGAACTTATGCCTGCTGCTCGTAGGAAGAAGCAGAAGCTTCCTGAGAAACAGTTACAAGATAGAGTGGCAGCGATTCTGCCTGAGTCTGCCCTGTATACTCAGCTCCTTGAGTTCGAGGCTCATGTTGATGCTGCTATGGCTAGAAAGAAGGTTGACATCCAAGAGGCACTTAAGAACCCTCCTTGCGTGCAGAAAACCCTTCGGATTTATATTTTTAATACATTTGCTAATCAGATTAAAACGATCCCAAAGAAGCCGAACGCTGAGCCCCCCACTTGGACACTTAAGATAATTGGGAGGATCTTGGAAGATGGGGTAGATCCAGACCAACCTGGAGTGGTTCAGCAATCAAATCCCTTTTACCCGAAGTTCTCTTCTTTCTTCAGAAGAGTAACCATTTCCTTGGACCAGAGACTGTACCCTGAAAACCATATTATTACATGGGAATATGCTAGATCACCTGCACCTCACGAGGGTTTTGAGGTAAAGAGAAAAGGGGATAAAGAGTTTACTGCAAATATTAGGTTGGAAATGAATTATGTGCCTGAGAAATTTAAGCTTTCTCAGGCTTTGATGGAGGTTCTTGGTATTGAAGTCGATACTCGCCCTAGAATTATAGCTGCCATCTGGCATTATGTGAAGGCTAGAAAATTGCAGAACCCGAATGACCCTTCATACTTTAATTGTGATCCACCTCTTCAGAAAGTATTTGGGGAGGAAAAGATGAAGTTCACTATGGTTTCACATAGGATATCACATCATTTGTCTCCTCCGCAACCCATACTTTTGGAGCATGCAATTAAGCTTTCGGGGAATAATCCAGTTGGATCTGTATGCTATGATGTGTTGGTTGATGTGCCATTTCCCATACAGAGGGAGTTATCTGCCTTATTGGCCAATGCTGAAAAGAACAAAGAGATTGATCAATGCGATGAAGCAATATGTGCAGCAGTCAGAAAAATCCATGAGCACCGAAAGAGGAGGGCATTCTTTCTAGGGTTCAGTCAATCTCCTGTTGAATTTATTAATGCATTGATTGAATCTCAAAGCAGGGATTTGAAGCTTGGATCTGGAGAAGCTAGTCGAAATGCTGAGAAAGAGCGTCGATCAGATTTCTTCAACCAACCATGGTAAGCTCAGTTACTACGTCTTTTTTTTAAATTTTTTCCTGTGCTATTTTAAACTTTACCTAATGATATCAGGCACACAGCTATGTGCTTAATATTTTCAATGGTCATTGAGTTGATGGCAAGTAGCTTGTGTCTAATCTAATAAGTTTCATGAATATGATAGCTTGTGTCATGGTTTAAGGGTGCACTGGCCAACTTATTTCACCTTTATAGCATTAGCATTGCTATATAGCTAAATTTTTTGTTCATTTGATAAGCGACTTTGTTAGTTTTAATTGATCACTCTAAAACTACATGCCAGCAGCTGTTTTCAGTATCTGAGATAAATTTGTAGATCCTTATTGACCATGTTTTGTCAAAGAAAGATAAGAAGGGTAATAGAAAACAAAGGAAAAATAATATTTAAGGTGTCTGCATTATGTAATTTTGATCGGTGATTTGAACAGGGTTGAAGATGCTGTTATTCGCTATTTGAACCGCAAGCCAGCTGCAGGAAGTGATGCCCCTGGAAGCACATAAGTTGGGGATTCGGGAGCGGATCATCTTACCATCTTAGCTTCCATTTACAGAAGTACACACAGCTATATCATATTACTGATGTTTATGCCCTTGAAGAAGATTGCTCTTTGCTTGTAGGACCAGAAAATTTTCTCTCTACCTTATTTAGGTGTAACTGTTACTGTTTTACTCATCTTGTTCAATGAAGAACCTTGTAAAAATAGTAATCTTACTCATTAATTTATAAAAAGAAGGATTCTCTACTTCTCTGGACTTCGTGCATTTCATGGTTTTCATATGTGGTAAATGTCGAATCGCTTATCATTTATATATTTAAAGGGCGTTATTAAAATCAATGATTCAATGTATGGACCGGCTGGCTGCTCTTCAAATTAACTGTTTCACAAGTACCTAACCAAGAATGGGGAACGCTAATTTTTGTTATTGAGGTTGAATCCAAGTCGTGCACCGAGATATTGAAATTTTATTGAATTGTGAGATTTATATATTTTAGACTATAATCTATGTAAGTGCATAGGTGTTGACAAATGCCGGTGTTGGAGCAAACTCAAGTTTTGAGCATATGGTGAGCAAGCTCAATTTGTAATGCTCGGGTTTTGTTACAGTCAGACATTGCGACGGATTGTGTATTTTGTTGCAACAGAAACACAATTTTTGTTAATTCGTTTTCTGATTTTTCTCAGAGGCTATTTTGAGTATTATCCTGAGAGAAAAATTTTGGATTATCCTGATATTTTCGGTTGTTTTTTAAAGTGAATCTTAGGATTTAATCTCTTGAATGAATCTGGTTTTAATAATGACAAGATCCAATTTTTGCTACAAAATACTAAAACATTCTAATTGTATTTTTTATTTACTTTTTATTTTATTTTCAATTTGTCTCAAATTATTCTTTTATACTGATTTACTTTTATTTTATTTTTCCTGATCTCTATTAATTGTTTTATTGTGCACATCTTTTGGAGAGATTAAAGGAAGCTCATACCATCCATATAAAGCTTGTAACATTCATAAGTTCTATGTATAGACAATGAACTTCTAAATGTAATATGAGAGTAACAAATATGTACTATTGTGAGATTTATATATTTTTGTGAGATAAAGAGTTATTCTTTCTAGGATCTTTTAGTCTTAGGAAGAGTAACTTTTTAAACAACTATAACAACTTGTCTTCTTTAGGAGGAAGAACGGTTTCGTCTTTGGGAGGATTTACTTATCAAACTCTTAAAGAGGGTTCAAGAAATATGAATTCTTTGGGAGGAATAACTATTAGTCTTCAGGAGAAAATAGATCTCAAAGCTTTTGAAGGGATTCAAGAAGTATGAGTTCTTCATGAGAAATAACTGTTAGCAATGGGGAGAGGCATATCTCAAAATGTTTGAAGGGAATTCAAGAAGCAAGATATAATTGAAGTCGATGGGATCTCATTAAATTGGATTCATGAAAGAAATGCAACACATTGTGTCAATTATAAAGACTTTGAAGGGAATTCAAGAAGCAATAGATCATTAAAGTCAAGAGAATTCTATTAAATTGGATTTGTGAAGAAAATACAACACATTGTGTCAATTGTAAAAAGAGAATATTTAGTTTAATGGGTCAATTGGTGTTTGTATGTTTTTGAAATTTTACTAATCGTTTAATTCTCTGGACATAGCCTTGTAAATATAGGTGAAAACCGAACCACATAAAAAATGTTATCATCTCATTTAGCTTTCTGTTATAAAGTTTTTTATTATTTATTGCAATATTTGATATTGTCTATCATAACAATTTTTAATTCATGTTGCAACAATAGGATAACTTAATCAAATAATTTGGTAGTCTTTAAGAAAACGGATCTTTCGATCTATATTAAAGGTAGATTAGTAAACAACAGAAGTTCACTTAAGGGACGAATAGTTTTCAACAATAATTTATCTTTTCATTACTAATTTATTGAAGTGACAAAGATAAATTAATAGGAGATAATTTAACAAAAGTATTTAAGAAAAGATAAATTAGTAAACAAAAGGAGTTTACTTAAATGATAAAATGATCACCAATAACATTCATTCATTGTATTTGAATTGAATATAAGAGAGTTATTTTCAGAAAAAAAATAATACAACAGATTAATTTGATTGATGGTCCTAACAAATTAAAAGTTAAGACGTATATATATATATATATATATATATATATATATAAACAAATTATAATTTAGCTACCCAGTTCAAATTATAATTCAGGCGGAGCAACTGTTTCGTTTTTATTACAATTGACCTCCTACCGTTAGTAATTTTTCGTTAAATCTAACAACAAACAGTATAAAAGTAGCGAAAAGACCAAAATACTCTTAAAATTTGATTAGAAAAAAATTAAATAATTAAATTAAAACTAAATAATTAAATTGAAACAAAATCAATGAATGTTATTCTTTGTTCTTCATCGGTAAATACCGAACAAAAAATGAAAAAATCATCATCATCAATCAACAAATAACAAACAAAATCATCAACAACATTTAAAAAATTTAATGAATGTTGTTCACCATTTTTCATCAATAAATACCAAACAAAATCATCATCATCAATCAACAATAACAAACAATTTTTTTTTTTTTTTTAAAAAAAATCTTCATCAAGCTTGTTTTGTGAAGAACCCATCATTTGAAATCACCAGATCTTCTTCAAGAACAAAAAAAAAAAACCCACCCTCAAAGTCATTTTTAATCTCAACTCATCATCAACCAATCCTCAAACCCAACCTAATATGGATTCGATTCCTAGATTCGAATGAACCTATCCGAAAATCGAACCCAAAATCTGGGTTCGATTTTGGGTCAATTTTTGGGTTCGATTCAAACCAAGAAGAAAAGAAGAAGATAGACGGTAGAGACAAGGACAAGGGTTCGAAGAAGAGAAGAAAATGGTCGGCAGAGATAGGGACAGGGGTTCAAAGAAGAGAAAAAGATGAATGATAGAGATAGGGACAATAGTTCGAATTTAGAAATCTGGGTTCCATTTCTAAGTTTAAACACCCAGAAATCGAACCCAGACTTTTGGGTTCCAATGGAATCCAACCTAGAAATCGAACAGATTCGAACCAAGAAGAAGAAAAAGATTGATGGCAGAGGCAAAGACAACGATTCGAATCAAAACCAAGAAGAAGAGAAGAAAAAGAAGAAGATGGATGGCAGAGACAGGGACAATGATGACAAAGAAAGGCGGGAAGCCTGAAGGATGAGAGAAAGAGAAAGAGAACCCATATTTATTTTAAAGTTTTAAAATTTATTTTTTTAAAAAAATAAAATATAACATCAAAAAATAATTTTACTCATCAGCCAATTAAGTTTAATGGAGATCCACTAACGACAAGAGGTTAATTGTAATAAAAATGAAATAATTGTTCCGTTTGAATTAGAGTTTAAATTAGGTAGATAAATTATAATTTGCTCTCTCTATATATATTCTTAATAATTTTCAATGGCGATATTGTATTTGGCGTAAACAGCAGGGTCATTTCGGCTCATTAAATAAAGTGATAAAAAAGGCGCAATTAAATAGAATCCAAAACTTCTTCAAAATAAATAAATAGAATCCAGAACCAAAATCAGAAATCAAAACAGAAAACAATGGCGGGAAAAGAAAACCAGAAAAAGACATTCTCTTCTCCATTGTTGAAACCACAAGAAATGGAAGAAGACGATGAATCCAGAGAGGCCACCGAATCGACAGTCTGCTGGAGAAAGCAAGTGGACAACAATCTGAAGCGGCTCCACTCGCTCCTCTTCGGTGTCGATTACTTCCTCCAGAAGAGCGACTTCTCGTCCGCTCGCCTTCTCGGACTCCGGCTCCTTGGCTTCCTAGAATCTCATTCTCAGTCCGAAGCTGACGAGCTTCTCACTCGTCCTATCCGCCGCGAAGCCATCATCAAACTCGACGTGGCTAGGCGCGCCCTCATATCAGACTCCGATCGGTACATCATATAATATTATTGAATTAGTGAAACGTTATAACATTATTGAATTAGTGGAATGTTGATTTTATTGGATACTTCCATTTTCAATTCGAACTTGATTAATAGCTTTTATGATCTATATATCTATATAGCAGTATAATTTGGCTATTTAGGTTATTGTTGAAGATAATTAAAATCAGAGCTTAATTGATGTTGAATTGTTCGTGGCCAGAGGTTTTCGGTTTTCTGTGAGATATTGAGCTTGATTTATTTGAATTTATTATGGAATTTTGAAGTTATAATTTTATGTATGCGATGCTTTGTATTGCTATATTTGTTATAGCTTGGATCATGTTGAAGCTAATTAGAGTGTTGGTTGCTTTTATCTATTTATCTGTCCACTTGACTTTGGGTTTGTCTCTCTGTCTGTTGTGATCGGGTCAAATTAAGATATTGAACAAATGTGATTCTGATTCTATTATAAAAGTTGGAAGTTAGTGGTTGATTAATGTTTATTGAAGCTGTTAATTGAAATGCTAGCGGTAAGGTTGGAGCAGAAATCTTGTGGAATCTGGTAAAATTGTTCATTTAGATGCTGAATGAAATAGAAGCTTATATTGGAGGTGCTTTATTTGTTACTCTTTCTTTATTTCATTTTTGGTTTTTAAAATCGGAAAATTTGGTGATTATTTGGTTTCTACAAATATCAAAACAGAATAACCTGAACCGAATAATTTTAAAATAAAACAACTAAAAAGATTGCTGGGATATTTAAGAGTGACTGACAGTAGACTCAATTACTGATTTCTGTTCAATGTATTTTCAGCCGAGCATTCGAACAAGCAGGAAGAGCTCCTGGTCCCATTTTTTGCATGAAAGGAGATATTGACATTGAGAAGATCAAGCAGTCAAAACATTTTCGCGCTCTTTTAAAGCAACATAATGAAAACGCTGTGAATGAACTGGTACTGAATTAAGATGCTTTTCTTTTTCATGGATTTGATCTTCTTATTACCTGAAGTGGTTGAAAATGGATCCAATAATGAATCCCATCCTATATTTTCTGTTTAATTTTCTTATTAGCATTCGCCTTTAATTACAAGTTATCTGCGAGCGTATTCAGATAAGGTTCTATATACCTGTTCCGTCTTCAGTGGAAAATAATGAATTGTCCATGAGATGAATTCAGTAAACTTGGTCTCTGTCTCAGGGTGGAAAATTAGACAAACCGGGAAAGTTGTTTTGCAAGGCACCAAAAAATATGACACAAGCAAAATTGGTGTCACTATATGGAGACATCACAAAAGTAAACAGCGGCTCAAATAGGAGTGGGATGAACTCCAAAAGTACCAGCTCTGAAGACTGCATGATTGTAGAAAAGCCACATTTGTGCTCAAACGTTCCCAAGGGGCATGGTGTCTCTACTTCTGTAAAAGTTCAAGAGGAAGAAAGAGGTCATATAAATTTGTTAAGGATGAAACGTGCACATGTTGAAACTAGTGGCCCCGAAAACGATAGTGCTAAGTCACCAGCAAGCTCTGAAGAAGCTAATGATGATGTTTCTGGCAATGGATTTGTAACTGCAAGAACAAAACTGGTATATTTACTTCCTGCTTCCGATTGCTTTTTCTCTGCCTTTTCTTCTAACATATTAAGCCTTTAGGGATTTTTTTGCCACTTTATATTATTATTTATTATTATTATTTTTTTCCACTTCATTCATTTGTTTTTTGAGTTGCACATAGTGTACGGTCATCATATAGGGCACTGACATAGAAGCATCTGACCAAATTGTGTTTCTTTCATTCACACACGTGCACACACACTCACAATGGGAGATGAATATGATCTAGCCTAGGATAATCTTCTAGTCAATTTTCAAATACCTTGTTCGGAAGTTGAACCACTTTTTCTCTTATTCTCCTCGTGTCTATACATGTTAATGTTGATAAAAGTCTTTTCCACTCACATACACACTCACATGCACACTCACAGTGGGAGATTAATATGATCTAGCCTAGGATAATCTTCTAGTCAATTTTTAAATACTTTGTTCGAAAGTTGAACCAATTTTTCTCATATTCTCCTCGTGTCTATACATGTTAATGTTGATAAAAGTCTTTTCTATTTTAGGAAATGGATGTGAGGCAAAGGCGAGGGCATGTGGGATCACCAAATGCTTCAGTTTCACCCCATAGTGATAACAATCCTACCACTAGGGGTTATGGTGTGAAATCTTATGGTATTTCACGCCGTGGAGTCCGTGGTAATTTTGTTCCCCCCATGAGATCCAATGGGGGCAATGTTGGAAACATGACTTCAAGGGTTGCAGGAAAAGGTGATGATGTATTAGATGACTCAACAAAGACATGGTGAGTTAAGTAAGAGAATATCATTGATATATGGAATGTAGGTTCAATTTGTGTTGGTTCAAAATTGAAAGCAGCCATCATTAGTTTTAAGCTTTCAAAAACTGATCTCTAGGAAGGAGCTTTAACTAATTAAGCATGTTTTCATCAGTAAGTTATGACAAACCAGTGGTTATGATTTCTGATGGTGTTCTCACCGCAACCCACTGTGCTTTTTATGGAATCAAGTCAAATCATTTTCTTGATGCTAACCAAACTATGATGCCCCTTTGCTGGAATGAAACTTGTATGCTTATTTATTCATAGTTTAACTAAAAGATGTTGAATCAATAATCTCAATCATTTTGAAATAGTTTATCCCTTTTTGATATGTTTTTCTGTTAATTTCATGTTTTAACAACCCTTTTTCATTCTCCGGTCTCTCTCTCTCTCCGTCTTGCACACATATACACTACACATATTTTACCAGATGGACTTCATTTATGATCTGTGTAAATATTCATGTTCTAATATTTATCTTGTTTATTGAATCTTGATTCTAGTTTGGAAATGCTCTGTGGTCCTGACGGTGAACTTCCTGAAAAATTAAGGAATTTGGAACCTCGTCTAATTGAGCATGTTAGTAATGAGATTATGGATCGAGATCCCAATGTTCGGTGGAATGATATTGGTAGAACGAGATTCCCTAAAGTTTTCATGCTTTGATTTTTCCTACAGCAATTTTCATTTTCTTATCTATGAAGTTTTTTGTAATTCACATTCATTGCTTTACCATATTGTAGCTGGTCTGGAGCATGCTAAAAAATGTGTGATGGAGATGGTCATATGGCCTTTACTGCGTCCTGATATATTTAGAGGTTGTCGTTCACCAGGGAAAGGTCTACTTCTCTTTGGTCCCCCAGTAAGTGCCTGACCCTATTGTATATGGGAGATTAAAATGTCATCAGTATATAATTTTTTTTTATCACCAATTGTATTCAGGGAACTGGAAAAACTATGATTGGTAAAGCTATCGCTGGAGAAGCAAAAGCAACGTTCTTCTATATCTCTGCCAGTTCATTGACAAGCAAATGGGTAAGTGTTATTTATTTGGCTTTTGTTACAAACTTACAATTGTTCAATGATTGGCTGGTCTGATTTCCCAGAAAAGTATTGTAATGTTTGGTACTGTTTTAGCTTGTAACTTGAGATGAAAAGACACTAATTGTAATCATATTTGAAAATTTCTTAAGTGTCTCAATTATTCAGGACATAAATGTTGATATTTTGTCAATAGCTTACACCTGAGTCATTTTCCAATCTTCTTCCCAATGGTATCTTAAGACGAATGCACTATAAATATGTAACATTTCCATTGCTTACTGTAGATTGGTGAGGGTGAAAAGCTGGTGAGAGCCCTATTTGGAGTAGCCAGTTGCCGTCAGCCTGCTGTAATTTTTGTGGATGAAATAGACTCACTTCTTTCTCAGGTAACATTTTTCTTGCATTTAAAGATAAATGTGAAATTTTGGTCTGTGTTGGTATAGGTTGCTCTATGGGTGTTTTTTTCATTCCATTTCAACATATTGCTTTGACCTGGAAATTCTGTGACCCTGCTGAATTGCTTTCTTATTGCTTGTTGATCCATTGGGAAGGGCTTCTCATATTGAAGTGCATCTATCACATCAATAAATTTAAGGAATATAAGGAATGCGCTTTTGTTACTAGATGGCAACTTACATATTTTATTCATCTAACTATTTGCTTGCCGATAAAGAGAATATCTTCTAAAAGAGCTTTTATTTGGTTGCAGCGCAAGTCAGAAGGTGAACATGAGTCAAGTAGAAGACTGAAAACGCAGTTTCTCATTGAAATGGAAGGCTTTGACTGTGGCAATGAGCAAATTCTACTTATCGGTAACTATCGAATCTCTAAAGTTCCATTATTTAGCTGGGAAATGCTGTTTCTTGTTTAGGTGAAGCTGTAAATTTATCACTAAGAAGCAAAACTGTAATTCCCCATAAAAGAGTGAGTGCCTGAGAGTACGATTAAGAGGTGGTATTCTTGTAGTCCTTTGATATATTATAGTGACAAAGCCCAAAGTTTTGCTTGTGTGTTGACTGTTCATCAAGCCGTAAGCTTTTATCCTGGGTGGTATTTTTCAGCACTTACTGTAACCAAATAAACTTACATGTGAATGAGAACCAAATTTAAAACTGCTAGATTATTAAAGTGAGCATATTAAGGCTCATAAAGAAGCCTTGACTTTCTTTACACAGTCTTTCAAGTGGTTGCTAATAGCCGTGTGGTTGCTGATAATAAATATATCTCTATCAGATTAGGAAGAGAAGTATCTGTTCACAGCACGTGTATTGTGTCATCTGCTACAATCAACAGTTTGTTCTTTGACCATAGCAATTTAAAGTTAAATGATGGCCCTTATTTAGAAAGACTTTGTTGTGGAGAATTTTCATTTTTATTTTTCCACTTATTCAATGTGGTTTGCACTTGCTGACTTATCTTGCTAGATTACCAATGATTCTGCAGCCTCTTTTTGTCACATCCACCAGTAGTTGAATTTGTATCTAACGGAATGTAAAAGGCTAAAACATAGAGGCTATAAGGTAGTTGTACCGTTGCTGCTTCCAACTATAGTGATTGCAGCAGCTATAGTTCTCGTATAAATTCGTGTATCAAAATTTCTCTAATTGATCTTGCTTAGAGTTGACCTCACTGCAGATTGCATGATCGGAACTATATTTCATTTACATTGTGGAGTGGTACACTCGGTGAATTACTCTTCGTTTATACTCTTATTTTTTTTCTGTTTTGTCGGCTGATATTAACAGAAGTGATTGGATTTTGGGTGGAACAACAGTAAAAAGTAGCCATGATTCACAAAGAGGGGAACCCATTTAAAATGATGACGGTGTGCCCGCTATCACCATACCCTAACTTGCTTTGTGAGAGTGAATACAAAAGCTGAGAAGGGAATAGTGTTTTATTTGTTATTTATAAAATATTAGGTCAGTTTTAAAAGGAGAAAGTCTAGCATTACATGAGCCGTATTACCTTACCAGTTTATGTTTCAGTTGACAGTCATTCTTTATCTCCCTATTTTTGACGTTGATCTTGATTTTTTATAACGCAACTCACATAGCAATTGCATTGTTACTGTTTTCTGAACAATCAGGAGCAACAAACAGACCTCAAGAACTTGATGAAGCAGCACGAAGGCGACTTACCAAGAGACTTTATATACCCCTTCCTTCATCAGGTGCAAGTTACGTTTCTGATTTAGTTTCTTAATTTTATCACAATAAATTTGTCACTAATGTGCTGATATTGGAGATAAAGAAGCAAGAGCCTGGATCATACGTAATCTCTTGGAGAAGGATGGACTATTCAAGCTTTCAGAGGAAGATATTAATGCCATATGCAAATTAACTGAAGGTATTTATTCTGTACCATTCAACGCTGAATTGTCAGTTCCTGCGCTGTTTTAATTTCATATATTTTTTTATTAAGTTTCTGTTGCAATTTCCTTACTTGTTATTTTTTTCTTCCAGGGTATTCAGGATCAGACATGAAAAATTTAGTGAAGGATGCATCAATGGGTCCACTCAGAGACGCATTGAGACACGGCATAGAAATTACAAAGCTGCAAAAGGAGGATATGCGACCAGTTACTCTTCAGGTAATAATAATCCATATAAATAAAGGGATAGACTATATCAATTTAAATTCGTGACTTAATTTTATTTTTTTTTTAAACGTGACTTAATGTTTTTACTTTAACATTTAATTCCACTTTTTCTTGATCAAGAATTAAGAATGAATGTCAACTCAACACTCCTGAATAAAATAAATAAATAAATATAAGATTGAATGATGAAGTTAAAATTTAAATCACAAATGATCCTGAATTAAAATATATGTAGCAGGCTAGCAGCATCGGTAAATTTTTTTTTTTTTTTTTTTTTTTTAACATAAAATCTAACAATATATAAACTATCGGACAGTGGACTTCAATGGCGAGATTTAAATCTGACTTGTATAATTAATGCATATGGGAACAGCACCTGTGGGATGCAATCTCAACTAACCAATTAAATTGGTGTCATGATTAGGGATGGCAATGGATCGGATCGGATTGAGTTTTGTCATTTTCGAACTCGATCCGAAATTTTTTAGGAATGCTCCAAACTTAACCCTTACCTCAAACGGGTCACTACTTTTTACTCCAAACCCAAATCCAATTGGAGGGACTTGCCCCGAGTCCGACCCGTTGACCCGATTTAATTTTTAACTAAAACAAATATGTAAAAAAAATAATAATAATAACAAATATCACAAGATTAACTACATTTATGATAAAATGTCATTACACAATCCAAAATATTAATACTACATAGTCATAAATATCAAAATAATAGTAACAATATAATCAAATTTCATTAAAAACACTAAATAAATAAATAACCGAAAACATTACAAAAATCAATGCTAAAAATCCATCCCAATGCTTTCAAACATGAACCTATAACCCAAAAAAAAAATGAGTTAATAAGTTTTAATGTTACATAAAAATAATATTAAAAGTGTAATATATAATTATCATAATTTAGCTCTTCACCTTCACCATCACTATCTTCTTCATAACAATCAATTTGTTGAGCTTTTTTATCTAACCTTACACATATGTACGAATAAAATAGGGGAACAAACTGACGACAGAGGAAGGGACAAGATGGAGAATAGGAGAACTGGAGAAGTGGCTGTTGTTGCTTGTTAGGTCTTTTTTTTTTTTTTTTTTTAATTTATATGTCGGGTTAATGGGACGGGTCGGAGCAAAAAAGTTTGCCCCGTTCTTAGCCCGATAACCCGATCAGGTCAGTCTTTTGTCCCCAAACCCACCTTAAAGTCAATTTTTTAGCTCCAAATCCGCTCCAAATATATCAGATTTTTTTGGGTTTGGGTCGGATTGGGTATTTTTACCATCCCTAGTAATGATCCACTAGTCATGTTAGAAAATTTTTTAAAATACGGAGCTCTTGCTATGAACCCAACTATTATGGATGTGCACCAGCCAGTAGCCACACAATAGCATGGAAAGTTTAGTAAGTTTGTCAGCTTGATTACTTGATGTAATTTTGCTCATTTCATGCAGGACTTTGAAAATTCATTGAAAGAGGTGCGTCCCTCTGTCTCTTTGAATGAACTTGGCGTATATGATGAATGGAATAAACAATTTGGAAGCTTATCACTGTAGAGATTGCTTTAAGTGGAATAAACAATTTGGGAGCTTACCACTGTAGAGATTGCTTTGTGCTATTTGTAAGCCTCATTTTATAATTTCTATAGAGATTGATTGACTTTTGTTATCATGAGATGCGTCATTTATCCCCAAGTTCTCCTTTTCGATATTTGCAAAATGAGTGGATCAAGTTACCAAGCCAACACTAGCTTTGTTGGTTATTTAAGTCATGAGGTAAATGCCGCAGCCTACACCACGACTAATAAGATTTCATTATTTTAAACAGCCCCAAGACCCGACTTTCTCGCCATTAAAATATCACTGCATGTGGAATAATGATTCCAGGCACGCATGTGCTTTCTGACCGGATTTAATTATTGGACCATGTCAAAGTCTCGTGTAACACAAATTTGTACCTCACCCAAATGGAACATAACTTTTTATTGGTACAAATTTAATAAAAACAAGATTACGTTGATTTAGTATTTAAAATCTGAATTTATACGAAAATAAATTGAGTTTTATGTAAATCTATATGCCCTGACACGTTTAATGCGCATTCTAGATCATGCCGACATCCATGATTGAAGAATCAAATCAGTATGATTAGCAATATTGATTAAGATATGTATGCGTCTTCATTATAGGATTGTTATAAAAATAATTTTTCTCGTAACTATAATACAGGAGAAGCAGTGGCATGTTACACTGCCCAATCAAACTGCAATTGACATTGTTGACTTTGATTAATTTAAGGAGTAGTGGAATTCCATCTATCTGATTTGGTCTCTCTGACGAACCAAAACCTTTAATCCGCCGGCCATGTGAGCCGTCAAAAGCGGCACGAAGACTGGTTGATCGGCCCTGACCGGTCTGATCTCGAACCGTCTGAGTACAGAAGCCACCACATATTTCATCTGAATAAAGGCCATCTCTTTTCCAAGACAAACCCTTGGACCAGCCTGAAACACCGGAAATTTATATGGACATACCTGCTTGGGCTCGCCTTTCTTGTAGTTTGGCTCGGTGAACCACCGGTCCGGCTTGAACTGGCACCAATCTTTGCCCCATAATGCCTCCGCTCTGCCCATCCCATACGGGAAATACGTGACTCTATCTCCGGCCTGAACTTGGGTGCCGTCCGGCAACATATCGTCGGTGATTGCATGCTTTGAGTCCCAAGCCACAGGTGGGTATAGTCTCATAGACTCACAAAGGCATGCCTTCAACAGTTTCAACTCCTTGAGTGACTCATAATCCAGTACTTTGTCGTTCATGAATATGGTTTCCTTGACAAGTTCCTGCTCGATTTGCGGATGCCTGGAAATCAGCCAGAAAAACCATGTCATTGCTGCTGAAGTTGTGTCTCTTCCTGCCATGATGAGGCTTATCATCATATCTCTAATCACTTGCTCATCCTGCCCACCCATCATCAACCGAGACAACAGATCCTGCCCGGAATCCTCCCCTTTCATCTTCTTATCATGCATTATCTCCTCAACGTATTCATGAACAGCCCCAACTGCATCCTTAAGCCTCCTCTCCGACCCAATTCCAAGCCATTTCTTCATCTTCCAAACCAAAAACAAAGGTGCCGCACCCCGCCTGGCAGATATCTCTGACGCCATATCAAAAGCCTTGGCCAAAGGTGAAACAGGTGAGCCAGGATCCAAACAACACCGATCTATCCCCAACGAGACCTTACAAATCATATTGAAAGCAAGTCTCCTCAACAACTCCTGCAAGTCCACCACTTGTGATGTCCTTGCCAAGGACTCCAAAACAGGCACCAACCCGTTCTCAACTTCAAGCTTCAATGTGTTCATCACAAATTCCCTCATACAGTTGGCACTAAACTCATGGCTGACAAGCTTGCGCTGTGTGCGCCATAGCTCCCCATCCACATTAAATATCCCAAACCCAAGAAAATCACCAAGAATCTCTGTGAAAGGCTTCCCTTTTGGGAAGTTATTGAAGTTGGTTTTGAGCATGTACTCTACGTTCTCCGGGTTGGCTGTCACAATGGTTCTTCGTGCACCAATCCTGTTGACAACAATCGTGTTGGTGGCCGATCTCGCCAGCAGTTCCGTGTACCAATCCAGCAAACGGTGACGGTTCTTGTAGAATGGTATCAAGCACCCGATTATAGGGAACGTGGGGGGCCCTGAGAACTTGGAAACTCTCTGGAATCCGCATGAAATCACGTGGAAAACGTACAAGAACATGGAGAGGAAAATCAACAACCAAGGCTGCAGTGGAAAGAGAGACATGAAAATGCTCATCTTCACATGCAGCAAATTGAAACCGAAATGGATAGGAGGAAGAATGGAATGGTAATGAAAATGGATGATGATGACGACTATATAACTGCATTAACACTATTTAGTCAACACAGTTGAATGGGTTTTGCACTAATTGACACATGATATATATATATATATATATATATATGTATACACACACGCACTTGGTCTATACGGCTTTGTAGGGTGTCACAAATTAATTGTTATCACTACAACTGTCCTTTTATTAAGGTTTTGCTTTTGTGCAATTACTATACTGCACCTCAATAATGAAACAGTGCAGCATAGGAATCAAGGAGAAGAATGCTACATCAGCTATCCCAGTTTGCTTGTCCTTTTTTTTATTTGGTTGGTTTGATGAGCTTGAATGTGCTCATGAATTACAAATTTAGAACTAACTTTTTCTTTTCTTTTTAAATGAATGCTTTGCATTATTTAATATATGGATGTTTATAGTAGAGAAGTAATTGGGTTTAAGGAGGAGCAGTTAAGTGGGTGTCCCTGAAATGTTGACTTACAGGTCTTTCTTTATGTAACTGTAAGGCCGCCGATAAAAGTTTTTAAAACAAAGAATTAATTTGTAACCCACCACCACCATCATACTGGCTTTTCCTCTAGTCCTTTTTTAACACCAAGTCAAGACTCAGGTGATCTCGTAATCAAAGTACTACTTTTCCCAAATCCTATCTTTTCTTTTCATGCTGATATGTACCATTCATTAATTCACATGGCAAGAGAATCATCAACATCGCACAATTTTTCTTTTTTTAATGGGAAGAATTCTTCACAGTATATATTCATAACAAAATATTTTCTTTCCATGGCCGCTAGAAGCAGTATTTTGATTTAACATCATTAATCGGTGGTACTGCGCTTGATCTATACTTGGCATATAAAATTGATGATATAGTACTTATTATATTAACATTATTAGATTCCCACTTTTCTTGTTGTAATGGAATGACATTATTTTGGTCCATTAAATACCCACTTGGAAAAAATTAATTGGAATTTTCAGCATTTAGGAATCTAACCTCAGTCAAGCTATAACATCTCCAAACAGAAAAGTAGAAACCCTGAGTAGCCTTTTTCTTCTAAAGAGGTTGTTGTTTATATTTCTTTATCTTACTATATTATCAAAGCATCCAAAAATAAGAATATATAGCATGTGATGAAATTGGCTCCTATTAAATTTCAATGACCTGACATCCCAACCATCGAAACTACCTATATTACCAAAAATGGATCTATCGCGCATCTTTTATCATCTAAAGTAGTGACCTATCAATCTCTAAGCAGTCAATCCAAGGGTTAGGGTTATGGCAAGTTTCCAAATTCAAGGCTACAATTAATATTATTATATATAAAATATTTTTATAATTAGGTATACTTAATTTAAAAAAAAAAAAAGAACAATCAATCAAATATAATAGATGAATTTGATTGATTGATCCTTACTTTTTAAAATAAAAATTTTTTATTTTAAAAGTACGAAATATATGTATGTATATATATATTATTAATTGTAGCTATAATATATATATGTATATATATATATATATATATTAACCAGCATCCACAGTCAAAGACAAGCGGTAGTGGAGGGCCACAGATAAAAGAACATAATTTGTGGGGGTCCTAAAAATTTAATGGGCAACGTCTACTTCTAGCGAAATGAGTGGACACATGGTTTCAAATCAAACACTTTTTTTCCCAGTTTTTGTTTTTTATTTTTATTTGTTTATATATATCAACAGAAAAGTCACTGTACTTTTCCTGTAGCCGACCGCAAATGTGGCTCATCTTTAGAAACGTGACTAAATTCACATGCGAGTCTCATAAAATTATAATTTATTGTCACACACTAAAGCACAAAATAAAAAAATATGGAAAAAGTCTATATCTCCCCTGTAGTTTGATGAAATGTCTAAAATCCTTCTTTTCTTTGAAAAATTTTTTGCCTATGAGAGGAAATTTTGGACATTTCATCAAACTATAAGGGGATAATAGACTTTTCCCAAAAATATATACATATATTACTTGATTGTATTGTATTTGCAACCATAATCCAGTGTCAAATAATTGCAGTACCGTGTCTCAATCGAAAGCATAATAAAATATTTCCAAAAAAAAAGCATAATGAAAATTCAAGCCAGCCAAACGGGGAAAAAAATTTATAATTTCCACAGAGGGAATTGTAATTTATCCCTTTTAGGTGGAAAATAGAAGATTTTTTACACGGGATGTAAGTGGAAATCCTGTTGCAGTTGAATGTGAAATTTCGTGGTGATAAAAGCAGAAGCAGACAAAAGTATCCAGAGTAGATTGAAAGTACATTTAGAGGGTGACGGAGGAATATTGTCTTCATCTTAGTGAAAAACTTGCAAGACTGAGAGGTTAGAGGAGAGAAAGAAAGATACTTAAAAAAATATATTAATGTTAATGATAATGGGTTTTAATCCGAGTTTGAGTACTATGTTAACACAAGTTCACACACAAAAAATGTCATTTCCAAAAGGCAACTTGTTATTAATGTTGCCATCCAAGTTAATGTTGGTGTTTTTAGCCACTTGTGTGCACTATTTACTAGTTGCCTTAGAGGAAAACAACAAATAGATACAAACATAGTTAAGAAATTGATATTTAACCAGCAATAGATTCGATTCCTGTAGTAGGTTTGCTAATGTTTGAAGTACATGTCCATGTCCGCGGATACCTCTCTTTCAGCAATTATTTATTTATTTTCTTAATTTAATTTGTCATTTTTTTCTGGTTATCAGTTTTAATGATTTGGATACACGTCTGCTAGTAGCAGTGGTCCTCAAAACTTAGTTGGATAAAAGAACAGAAAAACGTGCTTTAAAAAAAAAAATGAATTGTCTTGTGTCTACTTTTCCGCCGCTAGAATACATCTATGTTCTTTTCAAAACTAAGATAAAAGAACAGAAAGACATGCTTATTTATTCATGATTTAAAAAAAAAAAAAAAGTCTTAATTGTCGTGCGTTTATTGAGGATTTGGTAAAAGCTAGCATCATGTAATCACGAAAGCAGTATTTACATAGAAGAGATCGTTCATATTCCTTCAGATTTTTATTTAGTGAATTTTCATCTATTTGCAAGCAATTTAATGAAAAATAAAAATCCTTAAAAGTTTGTCCCCACGAAGAGTTATTTCGAAGATTTCACTTTCATGATCAGAAATATCGATTCCAGACCGGTTCTTTTTAAAAAGTAGACCAGACCTGTAAATTATTGGGCAAACATGATTGAAACAATTGCTGCACCACACAAACAAAACTTTATCATACTCCCGAAGAAATTGCAATAACTATTGTTGCTAGTGACAAGCCCACTTACACAATGGGCACGTACAAAGAGGCACTAGCCGCAGTCCTAGTACAGCTACTTGATGGATTTGAATGGTAAAAGTTTTAGTATGTTGACAAGAAGCCAACTCGAATTCACCGCGTGCCAATTTTCATGGTGCACAAACATCCCCCAGATAGGACATGCAATTGACAATATATCATGGCCATCACCTCAAACTGCATCACTAGTGGACTAATACTTCAAAAAGTATACAACATTGCCAGATTTTGATGAACTGTACAGTGCCACATTAAAGAATATTCAACAACCAAGTAAACGTCATCATCATCATCCGGAGCTGGAATCTAGAGGAGTTGTAAAACGCATCGAACATGTCAGCAAACAAAGCCAGCCACTTATTACAGTTTTGGGCAGACAATAGCAGTTATTCGTTTCATTGTGTTTTTGAGTTACATATTTGAGTGACCAACTCGAACATGAACCCGGTGCCATGAGGTGTTCAGTACCCCTCTCAAGTTCCAAATGGCTTCTACATTTTCAGGTTGGACGTTCGCTGCTATATCCACCTGCCCATCATCGAAAATAAAATTTTTCGTTTGGTTGCTGAAAAGAAATTAAACTATTCAAATTTAAAATTACGTAACATTGGAGTGCAATTTTTTTTTAATAAAGGTGCTCTAGCAATACAACTCAACTGACAAAAAGGCACAACACGAAATACATCAATGCTGAATTCCAGGATGAATATTAGTATATTGGTTTTACGGATGTTATCTGAGCGACATTAACACCTTTGTATTTTTTTTATTATATATAAACAGCACGTGCAGAAAACAAAGCTCAAATAATTGCCAGTTATAATCATCCCAAACAAGTGGGACAGCAATAACATAAGTGGAAATCTAATAGCGGTTCCTTGTATCTGCTAGGCCACCAAATTCCCCATAACTGAAAAGAAATTCCTAAATTGACTATATCTAGGATCCCCAGTGTGAATTCTAATTAACTTATTTGAAAATACCTTCCAAGTGCTATAAAGTTATTCTAATACTGTCCTACTAACTAAAAGAAAGAAAGGAACTTGTCGATAATAAATATTGAAACGAAGAATAGGCTGATTTCTTTACATGTATGATTTTTGAATGAAGTTTGCTCTTAGGTTAGGTCGCATCAATGTGTCTCATTACATTTGTGTTTATTTACTATATACATATAAATATATTAACATTCAAATTTTCCAAATGAAAATTAAGATTACCAGAAAATAGCCAATGAAGAAACGTTTTAAAAATTTAATTAAAGACGGTACAGAAGTGAAAATGGATCCACTAGGGCTCAGAGTAATTAGGTCAACAATTGGCCGAAATATAATACATTTAATTCGTTCATTAAAGCTGCTCATATCCAGGTTGGGGAATGATTCAACCAGAGCTTCTCTTAATGCGTCCCTTCAGATATTAAATACTATGGTCCTCTGAATAAAATTGTATTTGACTTTTAAAAATAGATCACTTATGATTCCACAGGTGATTTTGTTATTAAGAACAAGAAGACATACCGCTTTGGCTACAATTTGTGTGCTCTGTGGAATATCAACCATGACTTGAAAAAGCACCCATGCCCATTTGTCGCTGCTCATGTCATCTCCAACATATGGAACATCCTTCTTCTGGCATCTGTAGGCTTCTAACCAGCTTTTGCCACCATCAATTGACACATCTACCCGCTCAATTCCACGCCCTCCTCCTGATACAGCATATCCACTAATTTTTACCTGCAAGGTGTATTATAGAAGAGAACATCATTAAATGATGATCCAAAATGCAGAAACTCTAGATACAGCTTTTGAACCAAAGACAAAGAGCTCTGTCAAAGAACTCAAGAACTGCAAAGATTTCTGATACAAGGAGTAATAAGATAATCTCCAAGTCAACTTTCTTTTCAAAAAAATATATATGTTAGCATAGAATATCATATAATATCTTATGAATTTTATTTGAAAAGCCAATATATTATTATGTATTTAAATTGTACTTTGCAAACAGTCGATTAACTTTTGGTGCCAAAAGAGGTTCGGTAAAATTCTACATATGCATGCCAAATGACAAATGATTTCCGAAGATAGACTACACTGCAGAAATAAACATAACTCATAGGCAGTGTCAATTCAAAGACCATTTACCTTTCCAGGCTTTACTGTATTCAAGTCCTCCAGAGAACAAATTGCGCACTGTCAACCAACAACTTGTAATCAATAGTCAGGTACTAGCACTAATACATTTTTTACAATATAGAATAGATCTTAATGTAGATCTTACCAATCAAATATAAAAAAAGCTTTAAAGTAATAATATCATAAAATTTATGCAAGAGATGAGTATTCTCTGCAGAGAAGAAGGATGATCAAGTATATACCTGAACAGGGAAATCCATTAGTGGCCTTCTGGTATTCCAATTGATGTTGTCCCAATCCACAGATGGTGGAAACATTTTGTAGTCCTTTTGCATAAAGAAGCCCTATAAGGAAGGAATGTCATAAGGTAGTCTGAACATCTATATAAAAGTACATCGTTCTACAATAAAATCAATTCAGAACACAGAAATTTTGCCAACCTGACATTCCTCTGCAATGATGTTGATGGTATCCAACCATTTGACTGAACGAGCACCTATAACACCCGGCACAACAACTCGCAATGGATAACCATGATCCCTATTAAGAGGCTTTGGCACAATAATAGAGTACTTGCAATTAGAAATGCCTTGAAATATTTTTCTTTTAAAAGGTGACTTAACATTAGGGAAAGGCAAAAAGATTGAAAGACATCTTAAAAGATTGGGATGCAAAGAAAGTATGAGATATAGTCCAAGTACATGGCAACACAAACACGGACCAAAAATCTTAATGAAATGCATAGATTATGTTTAAAGCAAGCCTACTTTCTCATTAATTTGACAGCACGAAAGTCATGGAGAACAATGCTATAGGATGGCATTCAAATAGCTATGCAAAAACACCAGCTTAACTGACCTGAAAGCATGGAATGCTATACATCCAACAAAGATGTTAACTCAATAGACTTTTAGAAAGCTGTGACCCTAAGACATTTAAACAGAGAAGATAGAATAGAAGGTTCCAAGAAAAACAGGACTCCCTTAGTACAAGAGCATGAGGATGCGTAACCCCAAAGCTTTTGTCTTACTACAAGAAGTACTACCACCAATTCCCAACTGGTTTCAATTGTCAGGATTTCTATGCTTGGGTGGTGAGGCAAAATATTCCACCCAAACAATCATAAAATTATACAGAGGAATATTTACTGACCTCCCCATTCATCTCATAAGCAAGTAGAACATCAGCTTCAGGGTCTGCGGCTTGACTAAGTGGAACTGATGCCTTGTATGGGCCCCCATTTTCCTCCTAGGAAATTGTACAAGTGTGTGAGTAAAATTCCTTCGACAGCAGAAGTTACAAAAATAAAATAAAGTAACGAAAACCACATTCAAAGGCCAAAGATTGTACCTTACACTTGTCAATGCTTACAAATTCAACATGTTTTCCACCTGACTTAGTGACACTTGTCAATTTTGGTATCCCAACAAGCTCAAGAACATCAGCCAATTTCACACCACCCCAGACAGCTGAAGAAACTCAGGAAAATGAGAAACTTTTCTAACTCCCTAATGAAATAAATTAATTTATACTTCAGTATTATTCAAACACAGAGCAGAATTCATAGACCTAAAAAGCATTTGACTATCCTGCATCCTTTCGAGTAATTCTATAACCAACAAATGTACTTAGCAACCTTCAAAGGGCACATTGCAGACAAACCGGCTAGATCACCTTAGGAAAATAAAACAGAAAATTGATAGTGACTCCAAAACGGAAGAAACTCACCATTTCCTATAGCAGAGACATCCCATCCAACTCCCTTTACCGTTCTGGATTTGCTCATTGCAGTCCTTCTGTTTCCAGCGCACTGTTTGCACATGTGAAATCAACATTTTAATACTATATAATTATAAAGAGTATATTATCACTCTTTATACAAAAAATATGCAACAGAAATTACCTGTAAAGTGGCAGTAACATTGTATTTTGGAAGCATCCTGCAATTTAAACATCAGATATATTCTTACTGACTCACAATCACAAATAAAGATCAAAACAATAATCATTCGGTACATAAAGCTAATAACTTGCCTAATATCTCTCATAAACAGGTCTCTGGGATTTTCAATTAAACCACGTATCGAAACATAGTATCTGCCAACACAAACAGGCAATAAAATCAATGCCTTATTTATTTTTCAGTTATCATCAGAGTAAAAGAGGAAAGGATACATTACTTTTCAATGTCATCAACGATTGGAATGGGGCCATGATTTCTCTTGTAGAAGAAATCAACAGGGGTCACATACGATTCAATCAAGGCAGACCGCGGTGGCTCTGCATTGAACGGTTCCTGCATCCACAATACCAAAAACTAAACTTTACTCGCAAAAAAATGGATAATGAAATAGACATGCACGAAAGAGAGTAACAAGATTGATTTTCGCATAATCTTTAAGTCGAATTTAGTGAAATGAAAGATTATTCATATTAAAAAGAAAGAAAAAAAAAACTGGCCTTGGAATTAATAGTAAGGGCAGGGTGACGCGGTGGCTCCCGAGCGAAGTCTGATGGCGCAGTGAGTCCTGGCATTCTTCTAGCTTTTTTTTTCTGTTCTTCTGCTGCGATGAGGCTGTTTGTGTCAACTGAGGATTTAAAAAAAAAAAAAAAAACACAGACCGTTGGGTTTGCTCTGGTGGTGCCGATGGTGACGATAATACGAAGTGTGTGGACGTGTAACTAGATTCCAAATGCACGGGCCTTGGAACTCACGACACGGATTGGCTTCTTCCTCTCTTATGACGTTCTACGATGCCGCCTCGCTTATTTTAGATTGTAACCTACCCAATTGATTAGTTAACTAATTTATGTATCCAATCATATAGCATCCAATACAATCCCATCAAAATAATCAAATCAAATGCCAAAAAGGTCTAAATTTATATTTGTTATCAGGATTGGATTAGATTATCCCAATCCAATGGCTTGTTTATTGGTTGCAGTCCAATCCACACAATCATTTTATTGATGTAATAAATTTAATCTACTAATTTGGTGGATTAATTTATCCCATTAATATGAATTTTTTTATTACATTAATTATATAAAACATTAAATTTACTTTTAATATTGTTTTTATATACTTTATTGAAATATATATTAGTAACAATGATAAAATAAATGGTATTTTAAAATTAATTTATAGAATTAGATATTATTTTTCAAAATAACATTAAAATATTTTTAATTTATTTTATTAAAATAATATAATACATAATTATAATAAACTAAATAAATAATACTGTTTACATTCGCATGCCGCATGGTAGGTTGGCAGACGTTTCAACGGCGTCTTACAAAAGAAGGAGAAATGAAATTCAGGCATGGTTTCCATAACCGATCTATTCATGGCTTGCTCCAGCACGTGTCTTCTTCACCACCACCTCTCTCTCTCTTGGCAGACAAATGCAAGTCAATGCACCAACTCAAACAAATCCACGCTCAAATGATCCTCTCTTCTCGCATCCACGACCACTTCGCCGCCAGCCGCTTACTCTCCTTTTCCGCTCTCTCTTCCTCCGGCGACCTTTCCTACGCCACGAAGCTCTTCAACACCATTCAAAACCCAAACCACTTTATGTGGAACACTCTCATTAGAGCCCAAGCCACCACTCAAACCCCAGAAAACGCCATTTTTCTCTACATCCAAATGACAAAATCTGGTTTTGCACCAAATGAACACACTTTCCCTTTTGTTCTAAAGGCCTGTTCTAGCTTTCGCTCCTTGAATTGTTGTAAACAGGTTCATACCCATGCTTTGAAATCTGGGTTGGATTTCGATTGGCATGTTGTTAATGGTCTGGTCAGGGCTTACTCCGTTTCAAATGTTTTAAACGATGCCCGCAAAGTATTTGATCAATTGACTGCCAAGAATGTGAGTCTATGGACTACTATGATTACTGGGTACGCGCAAAATTTGCGCGCTGATGAAGCATTGGTATTGTTTGATCGAATGGTGTTAGAAGGGTTTGAGCCTAATAGTGTGACTTTGGCTTCTGTTTTGTCTGCGTGTGCACAGTCTGGAGGTTTAGAGTTAGGAGAAAGACTTCATGTTTTTATAGAGAATAGAGGGCTTGAAATGGGAGTGATTCTTGGCACAGCTTTGGTGCATATGTATGCCAAGAATGGAGAAATTTTGAAAGCTAAAAAATTGTTTGATTCAATGCCTGAAAGAAATGTTGCTACTTGGAATGCAATGATTTGCGGGTCGGCTACTCATGGACATGCTGAGGAAGCTCTTAGTCTTTTTAGGGAGATAAAGAAGGAGCAAATAGTGCCAAATGATATAACATTTGTTGGGGTTTTATCTGCTTGCTGCCATGCTGGCTTGATTGATGCCGGGCGTGAGATTTTCGGTTCTATGAAGCTAGTGTATGGTGTTGAGCCCAAGATTGAACATTATGGTTGCATGGTTGATCTTCTTGGTCGAGGTGGGATGATTGAAGAGGCTGAGGAGTTGATAAAAGGAATGGTGTGGAAAGCTGATGTGGTGATGTTGGGAGCCTTGTTGACTGCTTGTAAAAGTTATGGGAATATTAAGTTTGCTGAAAGATTGGTGGATCAGATGATTGTTTTGGAGCCTAACAATCATGGGGTTTACGTTGTTTTGTCGAATATGTATGCGGAAGCTGGAAGGTGGGAAGATGTTATGAGCTTAAGGAAGGTGATGAAGGTAGAGAATTTGAAGAAAACAGCTGGGTGGAGCCTTGTGGATGGTGACAATTAGGCTTTTGTGTGAATAGGCATCAGAAACCACTAAAAAAATCCACTATTTTTTTTGTGTAAAAATATCACTCTCATTATGTGGGTCGACCAAACCGGTGTCAGGAGATATTTATATCACTTTAATGTTCCCTATTTCGGGATCGTGACTCAGTCCAAGAAGATCACTTCTCCAAATCAAGTCCCATGTGAATGATTCACAAAGGTTTGCAATTATGATTCCCCGCTGCAATTCATTTGGAAACTTAATATGGGTTGCCTGCAAAATTTCAATATTTAACGCTGATATTAAAGTCAACTGGTCAACTCCTACATGTGCATCATAGGCGGTCCTAAATGAAGTCAAATAACGTATATATCTGTGTTCATCTCTTGCTTTAGCAAGAAAATGCAGCTCAAAAGATTTTTCCTCCTGCTTCTCTTCTTAGGATCGGCTTCTGCAGGTGAGATCAGCAATGCATTTCACCAATTTTTCACTAGGAGTTTTCCATTAACCTTTAATTAATCTTGTCATGTATTTATTTTGCTTCATCCACAGATCTTTTGCAGAATCCAGATTTTGAATCCCCACCATCAAACTTAGCAGCAAATCACACCGCCCCATTTGTGCTGTTAGCTGAAAACAACACGATTCCTGGATGGACGTTTGAAGGGACAGTCCAATATGTGACGGCTGGTCAAACCATAACATTGCCAGATAATGGACATGCCATACAACTGGGTGAAGATGGAAAGATAAATCAGACTTTCTTCGCCAGTAGCGATGACATGAATTATATACTTACATTCACTCTGGCCCCAGGTGGTCAGAATTGCTCAGCTAATGCTGACATAGTTGTATCAGCGCCGGATAGTCACACAGTCTTTTCTTTGAAGCAGCATTATGGGAAGGAAACATGGGAGAGCTATGGGCAGTACTTGGGTAGATGGGATCGGAATGAGCCCATTAATCTTGTGCTGGAAAGCCAAACAACAGAATCTGATGACAATTCCACTTGTTGGCCAGTGATTGATAAGCTACTTCTCAAAACTGTTGGAACAATTGTACCGGGCAATGGTGAGTATTTTTTTCTCTGGTCTGCATAATATATTGACTAGCCTTCATTAATGTATTCTGTCAAAAATTAATATCGATTGTGGATAGAAGACAATCTAAATATTGGAATATTATAGCTATTATACTATGAAGATTGTCCCAGAAATCTGCCAATGAAGGGATTTTTTTTGTAGGCTACAAGAAACAACTTTTTGACGTTGGATTCTTGTTCTGCTGCTTCCCTAGCTTAAAATATTGCACCTGCTATATTTATATTGTCAGCCATTTTAGGTCTGATTTTATGCGTCTTTTGAAACTCTTGCCAGATTAAGTTGAACCTCAAAAAGTATACAAATTCCTAGAGCACTTTATTCATGAAGGTTTCAACTTTATCTGGCATACAAGCTTGAATTTGATTACTACGTGTCTTTCATACTAAGTCCTGTTTTTAATTTTGGGTTCGAGACAGATAATCTATTGCTGAATGGAGGATTTGAAGTTGGTCCAGAATTCCTGAATACTTCTTCTGAGGGAATTTTACTTGATTCAGCCCCAAGTCCTGTTCAGTCTGCATTACGACAGTGGTCTGTAATTGGAACAGTTAAATACATTGACTCAAAACACTTCTTTGTTCCAAAAGGCAATGCAGCAATTGAGATTGTTTCTGGAGTTTCAACAGGCATACAAACAGCTACATCACTCACTGAGGGTTCTACATATAATTTGGAATTTATGTTGGGAGACGCCGATGATGCATGTGAGGGAAGGTTTATTGTAGGGGTCCAAGCAGGATTAATTGCTCAAAATTTCACCCTACAGAGTTTAGGGACAGGATCTGCCACAAAACATTCTATGACATTCAAGGCAGGTTTAGGTTCAACCACAATCAGTTTTCTTAGTTTCAGCACAAACCAGACGAAAGATGGTGTGTTTTGTGGTCCCGTAATTGATGAGGTGGTTTTACGAACCTCTCACGGGCTGAAATTACAATCGAAGTTGAAGATTCTGATTTGTGTCTTAGTTCTGGCAGCGATTTTGTGATCAATGAGTGATGACATTAAAAAGTCATGTAATTCAGAAGTTTACCATCCTCTTGAAACCTTCATTCATATGATTTTATGAGTATATGTATTAAGAATGTGTTGGGTCAGTCTGATATAACTATTTCATCAAGTATTGAGATTTTTAGGCTTATCTCTTTAATAACAAAGTTATTCCGATTTCTATTTCCTTGAAGAAATGACAACTAAAGAGATTTTGCACTGGCTGTTGTAGTAGTAAATTGTTTACTGATGAATGGAACTTTGCAAAAACTATGACAGTTTTATTACAGGAAACTTTTGCCACATGAAGGCATAAGGATTACCACAGTGACATTACCACAACAACCTCGGTTTCGTATAACAGCTTAGGCTGGAAAGATTTCAGATTCTGCTGTTGATAACCGAAGACCAGGAGATTTTAAGGGAGCTGAAGCCTGATTGAATGGTATGGCATTGGCATGTCATCACCAGACAACGGCAGCTCTGCGGAAACAAAGTTGAGAATGGGAGCAGAGACAAGTAAAGACACGGTAGAAGAAAACTGGAAGTTAGAAATGGAAAACATGCTTGCTTCAGGAATCAGTGCGTGTGCAAGAATGGTAAAAAATGGATAGTTCTTACAGCAGAAGAAGCTAGTGTTACGCAGCCATTTGCCCACCTCAAAGAATGGAGGTTTTCAAGGTCATTTACTCGTTTGGACCTCGCATTACAAATTTTCAACAGTTCAAAAAAAGAGAGAATTTTCATTTTTCTCCTGTTCTTTGTCAAAAGTCTATATTAAACTACTACAATTCATTAGAAAGTTCCATAAAGCTCATCGACACCGTCCTTACAGGGATGGGGAATAAAATTGATCCAAGGCAATATAAAATTAACGGTTAAAACAATTTGTTGTAAATTGTAATTACAGAGGACATGTTGAAGCTGCTCAGTTGTTTTAGAAATTGATGATAATTGTTCACTCTATTGCTGGTGAAATGATCTACATCTGATAAAGGTTTTCTGTTTTAAATATTATTCAGAATTACCATCCCTTCACTATTATCATTTACCCTCTTAACATGTTACAATTATGAGGAATAACTAAAGAAGAAAAAAGGCAAAAGATTATGAGAATAATGAGTGCGATTACTATATTCAAACTGCAGTTTTAAGTCCTCATGCATTCTTATGATATATTCTACTCAATTCATGCAAAATGGGTGGTAAATTTCATATGTTTAGGCTCTGTAATAGAGATCCTTGATCTTCTTTGAAACAAAAATTAAATAAATAAATAAAGAAGATGATCTAATATTCTGACAACTTCATCGAGGTAGTTCCAACTTATCATAATCATAGAAGGTACAGGTTACAATCGATTCTTTTTGAAGAAAATATACACAACTATGCTAGAACTGATCATGAATGTGCAACTGAAAACTTTGAACTGGTTTCAACACTCTCGCGGTTGCAGTTCAAGCAACCAGAAAGAACTAAGTTTCTCAAAGTTTAAAAATAAATAAATAAATAAACAAATATATATACATATGCAGAGCTTTAAAGACATCCAGTGATAAGAATGGATGCTTGAAACATCAATGCTAATGAAAATAAATTTCTAACTATCACAAGAACAACCAAATAAAATGATATTTTTTATGCCATCAAGTACAAAAGTAGAACTCTAGTGACTATTGTATTTGATAAACAGTAAAAGAAATTTTGTTTTACAGTAATTACTTTTCAATTTCTATACATCTTCTATACATTGTAAATTTATCATATCTTACTAAATTAAGGTTCCATAGTGTATGTGGGTGTTCAGCTAATCCTCTCTCATAATCTCCAATGCACTCTGCTTTTTTCATTAACGTTTGAAACATGAAGAGATCAAGTCATGGAAGACAAAGAGGAAACCTGAACAAGCATCCACAAGTGAATCCAATCAAGATCATAACAGAATTAGTTTATATGAAGCAGATGCACTGGTAAACAACCAACCAGTCTTTCGAACAATACAATAATAAAAAGTATGACATAAGTATTGTCTTTCTTCTACGTTCATATATATATATATATATATATATTTTATAGGAAACAAAAATTTATTAAAGAAGAAAAAGGATACAAAAGTGAACCAGAAGTCCACCAAAAAAACAAACAAAAAACGAAACTAAAAAGCAAGATTGTAATAAACAATCAAAGACCAACAGTCTTCCAATTAAGCATAATGAAAAATAATGATAAATCTTTAAAATCTTTACTAGAAAAAGCCCAAAGGGAAGCCCAATAAAATGCTTTATCTCCTAGAAAATTCTCCACCTCTTCCACTTCTTCAAAAATTCTCCTGTTTCTTTTCTCCCAAATCACCCATAGGGTGGCAAAAACTCCACAATTCCAAATAATACTAACCCTTTTACCTCCTCCTAAGACTTTAAACTCTTCCAAAAGGAAGGAACATAAAGAATTTGGAACAGCCCACTTCAAACCAACTAAAGAAAACATCTTGTTCCATAACAAACTCACCACCGGACAATAAAGAAAGAGATTATTCGGGGTTTCCTCACTATTCTTACACATAATGCACTGAGAGGGATAGATACAAGCACTAGAATATCTTTTTTGAAGAATATCACAAGTACTTAATTTCCGGTGCACAATAATACAAACTAAAAGCTTGATTTTGATCAGGGCCTTTGATTTTCATATAACATTAGCATACTCAAACCTAGGAATAGACTCATCCTGAACCAACTTATTAAAATAGGACTTGCACGAAAAGATGCCGTCGGAGCTTAACCTCCACTCCCTATGATCATCCATCCCGAAATTGACAAAAACACCTTCAAAAAGAGAAATAAGGGAAGAAAATTCCTCAGTCTCCCTCTCATTCAAATTTCTTCTAAAGTCAAAAACCCAATCTCTATGAGTAGAAGAGTAGTCCTATCTATTTAAGATTGAAACCTTCTAAGAAGAAGCGCCCTTAAGCAATCTTGGGAATTTTAAGCAAAGGGATTAAGCCATTAACCAACAATCCTCCCAAAACCGAATTCAAGCACCATTGCCGACAACAAACCTCAAATTACTCGAGAACTCATGGTGGCCTTGCATAATAACTTTCCATGGACATCGACTAAAACTTTTAAGAATCTCATTGGAATCCCATCCATTTCCTTGAATTCCGTACTTACTTTTGATCACTTTATGCCATAAAGAACTAGGTTCCAAAGGAAATCTCCACATCCATTTGCCTAGCAAAGCCAAATTCTTCTTTACAATATTATCAATCCCTAAACCACCTTTATCTCAAGGACGGGAAACAACATCCCAATTAACTAAATGAATCTTCCTTCCTTCGCCCATCCCATCCCACAAAAAATTCCTCATAATCTTTTAAATTCTTTTTGTCACCCCAAAAGGAATTCTAAACAAGGAAAAATAATAAGTAGGAATGTTATGCAACACCACCTGAATCAAGACCAATCTTCCATCCTTGGATAAGAAAGCATTTTGCCATCCCTCTAATCTCCTCTCAACTTTCTCCACCACAAAGGCCCAAAACTCAAAGATCTTGGGTTACCTCCCAAAGGCATCCCTAAATAATTCAACGGCCATTGACCAACCTCACACCTAAAAGCGATGGCCAAACTAACCAACTTTCTATCATCACAATTAATCCCCGCCACAACACTCTTGGCTAAATTAACCTTAAGCCTCGAAATCCGACAAAACAATCAAGTCAACTCAACCAAAGTACCAAACTTCTCTTCATTATTGAAAGAAAAGAAAACAGTATCATCGGTAAATTGCAAATGAGAAACCATAATATTCTCTTTTCCAACGCTAAAACCCTCTACCAAGTGACACTCTTTAGCTCTATCAATCAACCTTCCCAAACAATCCACCACGAGAATAAACAAAAAAGGGGAGAGAGGATCTCCTTGTCTAAGACCTTTAGAAGCATAAAAGTTTCCCCTAGGTCTCTCATTTATCATGATCAAAAAATTTGCAGATTTTAAGCAACCCCTGATCCATCTTCTCCATTTTAACCCAAAACCTTTTGCTTCCAAGATGAAATTTACAAAGTCTCAATCAACATGATCATAATCTTTTTCAAAATTAATTTTGAAAACAACACCTTCTTTTTTCTTTATTCTAAGTTCCTCCACCACCTCATTAGCCACCAAGACAGCATCAAGAATTTGTCTACCTTTAACAAAAGCAGATTGAGTTCTTCATTCTATGTTCATATGACCAACCTATCCTACCAATTTTCATTGTTAGGATGGTTACACAGGCAGGGTTTGGTTGCAACATCAATATTCACATTCCAGCTTGCAGGTGCAATTCACAAGCTAGACAAGTCGCACCCATCTACATGTATTAGACTACATGTTATATTTAATAACTTCATGACCAATTATGCACCAATAAGAAAAGAAAATTCTGCATATAAATCATTTTGGAAAAATAAAAGACACATATAAATTGACAACCATGTAACTCAAAAATATGCATGCTATTTTCGATTTTGACCACCTTCAGGACATTGCTAATGATATTCGGGAAATTAGAAGAAAAATAATGATGGATAATACCATTAACTCATACCTATTTAAGCTGTTTTATATTTTGACAATCTCCAAGTCACTGCTAAACATTTTGTACAGCTTTCAATTGTATGGCACGGTTAAGAAGAGCCTTGTAATCTTGACTTCTTGACCAGTCATCAATTTCACGGGCACGTAGAACAGGCAGAGGATGAGAGAGTTGCCTTGTTTGAGCATTCCTGAACAACAAGTTAGATGACCTAAGTAAGACAGATAACCCAATCATTTTGTATTTAGCTCACTTTATTGCTCACCTAATGGACCACCCCATTGGACTTGAAGAAGCTTTGTCATAAGAGCGAGCTTGCTCCAGAAATGCATCTACGTTTAATTGATCAGCCATGGATGGACAGCCCCCAGCTAATTTCATTATAACAGAGATGACAATCTCTTGTAGGAGCATCAAATGAAATCAGACAATCAATTTAACCGAACATCAGAAATGCTGATTACAAATTGTGTCAATCTATTAAGTTAATTTTCTGTACCTTGGGGTCCTGCGCTACAAGAAGCGCTGCACGATCACATGTTAGTTCTGCTGCTTGCAGCCAACGGAATAACTGTTCTTCTAAAAGTCGTGCTATTAACCCTCCAAGTCCTGTTAACAAATTTGTTTTGAGTTCTGAATTTATACATACACTTTCCTCAATATGTTTAACAAGAATTAGATAAAGAAAGTATCTATGTAACATCAACAAACAAGAAGTACGAGAACACGTACCAGGTACTATATATGCCCCAAGGGTAAGAATATTTGCAAATGTAAGCCATAAACCATGGTCGCATTTCAGATGGCCCAACTCATGGGCCAAAACAGCCTAATTTCCAAGTCAAATAAAACAAATGTCAATAGAAATTCATTATTAAAGAGACAAAATTCTATATATAATTCATCATTAGAAAGACAGAACTTTATATAGTAATTATAATTGTATTAAAGTCTGTTTTGTGTATATATCCACATATATAAACAGGAAAGTTTAGTAAGAACCAAATTATAAAGAGAAAAATGATAAACAAAATCAAACCAGCAGATATAGCTTAAAATCAACAGCCCAAATATCATTTACTATGAACCTTATCAGCAAATCATTAGGGACATTTAGATGTTAAAAGGGTAAGACTGAAAACGAGAGACTTGCATCATACACATGATTGTGACAAAGAGACAACAAAAGACCTGCAACTCCTTTCGTGTCAGAAGCTCCACAAGGCTAGTGTGAACAACAACAAATGGCTTTTTACCCCCTATAGCTAATGTATATGCATTAGGAACAGGACTTTGACGGACATACAGATCAGGTGCCTCAATGTTCAGTATTTCAGCAGCCTCGGTCATTAACTGATGAAGTTCAGGAAGCTGATGCCAAAAAAAAAAAAAAAAAGAAAAGATGTCATTCACAATAGAAAAGCGATCACATCAGAGGATTCGTGCCCAATATAATTTCTTAGACACATCTAACTTGCAGAATAACTAAATAACACAATAATTTGGCATGAGATATGTGAATAAACCAGAAACTATAATAAATTTAATGAAAAAGCACCCGCACATGGAACAAAATGTTCTGTATGCAATCTGGCATGACATGGAAGAATTGGATGCACCAAAAACTATTTCTTTTTATACATCTCAAAAAGTAAATCAAAATCTAAATATAAGGAAAAGTTGTTTTATTTTTGCTGGATTATATCCTAATTATTTTAAAGAACTAAAATGGTATCCTAGTTTCTAAATATCTATTCAGGATCATTAACACATGTGCCCAGTATTTCAATAAAAATAGATCTTGTGATAAAGTTTAATACAACAGAACTTTAACAGGTAAAGATATTATACTTTATGATTCTAAAGGGTCAGAGATTGCAAGACTCAAAGTTTTCCTTAATGTATACCTACATGTCATAGTGATACTTCGATATGAAAAGGGAAAAAACAGGAATCCTGTTTCTTCATGAAGAGGTCCCACAAGTAACTATACATGTACAGATCGTAAAAGATATCTACCTTTCCTTACCATGTCGTTCCTAAGTACAAACCTGGTTTTTAGAAACAAGGACCGAAGTCCCTATATTCTCTAGAAGCATCATTTGCTCCGTCACAGTTCCTGCAATTAAAAGTTCAAATATACAGCTTAATTGTGGAATCTCGCCTAAATAATAGTAAACACAATCATCACATCAAAATTCCACCAAAACAAACCAGACTATATTTCCAAAACAGACGAATGCTTAAAAATTTTTCATGACAGATCAAACTACTGTCCCTTAACCACAGTTATCCAAGCACTCATAAATGTATTAGCTGAAACAGAATGAAGTGCACCATAAGTCTCAAGCTTATAAGAACCCAATATCCTTACATATAAATGAAAGGTAAACTACATGAGCCAAATTTAAAGAGAAGTCATGAGCAGTGCTCCAGTCATCTTTAATTGAATATCCCAGCCTCAACAACTTCACTTATGAATAGCATGTGCAAAGCTTTGAACCATATTTTCCAACTTGAAATACCACTAAGTACAAGTTGCATCACAATAAATCAACAAGTCAAAAGATAAATAACTAAACAAAAACAGTTTTTCCAAAGACCCTTAATTTTAACTATCTACCTTGACACCATTAGACCATAAACTGCAACAATTAAAGAGTTGGGATATATTACCAAGTAGAGCCTTTCCCAATTCATTTAAACCAGGGATCGCCCTCAAAAGTAGCGTGTTCTGCCAAAAAGTCAACACAAAACCAAACAAATAAATCATCACAAACTCTAAAATCCACAACATATCACGCACACATCCCAAAGTCTTGCTAGAAATGAACGAATTAGACCTGCTTATCAAGAGGGTGTCGAAAATCATCAGCATCAAGGTCACGAAAAGCAACAGAAGAAGCTCTACAAACACAACTTAACAATCTATCTCCTCTTTGTCCACCTTTCTTTACACCACAAAATTTAAACGACCCGCCAACACCTACCCTATCGGATGAACCCAAGGTGAAGGTGGCAGGCTTTTGAGGCAAGAAGAGGGAGTAGGAGGAGAGTGATAAACAACTGGCCATTGAATTTGAAGCAACTATTTGCGGTAGTTGCGGTGTTAACATTAGAAAGAGAGATATTTAAGTAGTGTTTGAAGATGATTGGTACAAGACATGCACATTGGGATATGGTTTCGTCTGTTACGTGGATGTTCCTATGATATTTTAGTGGACTGATGCGTATGTAATCTAGCGTCCACAGCTCCACTTCTGGTTTTTGTTTTGCTTCGTTTCGTTTTCTCTTACTTTGACTTCGCGGCCACTTCTTGCTTGTAGTTATATATCCATACAAACACTTGTAAATTGTAAATTGTATTATTATTTTTTATATATGTAATTATAAACTAGTATTATTTATATTTAATTTCTTAACTTTGAACTCTTTTTTTAATTTTTAGTTCATTTTGGTATTAATAATGTTTATATTTTTATTAAACATCATCATCAGTATCCGGAGGCGTATCAAAATTTTTAATTTTAATTAAGTTAATAATTTTGATTTATTTATTTTGAAATTAAATTTTAAATTTGCTTATTAAAATTTCATTTCAGGTAGAAATTACTATTTTTTTTAAAAAAAATTTCTACCTCAAGGATGCATATGACTATGTTTGAAACCCATATGGGTGAGATGACTATAACCAAAACCTTAGGGACTAATATGAAATTGACCTCAACACGTATGAGATCCAAAACGACACCGTTTCAAATTATCACCATGTTCCTCCCTTGATGAAACCAGCCCAAGTCTCTGATAACTGTACTTTTTTCCTGGTTCTGGTTAGCCATTAAAAGACATGTAAGTGACAATTTCATGTTCTTGAATCCTCACTGACTTGTCATTTAATCTCAACAAATAGCTATTCACTTTAAAGTTTGAATCCTTATCTTCAAATTAACGTTTTTACTATCAAAGCGTCCCATTTTGACCTGTTTGTGTCGAATGTTTTTCTGGGTGCAACAAAAAAAACAAAAAGGAGGAATTCGGTGAATCGACCTCCGACACCAGATGCAGTGGAGAAGCAAGAAAAAGAGCCTACTCTTCAAGACATAATCAACATGAAGGTTGGTTTTTGTTGCTTTGCGTTTTCTTTATTGGTACAAGAAGAAGTTACTCGCAGTTGATTGTCAGTGGCTTTATTGGAGTTCTCGATGAGTTGGGTGAGGATATTTGATAGAGATTAAAGAGTGTCTTTTGGTTTCAATGGCAGTTGATTGAGAGTGGAGAAAAGGAGAGCTTGATGGAGCTTCTGCGAGAAAGGCTTGTAGATTGTGGGTGGAAAGATGACATGAAAGCTCTTTGCAGGTTTTAGTTACTTCATTTGACTGTTTGTATTTGTTTGTTGACATAACTGCTTTGTATTGTGGTTTGTTGTTATCAATTTACAGTCTTTAATTGTCATTGCTATACAATTAATATGTGATCTTAGTAGTCTTTCAATTATGTGGGTGTTATTATGTAGAATTATTAGTTGTAGAAGTAGGAGCAATGTTCAAGATAAGGTGTAGAGTGTTTTATTATTTAGATGGGATGTGGCATAATTTGTGGCCTAAGAGACTCGCACAGTCCATCAATATATGTAGGTAGTTTCCATCCTGAGATTACCAGACCTGAGAAGAGAAAGGGGTTGTTCTTTATTGGTTTGACTATAATAAGCTGCATTTACCAGGGTTAGATCAGATGGACTAAAGGGCAAAGAGTAATAGGTTAAAGTTTTCTTCTTTCCTGATAGCGAAGTCCTTCTAACTTGTGTTTGACAATTCGATTGTTCACATTGTATGGGGCTCTAGAATTTCATTACTGGGAAATTGCTAGTTACATATGCAGATATTCAAGAGGTGATTGGTATGAATGGATGACTGACTTTTGCCAGTTTGAAAAAAATGAGATCACTACCCCGTTTATATGCCTGTCTTCCTCTGCTAAAGGATTGTAATTGTTGATAAATTTGGATAGTTGTGCCTTCATCCACTGTATTGCTTTCTTTGTTAGGCAGAGCGAGCAGGAAAATTTCCATTGTCTTACCTATGGCGCACCTTTAATTTGAGAATGCCCATGCTGTCATGTACTATGTATTTATTTCAATTCTAGACCGGAAAAATAGCAAAGATCCCATTTTTTAAACTGAGGCACTTCACCTGGCAATGGACATTATTAAACTGATAGCTACCAGAATTTTCAACCACTGAAGAATTAGTTAAAGAAGACACTGTATATAGGAAGAAAGTTGCGCCTTTTTTTTTTTTTTTAACGTTAAGCATAAAAAAATCCATAGTTCGATGAATTAGTAGGTGAGAAGATTTTTGGTGTTTGTAATGCTCTTGGTCCATACTTATGCCCGGATGCTAATTATTATTTTCTAAAAAAGACTTAAGGAATAAACTAGTCTTTTTACCTGTCTATTGTACAATAAACTTATACAAAAGACACCATCATAATGGCTAATTGAGATTGGAAAGCTGTGATGATAGTTTTTCTGATGACCACATAAGCAACAGGAGGTCTATGCAAATGCATGTATGCCAACTAGGATAATGGAGAGGAAACTAATCCTGAAACATAGTGAAATTTTAGTTTCTACCAATACAGTCTGGACTAAAAAGGAATTGAAATTTGTTGTTGATGAGTCGAGTTAGCTTCTTTTACTATAGATCTTGTGACCCCTCCCACCCCACTTCTTTCTCTTCTATGTATCTATCCTCCACTAAGTGTGCCAATCAACTTACCTTCCATTGTGTAGTTTCTCTAGAATTGAAAGAATGTGTGTATTCTACTTATGGCAGTTTTGAGGTATGCTTAGGAAGGTAATACAGCTGATAAATGGGTTAGTGGACGAGAGCTACTTGTGTAGGTAGCTTTTTGGGCATTATGCAGGAGGAAGGACTAGAACTGTGAAGTGCTCCTACAGTTATAGAAAATTGAAAAAGAGTCTATGCTTGAGTTGAAATATTTTACTTATCTGTTGCCTTTCCAAAAATCGTTTTTCCTTTTTTTTTTTTTTTTTTTATGGTTTTGTTGAC